>CM069857.1:284899116-285479982 GCA_036172795.1 Pelodytes ibericus
TAGAATATTCTAAATCACACGGCCTGCCAATCTTGCACATCCGTCCTGAGATTAAAAGGGAGACAAAGATAAGGGGAGCGTTTTTTTTTTTTTTTTTTTACAACTCTGCAACTTTTTGCCCTAAGTTTCAAATTCCCTTCTAAATTTTCTCTTTCGTGAAAAAGAAAGAGCCCTGAACCTTTTTACAGCTAACAAGGCTTTTACGTAAAACGCGACGTGCACAGAAGCTCTGGAGGCAGGCGAACACAGCCAATCAGAGCAGAGGCTCACCCCGCTTGTCTGATCGGGGTCTGCAGAGTGAAGGGTAACACATAAAGACCCCCCTCGTTTGGGGATCAGTGTGTGTGGGGGAGGGGGGGGGGAGCTAGTTAAGTAGCCGACCGTAGAAGAAGGACGACGCGTCTGTCAGAGGATACACTTGTCTTTTAAGGTGTCATTCCAGCCTGAGACAAAACAACCAAAAAAATACGTGGATATTAAACCCCTTTAGACCAGGACAAAAAAAATAAATAAATGCTGCGCTGTGTTCCTGGATCATACACCTTGATCTGGGTCTTTATGGACATTCTGGGATTCTGCACAAAAATGTAAAGGTCACATGTGACTGCGCTGGGGGCGTGCCCGGAAGTCCAGGCAGGCAGCAGTTGCATAGAATTTAAGTGATATGCATTGACTCATGCTCCGTGTAAGAGGACCCAGTGCCTCTGCACACCTTCTCTTGCAAGTGAACAAAAGTTGGGGGGAGAACGAGAGGGGGAATCTTTTGGAAAAGGTATTCCCCAAGGACTCCCAGCATGTACTATTATAACTCTACTAGGTAAACGCGTTTGATGCCGGGAGTGACCTTTTTAAAGTGAACCTGTCGACTGTTGCGCTGCATCCACAGCATTAGCTTTATTACATATTATAAGATGTGGCACTTCATGAAAAATATTTTTTTCAGAACTGTGCCTTTAAGAGGAAAACAAAATCGTAGACGCAGCCAAGTCCGGGAGCCCTTAGGGCAAAAAAAAACAACAAAAACTAGAAGATGGCTCTAACCTGGAATCGCGTTGGCAAACAGGTCACACAGTTAGTTCCAATTTGTACAAGAAACTCATCTCCAAGTCAAAGCTTTACAGAAATATTTAGTTTCCAGACGCATTAATCCTAACCCGACTTGCAAGATTCACCATATATTTATTACACCCCTTGTCCTGTCCTCTTCAAAAAGGATGCGAAAAAGGTAGGGTCTACTCACTAAAGAGAGAATTACAAGGAATTAAATGGCCTGTATCATCTAAACATCGTTTTAGTGAGCCTGTAGAGCATAAAAAAAAAATAGAAGATTTATAATGATATATATTGTATAAGTAAAATTACAACCAAATGCCCAAAATTAGAAGAAAAATTTGTTTTAAATGTGTCTGTGGAGTCTCCGGCTTATGACATCACCTGTGGCACGGTATGCAAATGAACTGCTTTTCAATGGGGAATGTGTAATTTGCATACCGTGCCTCAGGTGATGTCATAAGCAGGAGACTCCACAGACCCCTTTTTCTCCTAATTTAGGCATTTGCTGGCAGTTTTGCTCACACAATGTACAGATTTTCAATCATTTTTTATTTTCCCAGTAAAAACAAATGTTTAGGTGATACAGTGCCTTTCAGATGGGAATGTCAAGCTTTAGGCCAAAAGGGTACCATTTCAAATGCATGGCCCCAATCCAAGTAAATAGAAGTAATCTTGTTTTATTACTTGTACCCGTAACAGCCACCCCTCTCAATCACACAAATAAACTTTTACATGCTGTCCTGCAGACTGTATAATTCATGTGTGTTCAGGGGATAACTCAGGGCTTGACAAATTTAATTTAGTTTTAGGAGCCAGCCAAAAAATTTAGGAGCCAGACAACGGCACATCACAAAATCGCACGGACACAGTGGCATACACCCACCTCACATACACAGCCAGTTACATACACACACACCACATACACAGCCAGTTACATACACACACACCACATACACAGCCAGTTACATTCACACACACCACATACACAGCCAGTTACACTCACACACACCACATACACAGCCAGTTACATTCACACACACCACATACACAGCCAGTTACATTCACACACACACACACACACACACACACACACACACCACATACAGTCAGTTACATTCACACACACACCACATACAGTCAGTTACATTCACACACACACCACATACAGTCAGTTACATTCACACACACACACACCACATACAGTCAGTTACATTCACACACACACCACATACAGTCAGTTACATTCACACACACACACACACACACCACATACAGTCAGTTACATTCACACACACACACCACATACAGTCAGTTACATTCACACACACCACATACAGTCAGTTACATTCACACACACACCACATACAGTCAGTTACATTCACACACACACACACACACACACACCACATACAGTCAGTTACATTCACACACACACACCACATACAGTCAGTTACATTCACACACACAGACCACATACACAGCCAGTTACATTCACACACACCACATACAGCAAGTTACATTCACACATACATACACAGCCAGTTACATTCACACATACATACACAGCCAGTTACATTCACACATACATACACAGCCAGTTACATTCACACATACACAGCCAGTTACATTCACATACATTCACACATACATACACAGTCAGTTACATTCACACACACACCACATACAGTCAGTTACATTCACTCATACATACATACAGACCACACACGCAGCCAGTTATATACACACATACACACCTTTTTCTTTTTTTTTTTTTAAAGAACAAAATAATATTTCTTACAGTGTCCTCCCTCCCTGCTGCTTACCTCATTGCAGGGGAGGGGGACATTTATGCTGGAGCCCGATCTCTTTCTGTTCCTGTGCCGTGTTGTCACGTGACAATCGGCACTACAGCGTGTTGCGCGAGGGGGCGGAGCTTACAGTCTGTGTGATCCGCACAGACTTTCTCCCCTCGCGCTGAAAAAGAAAAACGGATGGCAGCCAGCAAGGGCTCCCTGTGACAAACAGCACCCGGGCGCCAGGTCTGATTTCCTGGTCGCCATGGCGACCTGGCGCCCGGGGTTTGTCGAGCCCTGGGATAACTATAAATCAAAGTAATGGTTTCCCCTGCACAGAATGGCCCTTCACATTCTGCAGAGGAGCATGTCGAACGTATATGTGTCCAGGAAAAAAAAACAAAAACACAAAACACACAAACTGTCGGATCTTACGTGCTGTACCAACTAGTGAAAACAAACCTGCAGATGTGTGCTCTGTACAGGCTGCTGTGCAAGATCTCAATGTACATTTTGCAAGAACACTTTAAAATGTGACTTTTTTTTTTTCTTCCTGCCAGGCTCCAGCCAAATGCCAAGAGACGAGGGAGAGGATCAGTGAAAGCTGCAAACCTGATACTTGTCAGACCAGTCAAAGTATTAAGTTAATCAGATATTGATATTTTAATGAAAATACTACATTTTTTTTATAATTTAACTTGAACATGCATGAAAAAGGTAAGCACAATGTCCCTTTAAAACATTGCAAAAGCGACAAAAAAAAAAGAAATATGCATTTATCTATTTAAGTGGCCTCATTAATAGCTTGTCTGTACAGAGATCCTGTAACAAACATTCAGTTGCACATTGAGCCATTCTGCAGAAGCCTCTGCTATCACATCAACTTCCCGCCGAGCCTAATTTTAAACCCCATTCAAGGAAACACATCTACAGAAAAAAACAGAATGCTTTCTGGAGAGCCCTGGAAAGTTTAGGGACATATCCAGAGGAGGGCTAAATGGCAGCCAGGGTCCTCTGACAACTACAGAACAAGGAAGATGGGAGCTCAAAAAGGAGCCAGTCCATAGTGAACCAAGTTCATAGTGGTACAAAATTGTGTGTGCCAAACATTAATTTGGCTATTTTTAAAGAATGTGAAAGTTTTATAAGGCAAGTAATCATAGCTTTGCTGCGATCCTTTTTTTATGTACCGTATTTTCCGGCGTATAAGATGACTTTTTAACCCAGGAAAATCTTTTCAAAAGTTGGGGGGGTCGTCTTATAAGCCGGGTGCTAAGGGTTAACTTACCTACTTTCTGCTCTGTCTCCCGCTGTTAAGCTGGTCCGTGGCTGTGAAGGAAGCGTTGTGCGCTCCCCTCCAGCCGCGCGGTCAATAAAGTTTGTTTAAACTTTTTTTTTTTTTAAACAAACTTTATTGACCGCGAGGCTGAAGGGGAGCGCACAACGCTTCCCTCACAGCCCCGGACCGGCTTAACAGCGGGAGACAGAGCAGAAAGTAGGTAAGTACTGGGGATTGGGGAAGGGGGGTGGCAAACTCTATATTTTAACCTCGTCTTATACGCCCAGTCATCTTATACGGTATTTATTTTTAACGGAATACTGTCTCTCCCACCCACCCCTGGGTGACGCACGTCTTGGAGTAACTTTCATCTAACTTTTCATCTTGTTTTTTGTTTAGATATAGAGATTTTTTATATACACACACACACACACACACACACACACACACACACACACACACACACACATATATATATATATATATATATATATATATATATATATATACACACACACACAGTGGTATATCTTGATTTTGTGCTGCCCTAGGCAGACAAAATCCAGGCACCCCCCTACCCAAGCTGCACACCCACGTTACACACCTAAGACATGCCCCATCACCTCCATTTCATGACCCCACATCACACATAACATTCAGACTCACATCAAGCTCATACTCCCATCACACACACACTCCTACTCCCATCACACTCAGTCACACACACTGTCTCCCATCACACACACACACACACTGACTCCCATCACACTCAGTCACACACACGGTTTCCCATCACACACACTCTGACTCCCATCAGCACTTACTTTCCCTGATGGCTAGGTCCCTCCATGCCGCCTGTTCGGCTCCCCGGCGATTGCGCCGACAGGTCACGTGACCGGGCGCGTGTATGACGTCAGCGCGCCCGTCACGTGACTGTCGGCACTTCCGTGTCACACTGCACGGGGAGCCGAACAGGCAGCACGGAGGTTTCTCTGTGCTGCCTGTTCGGCTCCCCGTGCAGCCTGGCAGGCAGAGCGTTGGTGAGGGGGGGATCTTCCGATCCCCTCTCACCTCCGTCTCTGCCTACAAGCGCGGTCTTTTTTTTTTTTAAAGGGCCGGGTTTTTTTTATTTTTTCAGTGCTGCGGGGCGCCCCCCAAAATTTGCCGCCCTAGGCATCCGCCTAGGATGCCTCACGGTAAATACAGCACTGTATATACACACACACACGTGTGTTGTGTTCAATAATGGATCCCTGTTCTAACACTGGGCTTATCTAGTGTTTGGTGTAGATTGCTGTACATCCAGCAGTTTTTGTGGTTCCAGTACTGAGAAAGCTATCTCTCTGATGGAGACACCCGGTGAGGGTGCCCGCTAGCACCATCACACTTGCATTTAGTGTTAAAGCACCTAACCAACAGTTTTCTGTTTCAAAGTGGATATATTATTGTATAGCTTCTTTTATTTGAAAACAATGATAAAGGGCCTACACGTTGTTTAAAGAACATTAAAAGTTCAATCATTACAAAACTATACATTTATTAGAGTTTGAAAATCTGGATTCTAAGACCACTTATACCAGGGTCTGCAGTTTACTGATCCTCCCGCTCAGCATTTAGCTGGAATCTGGGATTTTAAAAAAGCATCAAAAACTCTTGAAAATGGCAAGTGCACTTGCAATGTGAACATATATCACACAGGAAGCTGTACAAAGCATGCATAAGCAGGTTTCTGTAGTCGCCCCCCTTACCAGGTGTGCAGCTGTATGTTTTGGAATTCTTCGGATACAGACAGTGGGTGGAGTTAAGGTAAGAGAAATCCAATTAAAAGAAAATGGTAGGAATTCAGAAGGGTGGAAGAGAATGATGGGTGAGGTCTGCTTACAGTACAGGTGACAAAAAAAAAAAAGCGGAAAAGCCATTTTTTTGAAGGCTTGTGTTGCCAGGAAAGTGACCTTCAGATCTTGGATCATCATTAAATGGACAGTCATGAGACATCCTTAAAATGTGGGCGCCAGTTACAGTTTCTTTAAACTTCTGGGGTCGGGCACGCCTCCGAGATCACATATGGCGCTGCAAAGTGATGCGATCTACACCGATTGGGTATCTGCCTCTCTGTCCTTAGCTCCGGTGATTAATGCATCTACCTGCAATTCTGTAAGTATATATCATTTTTGATTTTTTTTTTTTTTATTCCATACAGTCACAGTATAATAACCTAATTTTAAGCACATTCCCTTTTTAGTTAGGGCCTTGCAAACCAGCATTGCTGACCTCACAAAAGACCTTCCATTCCATTTCTCTGGCTTAGGCAATTGCCTTGTTTGCCCTATAAATGGGATGAATTGTAGGACATAACTCTCATAGTTGGAGAGTGAATAATCCTTTAACAAAACACAGCAAAGCCTGACATTATGTAGCAAACAAAAACACACACAACATCATGAATAAAAAGGCAGAATCCAGTATGTATAGTGCTTGTTCTCCAACAACAGATCTTCATTTGAATAATTTAGACAATGCTTTAGCTTGGGATGTCCTAAGATGACATTAGAACAGTCAATTAACAAAACAACAGCTAGCACAATTGTCAGGAGAGCACTGTACACATCCTAAGCGCATAATAAAAAAAACTTAAAAAGCAACAGTAAACTTTTTCCCCCCTCACTTGTGCTTCTAAGATAAAACCTTAAAGGGACTGTCTGGTGCCCAAAATACATCTTCCCAATGTTTTTGCACATTAAAAGTACATTCAAAATAATTAAAAATACATGTTTTACATTTTGCATTACTTAAAATAAAAATAAAAAAACGTACAGTTAGATGAATTTGTGAAATTACAGCAGTTTGCAAGAAACCAGGACAGCCCACATAAGCTGAGTAAAAGTCAATTTCAATTTTTTGCTGCAGGAACCAATGAGAATAATGCCATTCAAATGAATGGAATTTCCTGTCATCACACAATGTGTTGCACTGTTAACAGATCCTACGGTGTACAAGAGCACGTTTATCACAGTCCACACAAGGTATTCTATTCCAGCAGCACATTAGGTGACTAACGGAAACAAAACTTTATATGCTCGGTGCCTATATAATCAGTGCTGCCGACACCTGCAGTGAACATGCAGAGTAATCACTGGGGAGGGCTTGAGTCAAATATCAAATCACACTGGGGAAAATGCCTGTGTACTATACAAGCAGTAATCTTCATCTTGCACCAAAGTGAGTTTAGGATCTAGACTGTCCAGTCTTGCTAGTTTTTAAGCAAGTTGCTCAGATAGTTTACTAGCCTACGTCAAGACTGTGTACTAAAACTTAGCAGAGAGAAGCACATAACTCCCCCACAGTTTCAGGGAGTGAAAAGAACACAACACAAACGCTTTAATATTTTAATAGATTAAAGTTGGAGGAGGTAAATAAGAGGGCGCTGTTGGAGCTGTGAATGTAGAAAGAAGACTAGGAGAAAGTGTGCAAAAATGGTTTTACTGAAAGAGTAGTAGATCCATGGAGTCACCTTCCACTTGAAGTAGAAAAGGCTTCCACAGTAAAGCAATTTATAAGATAATTGTCAGAAACAAAAAAAACATGTTTAATTGAAAGATTGCGTGAAGTTTAGGCAAATAAAGTATCTTGTTGAGCCCTCTGTGCTCTGTACAGGTCCATCAGGGGCTGTTTAGAATGCTGGGTCAGACATTCCTTCCCAAGATTCTAAACATGTCCACCTCCCTTTCATTAAAGTATTTATATGTAAAACATCTAATTTCATGAAATCTTTCAATTAAACATAACTTCACCTTATGCGGTCAGCTGTCCTTTAGCCCCTTTTAACGAAGCATAATAGTTTCGTCTTTAAGGACGAAAGCACCAAAATGGCGTTTTTAGGTTCCTGACCATGATCACAAAAGTGATCAGGAGTCAGGGATACAGTGACCGAGATCCAATCAGAGTCTTAACAGATCAAAACCGTCAGGAAATCATTACGTCGCAGAGGTGTGCCCAAACTTGTAACAATCATTGCAAAACACATGCACTAATCCAGTGACACAAAGTGCACTGTGGGAGTCTGGTGTATGAAAGCTGGAACTTGAAGGTGCACTTTGACCCCCATTGCTGTCTATCTTTATGAACGAATAGTTGGGTAGATAACAGACTTATCAACAGTGCTCAATGCCAGTCAGCAGCTGCAAGGGCCGATGAGATAGAATAAAACAAGGTATTGATTCACGGGAGGAGGATAACATCTTGACTATTTACAAGTCAATGGTAAGACCTCACCTTGAATATGCAGTACAATTCTGGGCACCAGTCCTTAAAAAGGACTATTATGGAACTAGAAAAAGTGCAAAGGAGGGCTACAAAATTAATAAGGGGATTGGAGGATCTTAGTTATGAAGACAGATTAAAAAAAGTTGCATTTATATACGTTAGAAAAAAGGCGTCTCAGAGGGGGTATGATAACATTATATAAATATGTGCAGGGCCAATGTAAAGAGCTCTCCAGGGACCTGTTCATTAACAGAAATGTACAAAGAACAAGAGGTCACCCCCGGAGACTGGAAGAGCAAAGATTTCATAGACAGCAAAGGAAAGGATTCTTTATGGTAAGGACAATAAAGTTATGGAGCTCACTGCCAAGAGAGGTAGTGCTATCAACCACAATAGATGCATTTAAACATGGTATGGATGTTTTTTGTTTTTTTTATAGAAAAGCAGAACATCCAGGGCTATTAATAATAGAATCAGTATTAGTAACAGAGCTTCTTGATCCAAGGGGAAATCTGATTGCCTTGTGTTGTAAAGAAGGAATTTTTCCCTCTATGTGGCATAATTCGAAATAGCTTCCTTAGGGGGTTTTTGCTGTCTTTTGGATCAAACGCAGGAAATATAGTTAGAAGGGTTGAACTTGATGGACTTGGGGTCTTTTTTCAATCTAAATCACTTAATGGATTAATTGGGATGTGAAAAAGCCAGTGGGATTGGCTTGGCACAAAAGATCAATGGGGAGGGGGAGGGGTGTATGTCTAAAAGGTAAGTTTAGTACTTTGTCCTACAATTGATCTATATACATAAACTCCAATGGGGGAGGACTTATAATGGAAGCACACATGCATGTATAGGGATGCCATTACATCTTATATATATATATATATATATATATATATATATATATATATATATCTCAAACCTTTTTAGCGCCCAGAATTGTACTTCCGTCACTCATAAGGTGGCAGTGATTTTCAACGCAATTTCAGGTGCAATTCTGCGTCCTTTTTTAAACAAACGGGTCACAAAATGGGTTAGAAACAGGTGCAGGTAGAACACACTTTCGTGGGGAGTTACGGCCATACATTCGTACACACAGAGTCTGCACCAATATTAAATGATATATATATTTTTTTGCATGAGTCACATCTATTAATCTGCCCAATATAAGGAGCAAAAGGAGACAGAATGATGAATCACTAATTAAGACTAACAATGGGGCTAGTTTGATCACGTCACTGTGCCCTTTGAAACCCAGGAACAGGACACAGCGGATACAGGCAGTAAAAAGTCAATACGGCAAAAGAAGTTATGAGCAAGCGTACCAGGGGAAGTATAGATGCACTGTGTGCTGTATAGTGTGTTAACCTTTACGCAGATATATTCACTGTTTAAGAATATAGAGCAGTAATGGTATGATTCACTTTTTTCGTAGCCGGGTCCATTATAGCTGGAGTGCCAGAGGTTTTCCACCATGCAAGGCATGAGCTGCGACTAGCGTCACATTATTTATAAAAAGGTCAGTTCTGGGGGCCAAGTTGTGGAACAATCAGAAGGAACATTGCACTGGTTTCCATGGAGACTGCTCCACTTTCAGAAAATGGGCCAACGACTGACAAAGTATGGTACCAAGTCCTCTTTGTATATCAGCGAGCGGACATGTTGTTCGGTATCTTGGGTCAGATGGGTCGTTTGTCATTCAACCAAAAAAATCCAAGCATCATGTCCGCCCCACCACCGATATGGGGGTCTGACCACCCAAAACTAGGTGTGTATTCTTCTCCCATGAGCTTTCTATCAAGGATCAGGCCTCATCTTACACTACAAAACCTTAATTACAGGTGAACTGCCCATGTGCCATCACCTACTGTCCTTGGGCAGCTGAGCTCATGGGTGTAGGAGGTATCATACATGCATCAGTGGATCTCATGTCATACCCATTACTACATGTGCAGCATGCACCCACAAAGGGTCATCTAACAAATCACTCCTATCACACTCAGCGAGAAAAGGGCAGGCAGAGGAAAGTTCTGACACACACCATCACACACACTACCCTTCAGGCAAACAGTGCAGAGCCTGGAAGAGGTCCTACATCTATCAAGGGACCTGTCTGGACATTTACTGTCACTCCTACTGCACTCAGCCAAACAGAGGTTTCACAGCTATGGAGAGTCTGAACACCTCCCATCACTCCCAGCCCAACAGAGCATCTGCTCCATGGGAAGTGAGGTGCTTTGGACCAATGGCACGCAGATGTCTGCGAGTGCTGGGAGTTATCAGTGCAGGTCATACCCGGCAGCAGGGTATACTCACAGAACTCGGCGATGTAAGAAGACACGGCGTAATTCTCCTCGCACCAATCCAAGGTAGAGGTCGGGGGACCCCAGTAACCGGGCCTGTCCAGCGCCGGAGCCATCGCGCTGCTTCACAGTCACTCACTGCCGGCCGGGACGGGGAGGAGACCCAGAGAGAAAAAGGAGTGGACCGTATGCTGTGTGACCACCCCCAGCATGCACTCCGGCATCCATGGCAACCTGGGGGGGGGGGCGGGGCCAACTCTCACATTCGAAGAACAGAAACCCCGCCAGGGGCGAGGCTAACACGCAGCCTAACAACAAGCGAGGGTGGAGCTATATCCGTCACAGGGCGTGGCCGCAGGTCATGTGTTCACAAGGGAAGAAGGTCGCTGTGTGAGTTGTGTGGGGGGTCACCTCCTGGACTGCTGGAACAATGGGGGTGGTCACCGACGAAGGTCATTTACTAGACGGCAACGTTCTAAGATGGAACGAACACTGTGACAAGCGATGGAACGTCCGTGTTTGTTGCGTCACTTTTAGAACGTAGGAACAGCTGCCTAATGTAATGTGTTACGACCATCAATCCCCGTGTTCATCAGTCACTATAGACATATTTCCAGCTAATGATGAATTATTATTAACCCTTTAAGGACGCGGGATTTTGATGGGGTAAATGACCAGAGGCAATTGCTCTATTTTTATATAAACATAGTTTTCCTCTCTGTCATTTAATGCATTATACAAGTTATATGTTGTTCTTAAAAGACAGAGCTTGATTTGGATGCCCTATACATATAAATGATCTACAACTTAGTATTCAAAAATACATATAAATGATCTACACCTTAGTATTCAAAGATACATATAAAAAGGAGGAGAATGTAAAATTGGGTTTTTTTGTTCTGCTGTTTTCCCAATAATATTGTACACAACTAGTACAACACTAACGCTGGCCCACTTTCCCAACTAACTGGCTAATAAAAGGGGAAAACAAACAGAAACCTCTGACCTGTACATTGTATCAGAACTGAAACACAGGCAGGCATGGGGTTCAGTGTAAGTAAATTAATATATTAAAATATAATTAATTTATTTAGAAATAAAATGTAAAATTACAACAAAAACTAGCAAAATGAGAGCCTTAATGTAGGGAGGAAACAATGATGGAAAGGGTAACTGTTTTTTTTATTACAGGAAATGGCTTGGGGTTATTTTTCACATGCTTGTCACACTCCGTACTTCACATTCAGCATGTGAATTGGAGGAAAAATCAGTGTATGAAAACATTAACTTTTCCATCTAATTTGCATGTGATTGACTGACCACCGTGATCATAGAAACATAGAATGTGTCTGCCCAATTTTCTAAATACTTTTATTAGACCCCAGTTCCCTATCTTATATCTAGGATAGCCTTGTGCCTATCCCATGCATGCTTAAACTCCTTCACTGTGCTTACCTCTACCACTTCTACTGGAAGGCTATTCCATGCATCCACTACCCTCTCAGTAACGTAATACTTTCATTAGTCCCTAACCTTATCTTATATCTAGGATAGCCTTGTGCCTATCCCAGGCATGCTTAAACTCCTTCACTGTGTTTACCTCTACCACTTCCGCTGGAAGGCTATTCCATACATCCACTACCCTCTCAGTAAAGTAATACTTCCTGATACTACGTTTAAATCATTGCCCTTCTAATAAGTCATCATCAGGCCGCGATCAACGCAGCGCTTATGACAAGTAAAGTCATGAAGGGGTTAAAAAAAATGAGTGGCCCCAGTATGTCATGCATTATTTAAACGGACACTAAGCTCTGAGACACAGCAGAGAAAAAATGGAGAGCGTTAGACCTCTGGAATTAGAGAGAGGACTTGACGTTATAAGTAAACGGCACATATACCAACAGAGAGGTAACCCCAGCTTGAGGAAGGGGGGTGTGTGCTTCTGAATGGCGCTTCACCTGTTCGTTGCTTCTTGGCCAGGCTCATTGCAATTTTTTTGTAAGTATGTCTGAAGAGGTCTGTTTGTCAGTGTAGAAATAATCCTTAAAAGACAAGTAAAACATGTTTAACCCTTGCTTCCTTGGAGCACGCCGAGGGTTAAATAAGTCCTGCTGGCCCTGGGTACATTTATTTATTTACAAAGTGTTTTACCAGGAAGAATACATTGCGATTTCTCTTGTTTTCAAGTATGTCCAGAATAGAGTTACAGAGTTACACATTTAACAGTAGATTAAAATACATACATACACACATACATAAATGCATACATACACACATACATGCATACATACACAGACACATACATACATACACACATTATTTATACAAGTTGGAAAGAGAACATTCAGGGTAAATCATTATTTGAATTACTTCATATTTGAGAGTCAAAAAGAACAGTCCAATACTGTGCTTACAGCGCACTTTGAAAAATTCTGGCTTCCTCCTCCTCCTCCTCCTCCTCCTCCTCCTCCTCCTCCAGCACCGCTTCCACCTACACCGCCACGGTCACCGCCTCCTCAACCTATGGGTCACTTAGAATAAACTGAAAGAGAATACCCTGCACTCCAACCCTCTCTCAAATGGATAATTCTGTTGATCCTCCTGGCAGCCATGCTTTAGATTTAGATTTATGTTATGGCTCAGCTGTATTTGTAATTTGTATGTATTTTATGTTATTTGAAGTTATTTCCCTATCCATATTTGTTTGCAGGGCACTTGTCCTACCCCCATTTTACTTCCTTTTGCAGCCCTCTAGCCCTTTCCATTACTTTTTTAGAGGCATTTTTGTGGCCAAAAGTTTGTGTCCCCAATGACTTCAATGCATATCGGCTGTGTCTCACCCGACGTGTATCTGCTGTGTCTCACCCGACGTGTATCTGCTGTGTCTCACCCCACGTGTATCTGCTGTGTCTCACCCCACGTGTATCTGCTGTGTCTCACCCCACGTGTATCTGCTGTGTCTCACCCCACGTGTATCTGCTGTTTCTCACTCCACGTGTATCTGCTGTGTCTCACCCCACGTGTATCTGCTGTTTCTCACTCCACGTGTATCTGCTGTGTCTCACCCCACGTGTATCTGCTGTGTCTCACCCCACGTGTATCTGCTGTGTCTCACCCCACGTGTATCTGCTGTCTCACCCCACGTGTATCTGCTGTGTCTCACCCCAAGTGGATCTGCTGTGTCCTACCCCAAGTGGATCTGCTGTGTCCTACCCCACGTGTATCTGCTGTGTCTCACCCCACGTGGATCTGCTGTGTCTCACCCCACGTGGATCTGCTGTGTCTCACCCCACGTGTATCTGCTGTGTCTCACCCCACGTGTATCTGCTGTCTCACCCCACGTGTATCTGCTGTCTCACCCCAAGTGTATCTGCTGTGTCCCAGGCGACGTGTATCTGCTGTGTCCCATGCGATGTGTATCTGCTGTGTCTCACCCCATGTGTATCTGCTGTGTCTCACCCCATGTGTATCTGCTGTGTCTCACCCCATGTGTATCTGCTGTGTCTCACCCCATGTGTATCTGCTGTGTCTCACCCCATGTGTATCTGCTGTGTCTCACCCCGCGTGTATCTGCTGTCTCACCCCACGTGTATCTGCTGTGTCTCACCCCACGTGTGTCTGCTGTGTCTCACCCCACGTGTATCTGCTGTGTCTCACCCCACGTGTATCTGCTGTGTCCCACCCCACGTGTATCTGCTGTGTCTCACTCCACGTGTATCTGCTGTGTCTCACCCCACGTGTATCTGCTGTGTCCCACCCCACGTGTATCTGCTGTGTCTCACTCCACGTGTATCTGCTGTGTCCCACCCCACGTGTATCTGCTGTGTCTCACCCCGCGTTTGTCTGCTGTGTCTCACACTGAAGCACTCCTGTCTGTTCCCCAGGTTCGATTACCAATATGATATTGTCCCTTGTAAATCATCGTGCTATATTTTTTAAAGGAAATCCAAGATGGACCCTCTCCTGACATCTGGTGGAAGCATGGTATAGATGTGTTAGCAAGGAAAAGAAAAGTACTGGTGAGCTTATCTGTGTACAAACAGGTGTGAGTGTGCTGCAAATACTGTGTAACTGACTATACAATGTATACAAAAACTGCCTGCTCTTCTCACCCTAAGAAAGTTGACGAAACTTTTTTTTAAACTCTTGCTTCCTTTAAGGAAGCAAGGGTTAAATAATATGTACTGCTGGTTGTGAGCATGCTGTGTCTCATGCTATATTAACTTCTAGTGTCCCATTACACATGCTTTCTCCAATGCATATACCAATACCACTAATTTATATTATTATAATTTTATCAGGGTGAGAAGTGCAAACATTTTCTAGTTTTTGTATAGATTTGTTAGAAGGATGCACTCAATAAGCCCAATAGAAGCAAGTATATACCACTATTGTTTTACTTGTACCCTAGACAGCCATCACCAGGGGCGGGCTGGGCCGGGGGGCAGGGTGGCAATTGCCCCCCAGGCCGCCCTAAGCTATTTAAAACACGGCCGCTGGGCCAGTGTTTAAAAAAAAAAAAAAAAAAAAACGGCTTGCAGGCAGAGACTGAGAAGGGATCGGAAGATCCCCTCTCACCTCCGCTCTGCCTGCAAAGCTGCACGGGGAGCCGAACAGGCAGCACAGAGAAACCTCCGTGCTGCCTGTTCGGCTCCCTGTGCAGTCTGACACGGAAGTGCCGACAGTCACGTGATCGGCGCTCTGACGTCAGACGCGCGCCGATCACGTGACCTGTCGGCACAACCGCCGGGAGGCCGAACAGGCAGCATGGAGGGACCATGCTGCCTGCCACCAGGGAAGTCCTCCTGCCACTAGCCACCAGGGAAGTCCTGTCACTAGCCACCAGGGAAGTCCTGCCACTAGCCACCAGGGAAAAAGGTAAGGGGGGGGGGGGGGGCTTTTAAACACTGGCATATTATTGGACAAAGTGGCTGGCAAATAAGACTGGCATATTATTGGGCAAATTGGCTGGGGAATATTATATGGCAAATAAGACTGGCATATTATTGGACAAATTGGATGGGGAATATTACATGGCAAATAAGACTGGCATATTATTGGGCAAATTGGCTGGGGCATATTACATGGCAAATAAGACTGGCATATTATTGGGCAAATTGGCTGGGGCATATTACATGGCAAATAAGACTGGCATATTATTGGGCAAATTGGCTGGGGAATATTAAATGGCAGAATAACACTGGCATATTATTGGACAAATTGGATGGGGAATATTACATGGCAAATAAGACTGGCATATTATTGGGCAAATTGGCTGGGGAATATTAAATGGCAGAATAACACTGGCATATTATTGGACAAATTGGATGGGGAATATTACATGGCAAATAAGACTGGCATATTATTGGGCAAATTGGCTGGGGCATATTACATGGCAAATAAGACTGGCATATTATTGGGAAAATTGGCTGGGGCATATTACATGGCAAATAAGACTGGCATATTATTGGGAAAATTGGCTGGGGCATATTACATGGCAAATAAGACTGGCATATTATTGGGCAAATTGGCTGGGGCATATTACATGGCAAATAACACTGGCATATTATTGGGCAAATTGGCTGGGGAATATTACATGGCAATTAACACTGGCATATTGGGCAAATTAGCAGGGGCATATTAAATTGCAGATAACCTTGGAATATTAAATTGCAGAATAACACTGGCATATTATGGGACAAATTGGCTGGGGAATATTAATGGATAATAAATAATATTGGAAATGTGTATGTAATGGGGTGATGGAGGCATGTAAATGTGGTGATGGGGCATGTCCTGGTGTGCAACGTGGGTTATGGGTCATGTCGTAGGTGTGCAAGGTGGGTAGGGGGGGGGGGTGCCCAAATTTTGGAATATTGGGTGTCTAAATCCTGGCATATTGAGGGGCATAATCCTGGCATATTGAGGGGGAAATCCTGGCATATTGAGGGGGCATCGTCTTGGCATATTGAGGGGAAAATCCTGGCATATTGGGTGTCTAAATCTTGGCATATTGAGGGGCATAATCCTGGCATATTGAGGGGCATAATCCTGGCATATTGAGGGGCATA
The DNA here is from genome assembly GCA_036172795.1 of Pelodytes ibericus. Lineage (NCBI taxonomy): Eukaryota > Metazoa > Chordata > Amphibia > Anura > Pelodytidae > Pelodytes > Pelodytes ibericus. The sequence goes on from CM069857.1 coordinate 284,915,876, forward strand.
ATCCTGGCATACTGAGGGGCATAATCCTGGCATTTTGTAAGGAAAAATTCTAGCATATTAAATGGCAAATCCTGGTATATTGTGGGGGAAAATCCTGGCAATATTCGTTATAAAACAAGGAAAAGATGGCCGTGGATGGGGAGGCGATTCGATGATGCAATGGGCCACTTGACTGGATTTGCCCCCCAGGCCTAAGGCTGCCAGCCCTCCCCTGGCCATCACTCTGAATCTCACTTTATAAATCACTATGTTTCTCTTGCCATTCACCTAAATAGATATTACATTAACTCCACCCACTCCATTTATATGAAGACTTCCAGGTGTACAGCTGTATGATGGTTGGACCATCACAGCTATCTTTTTTCTAAGACACTGATTGTTTCAATAGAAGCTTATTAAACATATTTAGGATAAAGATATAAACACATACATTTTTATAATTAGTGAACTTTAAAATACATTAAAAAAAGGGTAGTTTTTAAAAAAAATTGTTATACATTATTTAAATATATACAATGTTTTGAGGGTAATAAAATTGTGTAATGTGGGGTGTTCCATATATTGTAAATCCTTATCATTTCAGTGGAATTAATGCTGCAGGGTGGAAAGGTGCTCTGATTCATTACACAGAGGTGACATTTTGCAATGCTATGTTGCCCAAATTGGGGAAAAATACTTTATACATGAAGCAAGAATAAATATTGTGAAATAAGGAAATGTATCACTTACAAAGAGTCCAAACAAATGTAAAACAAAATAAATCTCTATATTAATAAAAAGAAAATAGAGCAAACAATATTAAAAATTGAAAAAAAATAAAAGCCCTGTCACAATCTTGAGAACAACATGACTATACAACAATTCATTAAATAATTAAACTGTTATAATTGTAGTGGAAACCAGTACAATAAACCATAGATTAACGCAAACCATATAGGTGCTTGGGTTTCTACACCTACTGCTGGACATGAGAGAAAAATACCCACTTCGTGCCTGGTGATGCAATGTGCCTGCTTTGCCCAAAGAAAAAAGGCAGACGTGCAGATATAACTATATATACTCTACAGAATTGTGCTATAAACCAGCTTAGACAACAGCTTTATGACTATGGAAAGTCATTTTTTTAATTGCCGGCCAGATAGATATACTGACAGATAAGGTACAGAGATTGATAGACAGACATACTGACAGATAAGGTGCAGATACTGATAGACAGACATACTGACAGATAAGGTACAGAGACTGATAGACAGATATACTGACAGATAAGGTACAGAGACTGATAGACAGATATACTGACAGATAAGGTACAGAGACTGATAGATAGATATACTGACAGATAAGGTACAGAGACTGATAGACAGATATACTGACAGATAAGGTGCAGAGACTGATAGACAGATATACTGACAGATAAGGTGCAGAGACTGATAGACAGATATACGGACAGATAAGGTACAGAGACTGATAGACAGATATACTGACAGATAAGGTACAGAGACTGATAGATAAGGTACAGAGACTGATAGACAGATATACGGACAGATAAGGTGTAGAGACTGATAGACAGATATACTGACAGATAAGGTACAGAGACTGATAGACAGATATACTGACAGATAAGGTACAGAGACTGATAGACAGATATACTGACAGATAAGGTACAGAGACTGATAGACAGATATACTGACAGATAAGGTACAGAGACTGATAGACAGATATACTGACAGATAAGGGACAGAGATTGATAGACAGATATACTGACAGATAAGGTGCAGAGATTGATAGACAGATATACTGACAGATAAGGTGCAGAGACTGATAGACAGATATACTGACAGATAAGGTGCAGAGACTGATAGACAGATATACTGACAGATAAGGTGCAGAGACTGATAGACAGATATACTGACAGATAAGGTACAGAGACTGATAGACAGATATACTGACAGATAAGGTACAGAGACTGATAGACAGATATACTGACAGATAAGGTACAGAAATTGATAGACAGATATACTGACAGATAAGGTACAGAGATTGACAGACAGATATACTGACAGATAAGGTACAGAGATTGATAGATATACTGACAGATAAGGCACAGAGACTGATAGACAGATATACTGACAGATAAGGCGCAGAGATTGATAACAGATATACTGACAGATAAGGCGCAGAGATTGATAGACAGATATACTGACAGATAAGGTACAGAGATTGATAACAGATATACTGACAGATAAGGTACAGAGACTGATAGACAGATATACTGACAGATAAGGTACAGTGAGTGATAGACAGATATACTGACAGATAAGGTACAGAGATTGATAGACAGATATACTGACAGATAAGGCACAGAGACTGATAGACAGATATACTGACAGATAAGGTACAGTGACTCATAGACAGATATACTGACAGATAAGGTACAGAGATTTATAGACAGATATACTGACAGATAAGGTACAGAGATTGATAGACAGATATACTGACAGATAAGGTACAGAGACTGATAGACAGATATACTGACAGATAAGGTGCAGAGAATGATAGACAGATATACTGACAGATAAGGTACAGAGATCGATAGACAGATATACTGACAGATAAGGTACAGAGATTGATAGACAGATATACTGACATATAAGGTACAGAGACTGATAGACAGATATACTGACAGATAAGGTACAGAGATTGATAGACAGATATACTGACAGATAAGGTACAGAGACTGATATACTGACAGATAAGGTACAGAGATTTATAGACAGATATACTGACAGATAAGGTACAGTGATTGATAGACAGATATACTGACAGATAAGATACATAGACTGATAGACAGATATACTGACAGATAAGGTACAGAGATTGATAGATAGATATACTGACATATAAGGTACAGAGATTGATAGACAGATATACTCACAGATAAGGTACAGAGACTGATAGACAGATATACTGACAGATAAGGTGCAAAGACTGATAGATAGATATACTGACAGATAAGGTACAGAGACTGATAGATAGATATACTGACAGATAAGGGACAGAGATTGATAGACTGATATACTGACAGATAAGGTACAGTGATTGATAGACAGATATACTGACAGATAAGGTGCAGAGACTGATAGATAGATATACTGACAGATAAGGTACAGAGACTGATAGACAGATATACTGACAGATAAGGTGCAGAGACTGATAGACAGATATACTGACAGATAAGATACATAGAATGATAGACAGATATACTGACAGATAAGGTACAGAGACTGATAGACAGATATACTGACAGATAAGGTGCAGAGACTGATAGACAGATATACTGACAGATAAGGTGCAGAGACTGATAGACAGATATACTGACAGATAAGGTGCAGAGATTGATAGACAGATATACTGACAGATAAGGTACAGAGACTGATAGACAGATATACTGACAGATAAGGTACAGAGACTGATAGACAGATATACTGACAGATAAGGTACAGAGATTGATAGATAGATATACTGACAGATAAGGTACAGAGACTGATAGACAGATATACTGACAGATAAGGTACAGAGACTGATAGATAGATATACTGACAGATAAGGTACAGAGACTGATAGACAGATATACTGACAGATAAGGTACAGAGACTGATAGACAGATATACTGACAGATAAGGTGCAGAGATTGATAGACAGATATACTGACAGATAAGGTACAGAGACTGATAGACAGATATACTGACAGATAAGGTACAGAGACTGATAGACAGATATACTGACAGATAAGGTACAGAGACTGATAGACAGATATACTGACAGATAAGGTACAGAGACTGATAGACAGATATACTGACAGATAAGGTACAGAGACTGATAGACATATATACTGACAGATAAGGTACAGAGACTGATAGACAGATATACTGACAGATAAGGTACAGAGATTGATAGACAGATATACCGACAGATAAGGTACAGAGATTGATAGACAGATATACTGACAGATAAGGTACAGAGACTGATAGACAGATATACTGACAGATAAGGCACAGAGACTGATAGACAGATATACTGACAGATAAGGTACAGAGATTGATAGACAGATATACTGACAGATAAGGTACAGAGACTGATAGACAGATATACTGACAGATAAGGTACAGAGACTGATAGACAGATATACTGACAGATAAGGTACAGAGACTGATAGACAGATATACTGACAGATAAGATACAGAGACTGATAGACAGACAAAACAATAGTTTGGTGCACTGGGGCATTTAGAAGTGAAAAGTGGTGCAACCCCAGCCCATTGAGTGAGGTTATAGAGCAAACCAGGGGGTAATTACTCCCCTGCCTGCCCTCCTTTGGTAGTTTTCATTGCTTTCTTCTCCAGTGATGTAATTTGCATTCAGAGCAGTTTGAGTCATGTAGAGGTGGAGCGATTATGACTCCCTGTGAAGGGAAGCGATGAGTTTGTCTCCTGAAGGTCCATATGACTAAACAGGAAGGGGATAAAACCTGTGCACGGAGGACCCAAAGCAGCACCAGTATGTGCCAAAATAAGGGGATATAAATGCTTACTTAATGACAGATACAAATATGAATGGTGTAATATTTCCCACAATAAAATAAAAGTGAATAAAAAAACCTCACCTTGAATATGCGGTTCAATTCTGGGCGCATTTTGGAGCGAGAGAGAGAGTGCAGAGTAGACATGTGCAAAACTAAAATTTTCGTTTCGCTTTCGTCCATTCGGACGAAAATGTTATTTATTTCGTCTAAAACGAATTTCGTTCATTAGTGCATTCGTTTCAGACGAAATTCGTTCATTATTTTCGTTTCGTTAATTTTTTTCGTTCGTTTTATAGAATACAATGTAATACTATTGGCTTTCTATAAACCGAACGAGAGCCCCATTCATAAGAAATTCTTATGAATGGGGCTCTCGTTCGGTTCATAGAAAGGCAATAGTATTAATTGTATTCTATAAGCCGAAAGTCTATAAACCGAACGACTTTCGGTTTATAGACTTTCGGCTTATGGAATACATGTAATCCTATTGCTATTCTATAAACCGAACGACTTTCGGTTTATAGAATAGCCATAGGTTTACATGTATTACATAAGCCGAAAGTCTATAAACCGAAAGTCGTTCGGTTTATAGGCTGTCGGCATTTAACTAATAAGAGACAGAGTCTCCATTCATAAAATTATGAATGGAGACTTTGTCTCCGTGTAGTAAAATGCCGACAGCCTATAAACCGAACGTTCGGTTTATAGGCTGTGGGCATTTTACTACACGGAGACAAAGTCTCCATTCATAATTTTATGAATGGAGACTCTGTCTCCGTGTAGTAAAATGCCGACAGCCTATAAACCGAACGTTCGGTTTATAGGCTGTCGGCTTATGGAATACATGTATTCCTATTGCTATTCTATAAACCGAACGACTTTCGGTTTATAGAATAGCCATAGGTTTACATGTATTACATAAGCCGAAAGTCTATAAACCGAAAGTCGTTCGGTTTATAGGCTGTCGGCATTTAACTAATAAGAGACAGAGTCTCCATTCATAAAATTATGAATGGAGACTTTGTCTCCGTGTAGTAAAATGCCGACAGCCTATAAACCGAACGTTCGGTTTATAGGCTGTGGGCATTTTACTACACGGAGACAAAGTCTCCATTCATAATTTTATGAATGGAGACTCTGTCTCCGTGTAGTAAAATGCCGACAGCCTATAAACCGAACGTTCGGTTTATAGGCTGTCGGCTTATGGAATACATGTATTCCTATTGCTATTCTATAAACCGAACAACTTTCGGTTTATAGAATAGCCATAGGATTACATGTATTGCATAAGCCGAAAGTCTATAAACCGAAAGTCGTTCGGTTTATAGGCTGTCGGCATTTAACTATACAGAGACAGAGTCTCCATTCATAAAATTATGAATGGAGACTTTGTCTCCGTGTAGTAAAATGCCGAAAGCCTATAAACCGAACGATCCGTTTATAGACTTTCGGCTTATATAATACATGTAATCCTATGGCTATTCTATAAACCGAAAGTTCGGTTTATAGAATAGCAATAGGAATACATGTATTCCATAAGCCGACAGCCTATAAACCGAACGTTCGGTTTATAGGCTGTGGGCATTTTACTACACGGAGACAAAGTCTCCATTCATAATTTTATGAATGGAGACTCTGTCTCCGTGTAGTAAAATGCCGACAGCCTATAAACCGAACGTTCGGTTTATAGGCTGTCGGCTTATGGAATACATGTATTCCTATTGCTATTCTATAAACCGAACGACTTTCGGTTTATAGAATAGCCATAGGATTACATGTATTGCATAAGCCGAAAGTCTATAAACCGAAAGTCGTTCGGTTTATAGGCTGTCGGCATTTAACTATACAGAGACAGAGTCTCCATTCATAAAATTATGAATGGAGACTTTGTCTCCGTGTAGTAAAATGCCGAAAGTCTATAAACCGAACGATCGGTTTATAGACTTTCGGCTTATGTAATACATGTAATCCTATGGCTATTCTATAAACCGAAAGTTCGGTTTATAGAATAGCAATAGGAATACATGTATTCCATAAGCCGACAGCCTATAAACCGAACGTTCGGTTTATAGGCTGTGGGCATTTTACTACACGGAGACAAAGTCTCCATTCATAATTTTATGAATGGAGACTCTGTCTCCGTATAGTTAAATGCCGGCTTTTAACTATACGGAGACAAAGTCTCCATTTATAATTTTATGAATGGAGACTCTGTCTCCGTATAGTTAAATGCCGGTGTTCTGACAAATTTCTGGAGCAAATTCTCCTGCGCAATCGCAGGAGAATTTGCTCACTGCGCATGCGCATAAAGTTACAGCTGATAACTCAGCTGTAACTTTGTGACCACCGCGCATGCGCCAGCTGCGCAACCCACCTCCCGCCCCCTCACACCCCCTGCACACCCCTTCTTACCAGATCATCGACCACAGCGATACACAGCGCATGCGCACGCCTATCCAGCCGTTTGGGAATGTGCGCGTCCGTTGTTGTGTTCTTAAGGTGGTAAGTAACATGGGGCGTCGGGACATAAGGGGGCAAGCATCCTGGTGAGGGCTGCCTCATCTTGATGGGATTTGTGATCCTCCTGCTGCATCAATAATACAGCAGGAGGATCACAAATCCCATCAAGATGAGGCAGCCCTCACCAGGATGCTTGCCCCCTTATGTCCCGACACCCCGTGTTACTTACCACCTTAAGAACACAACAACGGACGCGCGCATTCCCAAACGGCTGGATAGGCGTGCGCATGCGCTGTGTATCGCTGTGGTCGATAATCTGGTAAGAAGGGGTGTGCAGCGGGTGTGAGGGGGGCGGGAGGTGGGTTGCGCAGCTGTCTCATGCACGGTGGTCACAAAGTTACAGCTGAGTTATCAGCTGTAACTTTATGCGCATGCGCAGTGAGCAAATTCTCCTGCGATTGCGCAGGAGAATTTGCTCCAGAAATTTGTCAGAACACCGGCTTTTAACTATACGGAGACAAAGTCTCCATTTATAATTTTATGAATGTAGTTAAATGCCCACAGCCTATAAACCGAACGTTCGGTTTATAGGCTGTCGGCTTTTAACTATACGTTTGTCTCCATTCATAAATTTATGAATGGAGACTCTGTCTCCGTATAGTTAAATGCTATTGTATTCTATAAACCGACTCTATTTCGGCTTATAGAATGCAATAGTACTACGAATGGACGAATGAACGAATGATTTTCCTTTATTAACCATTCGTTCATTCGGCTTTAGTTAGCTTAGCATTTTCGTTCTTCGTTTTTCGGGCGAATGGACGAAAATGCAATTTTCGGACGAAAATGCATTCGTCCGAAAACGAATGCACATGTCTAGTATATATTCACATGTAAATTGCTTTTTTAATAAAAAATTATGATATAAAAAAAATCTTGTTTTTATTTCCTTTTATGTGACAATGCTGCCTCTCTCTTTCCCTTGCCCCCAGATTTGTCGCTCTCCCCCCCTTAGTGTTGTCTCTCTCTCACCCTCCCTTTGGCTCCCCCCTCGCTCCCCTTGTGTCTGTCTCTTCCCCCCTTCCCTCCCCTTGTTTCTCTCTGCCCCCCCCCCCTTGTTATTCTGTCCCCCCCTCACCTGTTTCTTGCTCCCTGGTGGCTAGTGGGGGCAGCCGGGGGATGTATGCACTATACATAATAGACGGAAGTGTCGGGCAGCATGGAGGTTGTCTGCACGATTCGTGCAGACATCCCCCAGCTGCCCGATTCTCCCTGGTGGCTAGCGAGGCAGCGGTGGATGTCTGCGCGATGAGCGAGACCTCCCCTGCTGCCGCCCGGAACGACAGCCAGGACTTTTATGAGGAAGCCGGAAGTACCCAGCTTCATCATAGAAGTCCCGGCGGTCATGCCGGGCGGCAGCAGGAGAGGTCTCGCTCATCGCGCAGACATCCTCCGCTCCCTCGCTAGCCACCAGGGAGAATTGGGCAGCTGGGGGATGTCTGCACGAATCGTGCAGACAACCTCCATGCTGCCCGACACTTCCGTCTATTATGTATAGTGCATACATCCCCCGGCTGCCCCCACTAGCCACCAGGGAGCAAGAAACAGGTGAGGGGGGGACAGAATAACAAGGGGGGGGGGGGCAGAGAGAAACAAGGGGAGGGAAGGGGGGAAGAGACAGACACAAGGGGAGCGAGGGGGGAGCCAAAGGGAGGGTGAGAGAGAGACAACACTAAGGGGGGGAGAGCGACAAATCTGGGGGCAAGGGAAAGAGAGAGGCAGCATTGTCACATAAAAGGAAATAAAAACAAGATTTTTTTATATCATAATTTTTTATTTAAAAAGCAATTTACATGTGAATATATACTAGACATGTGCATTCGTTTTCGGACGAATGCATTTTCGTCCGAAAATTGCATTTTCGTCCATTCGCCCGAAAAACGAAGAACGAAAATGCTAAGCTAACTAAAGCCGAATGAACGAATGGTTAATAAAGGAAAATCATTCGTTCATTCGTCCATTCGTAGTACTATTGCATTCTATAAGCCGAAATAGAGTCGGTTTATAGAATACAATAGCATTTAACTATACGGAGACAGAGTCTCCATTCATAAAATTATAAATGGAGACTTTGTCTCCGTATAGTTAAAAGCCGGCATTTAACTATACGGAGACAGAGTCTCCATTCATAAAATTATGAATGGAGACTTTGTCTCCGTGTAGTAAAATGCCCACAGCCTATAAACCGAACGTTCGGTTTATAGGCTGTCGGCTTATGGAATACATGTATTCCTATTGCTATTCTATAAACCGAACTTTCGGTTTATAGAATAGCCATAGGATTACATGTATTACATAAGCCGAAAGTCTATAAACCGATCGTTCGGTTTATAGACTTTCGGCATTTTACTACACGGAGACAAAGTCTCCATTCATAATTTTATGAATGGAGACTCTGTCTCCGTATAGTTAAATGCCCACAGCCTATAAACCGAACGTTCGGTTTATAGGCTGTGGGCATTTAACTATACGGAGACAGAGTCTCCATTCATAAAATTATAAATGGAGACTTTGTCTCCGTATAGTTAAAAGCCGGCATTTAACTATACGGAGACAGAGTCTCCATTCATAAAATTATGAATGGAGACTTTGTCTCCGTGTAGTAAAATGCCCACAGCCTATAAACCGAACGTTCGGTTTATAGGCTGTCGGCTTATGGAATACATGTATTCCTATTGCTATTCTATAAACCGAACTTTCGGTTTATAGAATAGCCATAGGATTACATGTATTACATAAGCCGAAAGTCTATAAACCGATCGTTCGGTTTATAGACTTTCGGCATTTTACTACACGGAGACAAAGTCTCCATTCATAATTTTATGAATGGAGACTCTGTCTCTGTATAGTTAAATGCCGACAGCCTATAAACCGAACGACTTTCGGTTTATAGACTTTCGGCTTATGTACTACATGTAATCCTATGGCTATTCTATAAACCGAAAGTCGTTCGGTTTATAGTTTAGCAATAGCATTACATGTATTCTATAAACCGAACGTCGTTCGTTTTAAAGACTTTCGGCTTATAGAATACTATTGGCTTTCTATAAACCGAACTAGAGTCGAGTCCCCATTCATAAGAAATTCTTATGAATGAGGAGGGACTCTAGTTAGGTTTATAGAATGCCAATAGTATTCTATAAGCCGAAAGTCTTTAAAACGAACGACGTTCGGTTTATAGAATGCATGTAATGCTATTGCTGTTCTATAAGCCGAATGTCTTTCGGCTTATAGAACAGCAATAGCATTACATGTATTCTATAAACCGAACGTCGTTTGTTTTAAAGACTTTCGGCTCATAGAATACATGCTGCTATTGGCTTTCTATAAACCGAAAGAGTCCCCATTCATACGAATAGGTCAACTGACCTATTCGTATGAATGGGAACTCAATTTCGGTTTATAGGAAGCTAATAGCATTACATGCATTCCATAAACCGAACGTCGTTCGTTTTAAAGACTTTCGGCTTATAGAATACTATTGGCTTTCTATAAACCGAACTAGAGTCGAGTCCCCATTCATAAGAAATTCTTATGAATGAGGAGGGACTCTAGTTAGGTTTATAGAATGCCAATAGTATTCTATAAGCCGAAAGTCTTTAAAACGAACGACGTTCGGTTTATAGAATGCATGTAATGCTATTGCTGTTCTATAAGCCGAATGTCTTTCGGCTTATAGAACAGCAATAGCATTACATGTATTCTATAAACCGAACGTCGTTTGTTTTAAAGACTTTCGGCTTATAGAATACATGCTGCTATTGGCTTTCTATAAACCAAAAGAGTCCCCATTCATACGAATAGGTCAATTGACCTATTCGTATGAATGGGAACTCAATTTCGGTTTATAGGAAGCTAATAGCATTACATGCATTCCATAAACCGAAAGTCATTCATGTCGGTTTATGGAATGTAGTACAATGCTATTGGTATTGTAAACCGACTCTATTTCGGTTTAGAATGCCAATAGCACGAATGGACGAATGGACGAATGAACGAATGATTTTCGTTTATTAACCATTCGTTCATTCGGATTTTGTTAGTTAAAATTTTCGTTATTCGTTTTTCGGACGAATGGACGAAAATGCTATTTTCGTCCGAAAATGCATTCGTCCGAAAACGAATGCACATGTCTAGTGCAGAGGAGGGCTACAAAACTAATCAGGGAAATGGAAAGTTTTAGTTACGAAGAAAGGCTGGAAAAGTTAAATCTGTACAAGCTAGAGAAACAACTGCTCATCGAGAGCAGCATACATACCTGTAAAAAAGTATTTATATTTAGGAAAAATGTGCTTAAAGGGACGCTACCTCTTTACATTAGATGTAACTATATAGCCTGGTCATTTAAAACAAACATGTATAAATCATATGCCACTGTTTTTTTATGATTGAATTCATTGCATATAAAAGGAAAAATAAAATTAGGTGTTTATCTCCAGCATCCATATTGAGAATATTTCCCATGATGCAATATCATCCACAATATTCCAACAAGTCTCACTTTACAATTGTTGCCAAAGCCTGCATGATGAGGTCATAATTATACTCCCCTGCTCTCTTACTGGCTCCTGTGTATCATAGTGGGACTAGGTGGCTTTGTACAACTTTTTTTTTACCTGCCTTTCAACACAAAGAGAGGAGATTGACCTGATCAAACAGGATCATAACTCTGCCCCTTGTGATGTAATAGTTACATTACCCTCCCATTAAATGCAAGTCTACGATCAGAATTCAGACTTATAGACTGCATTCTGTGTCCCCAGCCCCAAAGTGAGATACTAGTGCTGTAAAGTCACTGGGGGGTGGCGCTCAAAAACACAATATTTCACAAAATGGCAGCGCCCAGTCACACTTGTTTAGTTACATATGTTATTAAATACAGTCACATAAGAAAAACAAAAGACATATCTGAAATCAACACTACAAAATGTGTCCCTTTATCATCTTAAGCTCTAATATTACCGTATTTGCTCGAATATAAGAAGACCCTGATTATAAGACGAGCCCCCAAACTATGGATATTCCTTTAGGAAAAAAACTAAAAGCCTGAATATAAGACTACCCTATAGGAAAAAAGTTTAACTTGTATATATTCACATGTAAATTGCTTTTTCATATTTAATAAAAACTTATGATATAAAAAAAATGCATTTCTTGTTTTTATTTACCTTTTATGTGCCAATGCTGCCCCTACCCCCCAGACTTACCCAATGTTCCCCCTGAACGGTGTCTGTCTCTCTCCCCCACCCTCCCCCCAATGTTGTCTGTCTCCCCCCTCCCTCCAACGTAGCCTCCCTGGTGGCTAGTGGGGGCAACCGGGGGATGTCTGCACAATACGTACAGACATCCTCCATGCTGCCCGACACTTCCGTCCATTATGACGGACAGCCAGTCCGTCATTATAGACGGAAGTGTTGGGCAGCATGGAGGATGTCTGCACTATTGTGCAGACATCCCCAGCTGCCCAAATATCCCTTGTGGCTAGTGGGGGCAGCCGGAGGATGTCTGCATGATACACGCAGACCTCCTCCGCTGCTGCCCGACACTTCCGCCGGGACTTTTATCTCTCCCCCTCCCCCTGACAATATCTCCCACTCGCCCCACCTACCCTCACAAGCATGTTATCCAGATCTAGTGTAATATGGAGGGTGGTTAGGAGCAGTTGGTCAATATGCCAATAATATTTTGCCACTCAATATGCCAGTAATATTTTGCCACTCAATATGCCAGTAATATTTTGCCACTCAACATGACAGTAATAGTTTACCACTCAATAAGTCAGTATTTTGCCACTCAATATGCCAGTAATATTTTTCCACTCAATAAGTCAGTATTTTTCTACTCAGTATGCCAGTATTTAGCCATTCAGTATGCCAGTATTTTGCCACTCAATATGCCAGTATTTTGCCCCTCAATATGCCATTCCTTTGCCATTTAATATGCCAATATTTTGTCCCTCAATATGCCAATATTTTGCCCCTCAATATGCCATTCTTTTGCCATTTTATATGCCAGTATTCTGTCATTCAATATGCCATTCTTTTGCTATTTAATATGGCAGTATTTTGCCCCTCAATATGCCAATCTTTTGCCATTTAATATACCAGTATTCTGTCATTCAATATGCCATTCTATTGCTTTTTAATATTCCAGTATTTTGCCCCTCAATATGCCAATCTTTTGCCATTTAATATACCAGTATTTTGTCACTCAATATGCCATTCTTTTGCCATTTAATATGCCAGCATTTTGTCACAGTATGCCAGTTTTGGGCCCGGGACGCCAGTATCGCCCGTCACCCCCTGATGGCGGGCCTGATCACAAGCCTATACACACACAGACACCTCTCCCTCTGTTAATGCATATTAATGTTCTTCCAAGGTAATTTAAACTGCATGTTTTACATTTTGCATTGCTTAAAATTACATCAGTTGCAAGAAACCAGGACTGTACACACTAGCTGAGTAAAAGTCAATTTCCTTTTTTGCTGCAGGAACCAATGAGAATAATGCCATTTTAATGAATGGAATTTCCTGTCTCTCTAGTGATGTCATCAGACAATGTGTTGCACTGTTAAAAGATCCTACTGTGTACAACTGCAAGTTTATCACAGTCCACACAATGTATTCTATTCCAGCAGCACAGGAAGTGACTCATTGAAACAAAACTTTATATGCTCAGTGTCTATATAATCAATGCTACTGCACCTGCAGTCAGTACCGGACTGGCCTTCCCTGGGGCTTCCGCATGCCACCTTTAAGAATATGGCTGTGGTGATCGCCTTAAGAATTCGGCTTGAAACAAGTATTCTCCGCCCCTCAACTTCCCCAAGACTGTCTGAGCGCCGGATGTAGGTGACATCCGACGCTCAGTTTTTTTTAAAAAAAGAAATCCTTGTATATGTAAGTGTGTCTGCGTGTGTGACAGTGTGCATGTGTTACTGTGTGTAAGTGTAACTGTTGGTGTGTAAGTGTAAAAGGTGGTTCCTTATGTATGCGGTGCACAGTTGGTCCCTATAAATGGATGTCCAGATATATGTATTCCCTGCAATTCTGGAGTGTACCCCAGAATCAGATCACATTCCACAGTGCCATGCCTGCCTCCAAATCATTCCAAAGTGCCATTGAGACCACTGACTGGTTCCCAGGAGATGCTGTGGACATTGTTTTTCTTGAGTTACTGATTTCATGATGGGCTGGATCAATGCTCAGGAGAACATTTACCAAAGGTGTGTTTCTCAAGTGAAGGATTGTAAAAACGCAACCTGGGAAAACTGTATATATCCTCATTTCAGGACAGGACACAGATGTGGTGCTTTGCCTTACTTACTGCAGACGTAACGTTTTCATTTTACTTTCTATTTGCATGACTGTCACAAACATTATTTCCCTAATACTGTGGGACATGTGGTCCTTGTTCTAGCATTGTTCCAAATAAACCTTTGTTATATTGTTCCATGCAAATTCAAATCCTCGCCCATCTATTTACTAGGTCTCCATTGGTTGTACTCCTGTAGCTGGAAATATAGGGCATTATTGAGGAAAAAAAGAAATTATTTATTGCAAAACGTAAGGCCAAAGTCACCGGGCTGGAAATATTCTCCAATTCAGCTATATTTCAAACTGGTTTTTTTTTGGCCTGAATTGTTATAATTTTCCCCCATCAATTCCCTCATTTATGAATAATAGCCACCCCTGTCCCCTAGTACTCTTTCTAGGGTTGCCACCTGGCCGGTATTTTACCGGCGGGTCGGTAAAAAATTGGCTTGACCCCAATGTTAAGTCTATGGAGGTAGTAGCATGGCCGGTATTTTTTTTTGAATAAAAGGTGGCCAACCGCAATTCCACCCCACAAAACAAATAATAGTGGGACCAGGGACGGGCCAAATACCCACAGCCCCATTACATAATAGGTATGTGTTGTCTGTATGTGGGCACCAACGTGACCCAGGGTGCCTGAAGGCCAGACCTGATTGGGAGGAGGCTTAATTGCACCTCTACCAACACTTAAAAAGGTTTTGGTAGCAGTATATATACTGCTTTGTAAGCAGACTAGATAGGAGGTTAGGTTCTCACCCTATTGAGAGTGTACCTTGACGTGGCGGGTGAACTAAATCATGCTTCGGCCAATTCATCTAACCAAAACCTCTCATTTATTTTATACTGATACATCTGTTGCCAATGTAATCAGGGTGAGAATTGCAGACAGTTTTTGTTTTCTCTGTCAGGTATGTGTCAGTCTATTCGTCTAGCGGAGTCTGTAATTCCCTTTTTGTACTCTGTGCCTAAGTTATTAATCATGAAGGCGTGGCAAAGGGTGGCAATATCAGGAATGTATTGTAGTCACCAAGAAAGTATTCTGAGTCTTTGAAGTATGTAAAAGGATGTGAATGTAGTTATAATCAGTGGATAGGGAACATATACATAGAAGGACAGCAGTGTCTGTAGCCAGGCCTGTGAAGCTCCATCATTAAATTGCCCATCACAATGTCCAGTAAATGTCTAACATGATCTAATGGTGGTACTCACTACTCTCAAAATGTATTCCTGTATTACTTACAAACACGCTACAACCAGCATAACCACACTGACTTTATCTCATATAGAGGGGCATGTACTAAAAAAACACATCTATTTTATGTGCAAAACTATTTTTGCGCTTTGCTCCTATTGCAATGTACTAAACATTTAGCACTCACATAGTACATACGAGCAAATTGCGAATAAAAACAGGCAAGTTTGCGATGATTTTTTCTACCTGTTTTGATAGCGCTCGCTAAAAGCTGGTGTGATTTTCACACGCAAATAAGAATTATTTTTCACAAAATATTCACAAAACTCTTTGGCGTGCGCAAACATAATCGTAATTTATTAGCGCAACCGGAAAAATGCGCGCTAAATAAAAATAAACAGAAGAGGCGCAAATCAGGAAAAAAGAAAAGCGCAGAATGTTACAAATAGTCGTAAATTGCTCCTTACTCATGTTTTACCTACTGTTTTCCCCACTGCACTTGTTTAGTACATGACCCCCATAGATTAGATTCATCCCTGATCTCTTCCATTAGACAACTTATTGGTGAGATGAATTATCACATGGTGGGCAGTCAAATACATTGAACACATAGTAATCCCTCTCGCCTTTTCCTATCTTTTTATCAAATAAGGCTTTACAATTCTGGTAGCCTTCATTGTCGGTGACATGCCCACTTCAAGTCCTTATCATAGAACCATAGAATGTGTCACCGGCAGATAAGAACCCTTCGACCTATCTAGTCTGCCTAATTTTCTAAATAATTGTATTATTCTTGGCCTATCTATATATCTAGGCTAGCCTTGTGCCTACCCCACGCATGCTTAAACTCCTTCACTGTGTTTATTTTGTGGTGGGCCCCTAGCTTGCCGTGCCTCAAGGAATGCTAGCCATTTCCCACTGATGGGGCTAATGCAAACATCTGGGTTTTTGTTAGATTATTTGTATGGAGAGGAGACATTCCTGGCATTTTGGCTCTAGATGGCCTTTATGGGCAAAACTAGTCGGACGTGAAGATAGAAAAGGATTGAGCTGGAATAACTGAAAGGAGAAAACTAATTTGTAAGCTCTTCCCAAATGGCTACCAAACATGTTTACATGGCCAGACATTGAAATGAGTGAGTGGTGGGTGTTTGAGATCACAAACTCATTCTGTGCTCCCCTGTTGTTTGGTTGGCTACAGAGATAAAAAAAATAATATATACTGTAGTTTGTACGAGTATACCGTATTTGCTCGATTATAAGACGACCCTGATTATAAGACGACCCTCCAAACTTTGGATATTCCATTAGGAAAAAAACTAAAAGCCTGAATATAAGACTACCCTATAGGAAAAAAGTTAAACTTGTATATATTCACATGTAAATTGCTTTTTTAATAAAAAATTATAATATCAAAAAATGTATTTCTAGTTTTTATTTCTTTTTATGTGCCAATGCTGCCTTTCTCTTTCCCTTGCCCCCATTTTTCTCTCTCTCCCCCCTCCCCTTGTCTGTCTCTTAACCCCCTCACTCCCCTTGTCTCTGTCTCTTAACCCCTTCCCTCCCCTTGTCTCTGTCTCTTAACCCCCTCACTCCCCTTGTCTCTGTCTCTTAACCCCTTCCCTCCCCTTGTCTCTGTCTCTTAATCCCCTCACTCCCCTTGTCTCTGTCTCTTAACCCCTTCCCTCCCCTTGTCTCTGTCTCTTAACCCCCTCACTCCCCTTGTCTCTGTCTCTTAACCCCTTCCCTCCCCTTGTCTCTGTCTCTTAACCCCCTCCCTCCCCTTGACTCTGTCTCTGCCCCCCTCCCTCCCCCCTGTCTCTCTGTCCCCCCTGTCTCTCTGTCCCCCTCCCCCTGTCTCTCTGCCCCCCTCCCTCCCCCTGTCTCTCTGCCCCCCCCCCTCCCTCCCTTCCCCTTACCTTGATCCCTGGTGGCTAGTGGGGGCAGCCGGGGGATGTCTGCACGATACTTGCAGACATCCTCCATGCTGCCCGACACGGCAGTCTATTATGACGGACAGCTGTCCGTCATAATAGTCTGCCGTGTCGGGCAGCATGGAGGATATCTGCACGTATAGTGCAGACATCCCCCAGCTGCCCGATTGTCCCTGGTGCCTAGTGAGGCAGCAGAGGAAGTCTGCGCGATGAGCGCAGACCTCCCCTGCTGCCGCCCGGCACGCTCGCCGGGACTTCTGTGACGAAAGCGGAAGTTCCCGGCTTCTTCACAGAAGCCCCAGCGGTCGTGCCGGGCGGAAGCAGGGGAGTCTGCGCTCGTTGCGCAGACATCCCCTGCTGCTAGAGAGGGGGATCCAAGTCCCCTGCAGCTCTGCTGGGGACCTTGATCCATGTCTTATAATCTGACCTCAATTTGAGGTCAGATTATAAGAAGACCTCGATTATAAGACGAGGGGTAGTTTTCATATTTTTTTTTCTGAAAAAAACCTTGTCTTATAATCGAGCAAATACGGTACTAAATGGAAAGAAATTAGAGTTAAAAACACAAATAAGAATATTTGGCCTTTGTTGAGAATTGACTCAAGCACTATAGGCACCCGGTAATGTGGAGGCATGAGAAATTGGGTGAAAAGTTAGAGAGGACAGATCGGAACTAGGACGAATAGAAACTCTAGAACATAAGTTGGGAACTGTAAAAGGGCAAATAGTTTGGTGAAGAGGTTTTTCTCACTTTAATACCTCTTAAATAGAGTTGAGCGAACCCGAACCTAGGTCCCCCCCTCATTATTATTATTATTAGGGTCCCCATCGCCGGCAATGGGTGGGGACCGGGGGGTGACACTAGGTCCCACCCTCATTATTATTATTATTAGGGTCTCCACCCGCCGGCAATAAGTGGGGACCGGGGTGGGGGACACTAGGTCCCCCCCTCATTATTATTATTAGGGTCCCCACTCGCCGGCAATGGCGTCCCCCCCTCATAACCCTAAGATGTTCGGGGTCAAGTTCGACCCCGAACCCGGACTTTTTTTCCGAGTTTGGCCGAACCCGCCGAACTCGAACATCCAGGTGTCCGCTCAACTCTACTCTTAAATAAAATATGTGTCTATTTCAGCCTGGAGACCTGTTAGCCCCCAAACCAAATGAGTTAACCTTGATGACCATGCAGCTAAAATGCAATTAAAAGCTCTACATTGCATAAGTCCTAAAATATGGAGCATTCCTGAGGGGACTGCATCAAGATATCCAAAATCTCTCTTACTGCTTGGCAAGGTCCCTCACTGACCAGTGAAAGACTCCAGTAAGTTCAGGAATGCCAAACATCAGTCTTGATTGTTTGTCTTTCAAAGATAAGTGCTCTCCAAGCGTCATTGTGTGCCCTGTAATAAATCTGAGGGCCACTCCTACCATGAGATGTAGAAGAGACCAGATTGATTTGCTCTGGTTATCATGTGGATGGAGTATTAATAGAATGGGGTTATTTACAGTAGTGAATTCTGGGGCAAAATTCTAAAAACTGAGCAGTCACCATGGAAACCAATAGAATGTTCCTGCTGTTTAGAACATGCTTTAGAACTTTGTCCCAGAATTCAGTTTTATAAATATTTCTCAATGGCCAGGGTATGATGGAAGAGCCATTTTATAAACCACAAGGCCGTTCACTAACCATCCCAAGAATCCAGCAGAATCTCATCGTTGGATCAGTCCATCGTTACTTGTGTGATAGAGATACTTTAATGAAACAATACAAATACAGTACATGCTTTCCTTGTGTAGCTCTATCAGGAAGTGGACATGTTGTTTGGAATTTTGGGTCAGGTAACGAAGATCTGACTCGTATGATTCAAGATATCTGCCCCTAATAGAACTATACAAGGAAAGATGTCTTAATAATATACCTTATTTATATTCATAGAATGTGTCGCTGGCAGATAAGAACCATTCAGTCCATCTAGTCTGCCCAATTTTCTAAATACTTTTATTAGTCCCCCGTTCCCGGACTTATATCTAGGATAGCCTTGTGCCTATCCCACGCATGCTTAAACTCCTTCACTGTGTTTACCTCTACCACTTCCGCTGGAAGGCTATTCCATACATCTACTACCCTCTCAGTAAAGTAATACTTCCTGATATTACTTTTACATTTTTGCCCCTCTAATTTAGGACTATGACCTCTAGTTGTGCCCATGGATTGATTTAAATTGGCAGGCCGGTGACAATTGTCGCTGACCTGTACAAACAAGCCATATAACCTAATGCAAATCAAGTGAGGGGTGATCCAGGCTGCCTCTGATACAGTTTAGAGAACTCAGAAAGGGGTCTGTCTTGGCCTGCAATAGCTGAGACAGGCTGTTTCAGCCATTGCAGTGAGGGACTCGTCAGAATCCATTGCCATCCTCCCTCTCTCACTGACCCTCTTTGATCTTGTTTCAGAAAGAGAGGGGAGAGTTATACTATATCCTCCCCAAAAAAACAACTGTCCAAAAAAAACTTTTGAAAGCCAATTTTACAATCTGATTTTAATTTATACTGTACACAAAGGGTTACGTCTCAAAAAGCCCTATCTTTCCTTTCCCCTCCCCCCAATATATAATATGTCTTAAATATGTATTTTTTGAAGCAAGCGTGCACTTTTATTGAAACGCTCTAGAAGTAGAAAAAAGTATAAAGTTGCTATTGCCCCAAATGAACATCAAAACAAAATAAAAACAAACAAACATAGTCCTGAAGGGGTTAAGCATCCGGTACACTTTGCAGTTTATCTTCCAATCGACCACACAAAAGCTCCGCCCACTCAATATAATTAGCATAATGTAACTCCACCTACTTATCACAGTGTAGATTATATCACAAAGTTCACACCAACATTACCAGCATCCTTGGTATACAACAGATACACTGACAGCACAACGTCTACATCAGGCAGGTGCATTTTAGCATTTTTACATGAAATATAGTAAGACCTGGTGCAGATGTGCTGCAGTCAGAGAGCTGTGTCTACACAACAAAACATACATTAGTATGAACCTACCACTTCTGCTGGAAGGCCATTCCATGTATCCACTCCCTTATCAGTAAAGCAATACTGCCTGGCCTTATCTTATATCTAGGATAGCCTATCTAGGATACCTATCCCACTCATACTTAAACTCCCTCACTTTATTAATCTCTAGTACTCTACCACCTCTACTGGAAGACTGTTCCATACATCCACTATCCTCTCAGTAAAGTAATACTTTCATTAGTCCCTGGCCTTATCTTATATCTAGGATAACCTAATACCTATCCCATTAATGCTTAAACTCCTCCTCTCAGTAATATGCCACCATTTAATTGCCCAATAATATGACCAGCCTTAGTGCCCAGTTATATGCCACAGTCTAATTTCCCAGTAATATGCCCAGCCTAAATGCCCAGTAACATGCCCAGCCTAATTGCCCAGTATTATGCCACAGTTTATTTGCCCAGTAATATTCCACAGTTTAATTGCCCAGTAATATGCCAGTCTAATTGTTCTGTAATATACCTCAGTTTAATTGCCCAGTAATATCCAACAGTTTAATCGGCCAGTAATATGCCACAGTTTAATTGCCAATTAATATGCCACCGTTTAATTGCCCAGTAATATGCCACAGTCTAATTGGTCAATAATATGCCACAGTATAATTGCCCAGTAATATGCCCAGCCTAATTGCCCAGATATATGCCACAGTTTAATTGCCCAGTAATATGCCCAGCCTGATCCCCCAGTAATATGCCACAGTTTAAATGCCCAGTAAGATGCCAGTTTAATTGCCCAGTAATATACCCAGCCTAATTGCCCAGTAATATGCCACAGATTAATTGCCCAGTAATATGCCCAGCCTGATGCCCCAGCAATATGCCAGTTTAATTGCCCAGTAATATGCCCAGCCTGACGCCCCAGTAATATGCCACAGTTAGTTTGCCCAGTAAGATGCCCAGCCTGATGCCCCAGTAATATGCCACAGTTTAATTGCCCAGTAATATGCCCAGCCTGACGCCCCAGTAATATGCCATAGTTTAATTGCCCAGTAATATGCCCAGCCTGACGCCCCAGTAATATGCCCCAGTTTAATTTCCCAGTAATATGCCCCAGTTTAATTTCCCAGTAATATGCCCCAGTTTAATTTCCCAGTAATATGCCACCACCCTCCTCCCCCTTCCCCATTACTCATCTGCTCCATGTCTCCTCCTTGCACCGGCAACAGGTTTGTTTGTTTTTTATTAAACATTAAAAACAGCACTTTGCGCTCACACGTTTTGGCATGCCACAATGTCAATTTGCCCCCCAGAACATACCACAGTGTAACTTTGCCCCTGCAGAACACGCCACAGTGACACTTTGCCTCATAGTACATGTTATTTTGCCCCACAGAACATGCCACAGCATCACCATGGCCAGAGTCAATTTTCCCATTAATATGCCAGTATTAGCCTGGCCATTAATATGCCACAGCCTGATTGCCTAGTAATATGCCACACCAGATCCCCCAGTAATATGCCACAGTTTAATTGCTCAGTAATATGCCACCATTTAATTGCCCAATAATATGACCAGCCTTAGTGCCCAGTTATATGCCACAGTCTAATTGCCCAGTAATATGCCCAGCCTAATTTCCCAGTAACATGCCCAGCATAATTGCCCAGTATTATGCCACAGTTTAATTGCCTAGTAATATTCCACAGTTTAATTGCCCGGTAATATGCCAGTCTAAATGCCCGGTAATATGCCAGTCTAATTGCCCTGTAATATGCCACCGTTTAATTGCCCAGTAATATGCCACAGTCTAATTGGCCAATAATATGCCACAGTAAAATTGCCCAGCCTAATTGCCCAGAAATATGCCACAGTTTAATTGCCCAGTAATATGCCCAGCCTGATCCCCCAGTAATATGCCACAGTTTAATTACCCAGTAATATGCCCAGCCTGATCCCCCAGTAATATGCCACAGTTTAATTGCCCTGTAAGATGCCAGTTTAATTGTCCAGTAATATGCCCAGCCTAATTGCCCAGTAATATGCCCAGCCTAATTGCCCAGTAATATGCCCAGCCTAAACCCCCAGTAATATGCCACAGTTTAATTGTCCAGTAAGATGCCAGTTTAATTGCCCAGTAATATGCCCAGCCTAATTGCCCAGTAATATGCCCAGATTAATTGCCCAGTAATATGCCACAGATTAATTGCCCAGTAATATGCCACAGTTAGTTTGCCCAGTAATATGCCCAGCCTGATGCCCCAGTAATATGCCACAGTTTAATTGCCCAGTAATATGCCCAGCCTGACGCCCCAGTAATATGCCACAGTTTAATTGCTCAGCAATATGCCCAGCCTGATGCCCCAGTAATATGCCACAGTTTAATTGCCCAGTAATATGCCAGTCTAATTGCCCAGTAAATTGCCACAGTGTAATGGCCCAGTAATATGCCCCAGTTTAATTGCCCAGTAATATGCCATCACCCTCCTCCCCCCTTCCCCATTACTCATCTGCTCCATGTCTCCTCCTTGCACTGGCAACAGGTTTTTTTCTTTTTTATTAAAGTTATTTATTAAAGACACCCTCGCAGTTCAGTCTGTGAGCTGAGCTCACATCAGCCTGTTACCAGCCCTGTCACATGCGTCCTGCCTGCATACAGCAGACGCGTGTGGCAGGGATTGCTAAAGCAGGCTGATGTGAGCTCAGCTCACATACTGAACTGAGCGGGTCACGTAGGGTTGCCACCTGGCCGGTATTTTACCGGCAGGCCGTTAAAAAATTGGCTTGATGCCAATGTTAGTAGCTTGGCCGGTATACTTTTGAGGAAAAGGTGGCAACCCTGGGGTCAGGTGACGTTGTGTGATGACGTCACGTGACCCGCGATCTCGCTAAAACAGAGCAGATTGCTGGGATTGTCCTGGGGATGAGAA
Source organism: Pelodytes ibericus (assembly GCA_036172795.1). Classification (NCBI taxonomy): domain Eukaryota; kingdom Metazoa; phylum Chordata; class Amphibia; order Anura; family Pelodytidae; genus Pelodytes; species Pelodytes ibericus. The sequence continues at coordinate 284,939,372 of CM069857.1, forward strand.
TTCCCCTGGGACAATCTTGGTTTTCACGGGACTGTCCCGGCAAATTCGGGACAGTTGGCAACTATGCTGGTATCGATTACTGTTAAGCTACCATAGATTTCAAACCAGAGCAGCATTCTCTATCCTTGGATCCTTATTGACAATGCTGCTAGTGACATCTACTGGTTGGAGTTATTATTGGACATCACAATGTAATTGTTTTATGCTGTCTGGAAATCTGTATATTTTTAAGCCTCACTAAGACCCAGTGGCGTAGCGTGGATTGTCAGCACCCGGGGCAAGGCAAGTAATTTGCGCCCCCTAACCCGTGGATTTTAGCACTCGAGTCTCTTCTACTAGATTAGTTAAAGAAACCCTTACCCCCCAAGCACATGTATTGTTTGTTATGAAAATACTTATGTAATTAAAGTAAAATGCATCTAAATACAAGTTTATTTTCCAACACTTTATTGAGTGCGAACATGCATTACACACATTCTCCACATTTTCAGCAGGTCTATGAATACAAATATACACATGTAGTAACCTAGCATGGGCCATGCTATTATATGTCGTCTCACAACCATCGTAAACGACAAACAATATCAAGAACAAAAACTAAACATCAAAATGGAACCATACCCTGGAGATGATCCAAGACTGGGCTAGATGGAGCCAACTTCCTCAATCCTGTACCTCTAATGTTACCCCCCCCCCCCCCCCCCACACACACACACACATATGCCATAATTGTTGTGCCATTCAGATGCCAGTAATATTGTAACTTTCGGATGCCAGTAATATTGTGCCAGTCAGAGCCCAGTAATATTGTGCCAGTCAGAGCCTAGTAATATTGTGCCAGTCAGATGCCTGCAATATTGTGCCAGTCAGAGCCCAGTAATAATGTGCCAGTCAGATACCAGTAATATTGTGCCAGTCAGATACCAATAATATTGTGCCAGTCAGATACCAATAATATTGTGCCAGTCAGATACCAGGAATATTGTGCCTGTCAGAGCCCAGGAATATTGTGCCTGTCAGAGCTCAGGAATATGGTGCCTGTCAGATGCCTGTAATATTATGCCAGTCAGATGCCTGTAATAGTGTGCAGTCAGAGGCCAGGAATATTGTGCCAGTCAGATGCCTGTAATATTGTGCCAGTCAGATGCCTGTAATATTATGCCAGTCAGATGCCTGTAATATTATGCCAGTCAGATGCTTGTAATAGTGTGCCAGTCAGAGGCCAGGAATATTGTGCCAGTCAGAGGCCTGTAATATTGTGCCAGTCAGATGCCTGTAATATTATGCCAGTCAGATGCCTGTAATATTGTGCCAGTCAGAGCCCAGTAATATAGTGCCAGCCAGATGCCTGTAATATTATGCCAGCCAGATGCCCAGTATTATTGTGCCAGCCAGATGCCCAGTAATATAGTGCCAGTCAGATGCCCAGTATTATTGTGCCAGTCAGATGCCCAGTATTATTGTGCCAGCCAGATGCCCAGTAATATAGTGCCAGTCAGATGCCCAGTATTATTGTGCCAGTCAGATGCCCAGTATTATTGTGCCAGCCAGATGCCCAGTAATATAGTGCCAGTCAGATGCCCAGTAATATAGTGCCAATCAGATGCCAAGTAATATAGTGCCAATCAGATACCCAGTAATATAGTGCCAATCAGATGCCCAGTAATATAGTGCCAATCAGATGCCAAGTAATATAGTGCCAATCAGATGCCCAGTAATATTGTGCCAATCAGATACCCAGTAATATAGTGCCATTCAGATACCCAGTAATATAGTGCCAATCAGATACCCAGTAATATTGTGCCAATCAGATACCCAGTAATATAGTGCCAATCAGATACCCAGTAATATTGTGCCAATCAGATACCCAGTAATATTGTGCCAATCAGATGCCCAGTAATATAGTGCCAATCAGATACCCAGTAATATAGTGCCAATCAGATACCCAGTAATATAGTGCCAATCAGATGCCCAGTAATATAGTGCCAGTCAGATACCCAGTAATATAGTGCCAATCAGATACCCAGTAATATAGTGCCAATCAGATGCCCAGTAATATAGTGCCAGTCAGATACCCAGTAATATAGTGCCAATCAGATATCCAGTAATATTGTGCCAATCAGATACCCAGTAATATAGTGCCAGTCAGATACCCAGTAATATTGTGCCAATCAGATGCCCAGTAATATTGTGCCAATCAGATACCCAGTAATATAGTGCCAGTCAGATACCCAGTAATATAGTGCCAATCAGATACCCAGTAATATTGTGCCAATCAGATACCCAGTAATATAGTGCCAATCAGATACCCAGTAATATAGTGCCAGTCAGATACCCAGTAATATAGTGCCAATCAGATTCCCAGTAATATTGTGCCAGATACCCAGTAATATAGTGCCAGTCAGATACCCAGTAATATTGTGCCAATCAGATGCCCAGTAATATTGTGCCAATCAGATACCCAGTAATATAGTGCCATTCAGATACCCAGTAATATAGTGCCAATCAGATACCCAGTAATATTGTGCCAATCAGATACCCAGTAATATAGTGCCAATCAGATACCCAGTAATATTGTGCCAGTCAGATACCCAGTAATATAGTGCCAGTCAGATACCAGGAATATTGTGCCAATCAGATACCCAGTAATATAGTGCCAATCAGATACCCAGTAATATAGTGCCAGTCAGATACCCAGTAATATTGTGCCAATCAGATGCCCAGTAATATAGTGCCAATCAGATACCCAGTAATATAGTGCCAATCAGATACCCAGTAATATAGTGCCAGTCAGATACCAGGAATATTGTGCCAGCCAGCCCCCCCCCCCCCGTACTTACATGAAGCGGCTCCGTGTCCCCCGCCGGATGTCTCCTCCGTGCAGTCTTCCCTCTTGCACGGAGGAGGGAAGCAGACACCGGATGTGACGCGACGTCACATCCGGCGTCAGTTTTTTTTTTTTTTTTTTTCCGCCCGTCGCATCCATCGGATGCGGCTTGCCGGAAAAAAGCGTTCACAAGCGCAATGCGCTGTGAACGCGGCAGCAGGGGCTGGGGGCCCACGGGACAGCTGCCTTGGGGCCCCCCAGGAGTAAATGGGCCCAGGGCAGCTGCCCCGTTTGCCCCGCGTTAAAGACGGCCCTGGCGGCCACGCGGCCGCATAGGGCTAGTGCGCCCCCCCAGATATTGCGCCCGGTGCGGCCGGCCCCCCCTGCACCCCCCACGCTATGCCACTGCTAAGACCTGACTGTTTTGGTCATGTTTTGCTACAAGGCTGTTTTAACCTTGAAAAACCTTTTACTCATCTACAACAGTTAATGAAAAACCCTGCAAAATAGCCTATTGCAGGCCAATTTTCGGCCACATTAAATTTAGCACTGTGAATCCTACCTAGCACTAGCCCCCCCCCCCCCCCCTACCGTGCCCAGGTAGAGGGGGACGGATCACTTGTAAAAATAAAAAATCCACTCTTTGGTTCCCAAAGGAGGCCCTGAAAGAAAATGCTAGGTTTTTTAATGTCGCTTGCCATCCACAATGTGCTTGATTCTCATCTTTGGCCCTGGGAGAGAAGCATCCAAAATAAAAACAATCCACATATTCTAAATTAAACCCACAGGAAAACAAACAAAACAAACAAACAAAGCAATGGAGCTGTTCTCGTTGTATCCACCATGTTCTAAACAGAACCTAGTTGTAGCGGATGGCGCTATAATGCGTTTTAGCTGTACGAACCAGAAAGCGCTCCTGCCCTTCTGATCTGTGTCATACCTGCCATCTTATCCTGGGTGCCTTATTATCTCATCTTCCATCTCAGGACGTATCTCAAGGTGTTCAGAGACATTGGAATAGTCCTACAAATAAAGGAAAAATAAGAGCAAAAAAAAATTAGGAGGGTGAGTCAAACAGCCTTGAAAATATTAAATACATTTGATTAAACATCTTATGATCTGGCTGAGCTCTTCTACTAAGCTTTCTATTTGGACTTCTAGCCTTTCACTGCAAACAGAGTGAGACAATGTCTGTCTGTCTCTCCAATGCCATTCCATGTCTGTCTGTCTCCCCCATCAGTGTTCTCTCCTCTCTCCCCTCCCATCAGTGTTCTCTCCCCCAATCAGTGTTCTCTCCTCTCTCCCCCATGTTCTCTCCTCTCTCCCCCCCCCAGTGGTGTATCTTGGTTTTGTGCTGGCCTAGGGAGGCAAAATTTGGGCACCCCCCCCTCCCATCCACGACATGACCCATAACCCACGTTGCACACCAAGGAAATGCCCCATCACCCCATTACATACACATTGTCAATATTATTTGCCATTAATATGCCCCAGCCAATTCGTCTAATAATATGCCAGTATTATTTGCCATTAATAAGTCACAGCCAAATTTTCCAATAATATGACAGTATTTGCCATTTAATCTGCCCCTGCTAGTTAGCCCAATAATATGCCACTGCTAATTTGCACAATAGTATGCCAGTGTTATTTGCCATTTTATTTGCCCCAGACAATTTGCCCAATAATATGCCAGTATTATTTGCCATTAATATGCCCCTGCCAATTTGCCCAATAATATGCCAGTATTATTTGCCATTAATAAGCTACAGCCAATTTGCACAATAATATGCCAGTATTACTTGCCATTTAAGATGCCCCTGCTAATTTGCCCAATAATATGCCAGTGTTATTTGCCATTTAATATGTCCCAGCCAATTTTCCCAATAATATGCCACTATTATTTGCCATTTTATTTGCCCCAGACAATTTGCCCAATAATATGCCACTATTACTTGCCATTTAATATGCCCCTGCTAATTTGCCCAATAATATGACACTATTATTTGCCATTAATATTCCCCTGCCAATTTGCCCAATAATATGCCAGTATTATTTGCCATTAATATGCCCCTGCCAATTTGCCCAATAATATGCCGGTATTATTTGCCATTAATATGCCTCTGCCTATTTTCCCAATAATATGCCAGTATTATTTGCCATTAATAAGCTACAGACAATTTGCACAATAATATGCCAGTATTACTTGCCATTTAAGATGCCCCTGCTAATTTGCCCAATAATATGCCAGTGTTATTTGCCATTTAATATGTACCAGCCAATTTTCCCAATAATATGCCAGTGTTAGTTGCCATTAATAAGCCCCAGCCAATTTGCCCAATTATATGCCACTATTATTTGCCATTTAATATTCCCCTGCTAATTTGCCCAATAGTATGCCAGTGTTATTTGCCATTTAATATGCCCCAGCCAATTTGCCCAATAGTATGCCAGTGTTATTTGCCAATTAATATGCCCCAGCCAATTTGCCCAATAATATGCCACTATTATTTGCCATTTAATATGCCCCATCCAATTTGCTCATTAATATGCCACTATTAGTTGCCATTTAATATGCCCCTGCTAATTTGCCCAGTAGTATGCCACCATTATTTGTCATTTAATAAGCCCCTGCCAATTTCCCCAGTACATCCCCCCCATCTCCCCAGCACTTACCTTTCCCTGGTGGCTAGTGGCAGGCAGCATGGTGTCCTCCATGCTGCCTTTTTGGCTTCCCGGCGGTTTTTTTGGCTTCCCGGCGGTTGTGACGACAGGTCACGTGACCTGGCGGGCGTATGACGTCAGTGCGCTGGTCACGTGACCTATCGGCACTTCCCTGTCACACTGCACGGGAAGCCGAACAGGCAGAACAGAGGTTTCTCTGTGCTGCATGTTCGGCTTCCCGAGCAGCCTGGCAGGCAGAGGGAAGGTGAGAGGGGATCTTCTGATCTCCTCTCACCTCCGTCTCGGCCTGCAAGCCTGTTTTTTCTTTTTTTAAGCGGCCTTCCACCCCCCTCTCTTCTCGGGGGGGGGGGGGGTGGCAATTGCCCCGTTGCTCCCCCCCCTGGACCCGCCACTGGTGCCTGGTTGTTAATATCTGGCGTGGATTCCAGGAAACTTAGTAATTAGGGATGCCCCCATTTCTACCAAAAAATACCGGCATGCACCTGCTTTCATAGACATAACATTGGCCTCAAGCCAATTTTTTTTTTACCGAACTGCCAGTAAAATACCATTCAGATGGCAACCCTAGTGGTAATAAATTCAGTACAGAGTACATCTACAAATCGGGTTCCTCTCTATCTGTTCGATGAACATGGTTTGTCCGGATATACACTCTTGGCTCTGGTAGATCTTAGAAAAGCAGTGGTGTAATTGTCATCATCTGACGCACACCTCTGGTGTACTGTATGGTTCCCAGTAATGTCTGTGGGAGGAGTCACTGGACATTTAAAACAACATTTCACTTTCAAAGGACATTCATAAAATCCTACATTCATGGTATGCATCGTCCATGGTCACACCTTTTGTCTATACAGTCACATATCTAAGGAGCTCACTTAGCTGCAGATATGATCGTGGCTTTGTTATTAACTTGCCTTTCCTCTATAATTTGGGAATACAAACATCTCTTTGGCAATAATAATGATAACAAAGCATTTATAGCAGGAAGGATATATTGAGATTTTACAAGCATGTCGTGGGTTAATCATTTACACGCATGTCCTGGTTGCAATTACCCAATTTTATGGTACTCATATTAATGACCTCGGCAGCACCATCCTTTTTATTTGCACTTCAAGACAAGTGAAAAACAGCCTTAAAGGGACTGTATCACCTAGACAATGTTTTTTTTTTACTGTGAATGTATAGAAAAAAAATATTTGAAAATGATCTCCACATTGTGTTAGAGAAACTGCAAGCAAATGCCTAAATTAGGAGAAAATCGTGTTTTAAATGTGTCTGTGGAGTCTCCGGCTTATGACATCACCTGTGGCACGGAATGCAAATGAATTGGTTTTCTGTGGGAAATGTGTAATTTGCATACCGTGCCACAGGTGATGTCATAAGCCGGAGACTCCACAGACACATTTAAAACATTTGTTTCTCCTAATTTAGGCATTTGCATTTGATAATAAATATCTGTCCACATCTCTCACTAGTTGCATTTATACTTACATGATAACTTACCACAGTGTCACTTTGTCCCATAGTACGTGTTATTTTGAACACACCACAGCATCACTTAATTAAAATAAGCCACTATCAGGTATCAATTAACATGCCACAGTCACTTTGTCATTAACATATGCAACAGCCAGTTTGCCTATTAAAATGTGCCACACTTTGTCAATTTAATATGCCACAGTTTGCCTATTGATATCCCAGGGTTATTTTGCCATTAATATGCCACTGCCAATTTCCCCATTAATATGCCAAAGACAATTTGCAATTAATATGCCAGTATTATTTTAGCCATTAATATGCCACAGCCAATTTGCCCATTAACATGCCAGTATTACTTTTGCCATTAATATGCCACTGTTGTTTTGCCATTAATATGCCAGTACTATTTTGCCATTAATATGCCCCAGACAATTTGCCCATTAATATGCCAGTATTACTTTTGCCATTAATACGTCAGTGTTAGTTTGACATTAATATGCCAACTTCCGCCCCTGTTTCCCCAGTACTCACAGACTGGCTGCTCCGTGTCCTCGGCCGTCTCCTCCGTGCAGTCTTGCCTCCTGCACGTAGGAGGGAAATACAGCCAGGGGATACGACGTGATGTCATATCCGGTGGCAATTATTTTTTTCTTTTCTGATCTTATTTTTGCCGAAAAAAGCTGCGAAGAGGATGCCAACAGCAAAGGTGTCACCCCAGCTGGGTCTGGGGTCCGCACCCCCCTTGTGACGCCACTGACTCAACCTATTAGCATAAAGGTAACAGAAGGTCCAGAAGTAACCGTCGGTTTACCTAAAGCACTCTGTGTCAGAACTTCTGGGTTCCCATTTACAGATTAAGGATTAGGTTCCTATTTACAGACCCATTAGGATCTGTAAAGACTCTGATCAGGTCTCTGTTTCTGTGTGACCCGATCCCTCTGAACACAACTACGCTGTTGTGGTGTTTGTAGACCACAAGTTAATAAGTCATTATGAACTATACTATGTATGTTACTGTTAACTTTCTGCAAAGTGCAAACATTAACTTATGTTTAACTGAAAGATTGCATCAACAGTATACATTTTTAATAGAAATGTTTTAATGGAAGTATAGAAATAAAGTACCTACTTGAGCCCTCTTTGCTTGTATAGTTCTATCTGGGGATAGACCAGAGGCGTAACTAGAAAACACAGGGCCCTCGGGACAAAACAGACCCCAAACAGCCTTTTTATGCCATCCTAGGCCCACCAAACAGCCTCTCTGCGACCCTAGCCCCTCAAACGATATCTCTGCCAGCCTAGCCCCCCCGAACAGCCTCCTTCTGCAAGCCTAGCCCCCAAGACAGCTGCTCTGCCACACTTTTCACCAATGCCCTGCATAAGTAGGGTAGCCACATATAACGTTTGCAGGCCGCCTTGCAGTATGTAGAAGTCATATATGTGACCAGAAGAAAATCATTTAATCAACATGGTTCTGTGGGATCCACTACTTGATTAGTTAATTGATTTCCTTCTTGTCACAAATGACTTCTACATACTGCAAGGCGGCCTGCAAAAGTTATATGTGGCCGGTAAAAAATGGCCGAGGTGGCCACACTATGCATATAACCTGTGACGTAAATCTGATTCCACCTATGACAAAATCATATACAAAAAAAAAACACATTTGCATAAATAAATGCCAAAAACTTTCTACATTATCTTCAATACAGAAACTGCTGGGCATGCACAGTTCTGAGCATACAGCTGTACACTCAGAATTTTCCAAATTGGAGCAGTGGGTGGAGCAAGCTCAAAAATGCAAAAAAGTAGGTGAAACCGATCATGCCAAAAAAAACCCCAGAATGAATCCCTAAAGTAAAATTACACAGGAGAATTCTGGATACTCATATGTTTTATGACAATCCACGGTTATTCTGAAGATCCCTGGTCACAGTCTGGAAAAGAACCGGCTTTCTGCTAGTAATTAAACCCACATCGAAGGATTTACTGCAGTTATCAAGACAATAGTAGGAACTTATATAAACAGGTTTTATATGCTTAGTTGAAAGCTGGATTTATTATCTTATTGTAAAAATCTATGAGTGCTTGGTTGAGCATGGAGACTTCTGATTGCATAATTCACTCATTGTACAGTGACCCCCCCCCCCCCCCCCCCCCCCACGTGGATCTATTGTGCTGGGTTTCAACTGAGCTAATTAATTGGATACGCTGAGTTCTTTCAGACTGGTACAGGTGGGAGTGTACTGTGTCTACAGGACTAAACTGCTAACTCCTTCAGTCCTGGTGTTGTAGAAAGTCTTCAGATTCAAGTTTTTAATTTCTGAGGATTAAGGGGGATAGTTATAAAAACGTTCTGCACACAGAAGGATCAGGAAGGCACCAGATAAGGTCGATTGCCATTTTTTTATGCATAATTGTCGTGTGCTGGAGAATAGCGCCTCCGATATAATGGATTCTTTTTATACATCAGAGTTCCACCCACATTGCAGGACCAAGATGCACTGTAGCATCCCAGACATGCTCCATCACCCACATTGCACACCCAAGACATGCCCCATCACCCAAAATTGCACACCCAGGACATGCCCCATCACCTCTAATGGACACCCAGGACTCACCCCAGCACCCCAGGACATGCCTCATCACTCACATTGCACACAAAGGACATGCCTCATGACCTACCATCCACACCCAGGACTTACCCCAGCACCCAAGGACATGCCTTATCACTCACATTGCACACAAAGGACATGCACCACCACCTACAATCCACACCCAGGACTTACCCCAGCACCCAAGGACATGCCTCATCACTCACATTGCACACAAAGGACATACCCCATCACCTACCATGCACACCCAGGACTTACCCCAGCACCCCAGGACATGCCTCATCACTCACATTGCACACAAAGGACATGCCCCATCACCTTCCATCCACACCCAGGACTTACCCCAGCACCCAAGGACATGCCTTATCACTCACATTGCACACAAAGGACATGCCCCATCACCTACAATCCACACCCAGGACTTACCCCAGCACCCAAGGACATGCCTCATCACTCACATTGCACACAAAAGAAAAACCCCATCACCTACCATGCAGACCCAGGACTTACCCCAGCACCCCAGGACATGCCCATCACTTACACTGCACACACAGGACATGCCCCATCTACCACATTGCACACCTAGGACATACCCCAGCCCGTGTCTCGACCCCTGCCTTTCAACGCCGACCAAATCCCATCCACCTCGGCCTCCGAGTTCTGTCCATTGCTGCCTGCACGTTCCGTCCATCTCAGCCTCCGAGTTCTGTCCATTGCTGCCTGACGTTCCATCCATCTAAGCCTCCGAGTTCTGTCCATCGCTGCCTGACGTTCCGTCCATCTCAGCCTCCGAGTTCTGTCCATCGCTGCCTGACGTTCCGTCCATCTCAGCCTCCGAGTTCTGTCCATCGCTGCCTGACGTCCCGTCAATCTAGGCCTCCGAGTTCCATCCATCATTGCCTGAAAGTCCCGTCCACCTCGGCCTCCGAGTTCCGTCCATTGCTGCTTGCGAGTTCCATCGATCTCGGCCTCCGATTTACGTCTAATGCTGCTTGCAAGTTCCGTCCATCTCAGCCTGCGAACTGATCGAACCCGACTTCAGCTGTTTTGATAACTACCTCTCAAGCCATCCCATATTTGTCTCCATCTTCTTATTGCTGCACTGCTTTGTGGATTTTTCATCACGCATTAAACCACTTATTATTGGAACCCACTGTGTGTTTGTGGTTTCCCTTTGGTGCTTTCACTGCTCCATATGTTGTATTGTCCCGTTTGTGAGTTGTATTCTTTGCATTAATTTTCTTCCAGTTTTCATTACTTGCTTCACTTTTTATATATTTTTAATCTTTTTCAGAAGCTTCATTTTGTAAGTAAGCTCCTTAATAATTATTCACTTTGAGTATCACTTCATGTTGTATAGTATATCTTTTTTTATACACTTTATTCTGTGTTGCGCAGGGGTTTATTCATTTCTTCTCTTTAGTGTTCCTTCCAGTTTTGTGTGCTGGTTGTTCAACTTCTGCTGCATTTTGTCCTTTTTTTGCTGCATTTTTGTCCATTTTGTCCTTTCTCACCTCTGCAATAAGTCAATTCGTGAAATTTCATCCCTGCTAGATAGTCCACGGTCAAACTGGAAGTATTTAGGAAAAGCCATGAAGCTGAAAACCACATAAAGTCACAGAGCGGGTCACCGAGTGCTAAGGCACATGGTGCGTAAAAGTAGCTATTGCTCTACAGATTCCATAGCTGAAGAATTTCAAACTTCCACTGGCATTAATATCATCACAAGAACTGTGCAGTAATGGTTTCCGAGGCCAAGCAGCTGCATGCAAGCCTTATATCACCAAGTATGGATCGAGTGGTGTGAAGCACACTGGAGCAGTGGAAAGGTGTTCTGTGTAGTCTTCACTGCTTGGCAGTCTGATGGGCATGTTTGGGATTGGTGGATGCCAGGAGGACGTCACCTGCCTGACTGCATTGTGCCAACTGTAAAGTTTGGTGGAGGAGGGATAATGATATGGGGCTATTTTTCAGGGGTTTGGCCCCTTACTTCCAGTGAAGGGAAATCCTAATGCTTCATCGCAGCAAGACATTTTGGACAATATTATGCTTCCAACTTTGAGGGAACAGTTTGGGGAAGGCCCGTTTGTATTCCAGCATGACTGTGCCCCAGTATAAATGTATAAACGGCAGTCAACATGTAGCCACCACACAAAGTTTGAGAGGGGCGTTCTTGACAGGGTGATGATGGGCCATGCCAGTCTGTTGGTGCTAGTGGCAGGGGGGTAGAGTTAGGGAGTTGATATAGGCCAGTGAATACAAGGTAGGGCAGCCATTTTAGCAAAGAGGTTACCCCCCTACCTTTTGATGAGGCATAAGTGGTCCTCAGCCTCTTTAATTGAAAAAAACCTACAGACTTCACCACTGTACAACAGACATTTATCTAAACTCAGTTTTGTCATGTCTCACGTCTAGACCCATAAAAGAAGCTCATTTTAACACAAGGTTTGGGGCCCTGGATGTGGAGTGTATAGAGATTAGGTGAAGTTAATTAGGAATTGTGATAGAAGCAACCAAGAGCTCCGACAATGTAACCCTGACAGTAACTATGTCCTTTTTACCCTTCTCTGGGCATCTCAGAGGGGTGAATGCGCTCTGCAAATAGATCAAAGAGAGACTGGTGAGCGGCTAGAACAGAGCGACTGGAGCAAATCACAAACCCAGGTCACATTGAACGATTTCCCAACAGAGCAAGAGATGATGCACACTCTACAATGCCTTAAATGACAACTTGAATACATCAAAAGAGGGCTTTACAATGTCACTCTCACACATGATCCAAATTCTAAAGACCGCCATGCAGCAGCTAGTTCAATGTGGGAGGAAGGGTCCACTTATAACATGGTGCTAGGTGCTGGTAGAATGGAACATTTACAAAGTGACAGCTAATTTTCTTTTCAAAGGGACACTCCAGGCAGCAAACTAATTTTGATTTGTCTGTTCATTTTTAACCTATACATCGTGCATTGGGGGGATGTTACCTACAACCAGGGCTGGCCGAAGACACTGTGTAGCCTGGGGCGAAAAACTAAATGCTGCCCCCCCCCCCCCCCCCCAAAAAAAAATTAAACAAATCTCACAATGATAATTCAAACTAAAATGAAACTTATCAGGAAGTAATAATTTAATGCCAGAGCACCTTTCGATATGCAAAATGATATGGCGCGAGTATTGCCTGGCCATGATTAAAATGTGTACCCTAAATGTTTGAGCATTTAAACTTAATGTACAATATTTGACTGATGTTATAGGTCAGGGGTCACATATTATGTTTTTGGGGATTTGCACAGCCTAATGTTTGTTTTACCATTTCTTTCTTTTCACCTCGTGGGTGGGCTTTTACAAAAAAATATGTTATTTGTATATGCCGACTAAAGCACTTCTTATATACATAATAAAATTATTTTTTCAAAGAGCTCACCCATAAGGTCAAAGAGAGTCATGGTAAAACATTATTATGATAATACACTGTGCTATTCCCTAAAACATTTTTACCATTTACCATGCACAGATTAAATAGGCCCAAATGATCTTACTATCTCTTTATTCATTGATATATATAAACCTGTTGACACTTGCTGCATTCGTGTGTATCTTTTATATATCGTTTATATGCCTTAATAAATACTTTCATTTAAAAAACAACCAACCAAGGTCTTCTTAAATAACAATTGCACGAACACATTGAACCTGATGCAAATACATGATGGTAAATGATGTATGATATTCAATGACATAGTAGTTTGTGTTGAAAAAAGACTTGAGTCCATCAAGTTCAACCCTTTTCCGAATCCTTGTTTACTGCTGTTGATCCAAAAGAAGGATAAAAAAAAACCTATTTTTTCAGCAACTTCTAATTTTGCTTCAATGGGGGAAAAAATTCCTTCCTGACTCCAAATGGCAATCAGATTTCTCCTGGGATCAACAAGCACTAAATATATATTACTGCCTATACTAACATGCATAGCCCTCTGTGCTCCGGGGCATTACTGCCTATACTAACATGCATAGCCCTCTATGTTCTGGTTCATTGAAAAACAATATTTAGGCCCCTTTTGTTTGATCTCTCCTTTCTAGCCCTCCAAATTGACCACCATGTTTCTGTTATACCAATTAAGTTAAAGTTTTCGATTCCTGCTACCATCAATTTTTTGTTTTGTTTTGTTGTGTAGATACATTTTATCCCCCCCCCCCCCCCCCACATATATAAACAACAAATAGCCTTACAAGTATTAAATCAGGGAGTAAAATTTAAAGAGTATAGCTCAAAAACCAAATTTCGCCAAGACATAAAGATATGCAGAGACCAGAGGAAAGAAATATTCTTTAAAAGTTTAATCGAAGCGGTTGGTGTGGGAGGAAACCCGCTTGCTCGCAGAAGGTTGTCTCGGTTCAATCACATTAACTTTAATTTCAATGTCCAGGGTTACAACTCCTAGCCTAAGAAAAGGAAGAATAGGAGAGGATGGGGCCCCAGATTTTGTGGTACGAGGTCATAGACCCTTTGTTTACATAGAATAATCTTTCCAGGTGGATGTTGTGCAGACATCCACTGGCTGCATGCTAACAGGATCCAGATCCCCTGCAGCTCTGTGGGAGACCTGGATCCCAGTCTATTAGAGGTCTGATTATAAGACGAACCTCGAATGTAAGACAAGGGGCATTTTTTCAGAGCATTTACCTTGTTTTATTTTCGAGCAACTATGGTAACCTTTAGATATCTACCAAACAAAACTTTGTCTAGTGGAGAGTCAGATTTTTATTTTATTATAGGAGCTAAATTCAGAGCAATCAGCTGATATATTCTAATGGTTTTTATGTCGATTGCACCGTAATGTATCATTTCATCCCTTTCACAGAGTCTTCATTAAAGATAACCTCTTATGGACAATTTTAGGAGACACTCTGGAACCAAATGAATAAATAAAAAAACATATTGAAAATGAACATTTTATATTAAAAAAAAAAAAGTGTAAAGTTCGATCATATTTTTGTTATTAATTTCCGTGATTCCGATATTTAAAACCTACCTTTTGCAGGTGTCCTTCTTGGGTGGGATGTTCCACCTCTGTTTATGATGACATTTGCAGCCTAGGAGATTGCCTTAGTGGTGATTGGGAACTCCCAATGTTCATTAACGTGACATAATTGAACGCAAGCATGAACCTCACTTGTCCTCACTGTACAGATGTACGCTCAGAATTTTATTTACAAGCTGGACAGTAGGTGGAGCTATTGCTTCTCTGATCTTTTTTTTTTTTTTTGTTTTGCATGCCCAAACACCAAAAAAACTATGCTTGTTTCAGTGCGTAGAATTAAAGCACTGAATGAATGCAACATTCTCCATCAATATACTTTACTAAAATCAATTAATATATATATATTATTTTTAAACTGTCATGGATGTTTCAAGGTTTTTGGGAGTCATTGGAAAAACAATTTAATGGGGTGACTCATGTCAGCTATTTGACACCTCTCTATTACTCCCTCCCCTCAGTTCTGTGGGGTCCCTAGCAGTAGAGACCCTAGATTGCTGCTTAATTAGCTTATATGGTAGCGCCACCTGTGGCCACTCCATAACTTACAAATATGCTTTCATAAGCGAAGTGGTAACTTTATACAAAAGGGCAGTCAGTTATCCAGGTGTTTCTCTAAGGTAACCAGCTATATAAATCAGCTTTTCAAGCAGTCCCTGACATCCTAACGCTCTATATGGCTTTGAAATTGACAGGATTTTTTATTTAAATGTTAATTTTAGATAAGTGGAGACTGAGTCTGAGTTTAAGAGATTGTTTGTACATCTGTCCTGGAGTCTTAGTCTCAGTGTAACAAAGCACTTCTTTTAATTGGTTGTACAGTTTCGCCGGACTCCACATCGGTATCACAATTAGAGAAAGGACACAGCTCGACACTCCTTTAGACCATTTATTCCACATCCAAAGGCCATGGTATTTTCTAGGCCACGCTTCGATTTATTATTTCGAAGTTGTGTATTTAAAAAAAAAAAAAAAATTCTGAAACCTAAGAGTAATTCTAAAAAGCAGGTATCAACGGTTTCCTGACAAACAGTCTGGCACGCAATAAACTTACAATAAATTGGAGCTTTGGCTTAGACCCTGCTGTTAGTGTTGGCCTAATTAGCTGCACATGTTGTTTTCCCAGAAGGCTTTGCTGCTCTGGCACACTGCTGTTCTTTTCTGCCCAAAGTAAGAAAAGTTATTACTTTATTTTTTTATCTGACTGTCTTATTATATTTCTCAGCTGTCCCTTAAAGGCTAAGTCTCAGCAAAAAAAAAAAAAAAAATGTAGTTAGTTTAATTGAAAGATTGCATGACGTGAAGGAATTCTAAATACAAATGCTTTAATGGAATAATACAAATCAAGTACTGTGTTGAGCCCTATCAGAGGGTGGACATGTTGTTTAGAATCTTGGGTTCACGTCTGCCTTTTTCTGACCAAAGATGTCAGCCCCCGTGATAGATCTACACAAGCCAGTGGCGTCCCGAGGGGGGGGGGGGCATCTGGCTGGCACTATATTACTTGGCATCTGGCTGGCACTATATTACGGGCATCTGGCTGGCACTATATTACTTGGCATCTGGCTGGCACTATATTACAGGCATCTGGCTGGCACTATATTACTTGGCATCTGGCTGGCACTATATTGGCATCTGGCTGGCACTATATTCCTGGTATCTGACTGGCACAATATTCCTGGGTTCTGAGTGGCACACTATTACTGGGCTCTGAGTGGCACACTATTACTGGGCTCTGAGTGGCACACTATTACTGGGCTTTGACTGGCACTATATTACTGGGCTTTGACTGGCACACTATTACTGGGTTCTGAGTGGCACACTATTACTGGGCTCTGAGTGGCACACTATTACTGGGCTCTGAGTGGCACACTATTACTGGGCTTTGACTGGCACTATATTACTGGGCTTTGACTGGCACACTATTACTGGGCTCTGAGTGGCACACTATTACTGGGCTCTGACTGGCACTTACTGGGCTCTGAGTGGCACAATATTACTGGTATCTGACTGGCACAATATTACTGGTACCTGACTGGCACACTATTCCTGGTATCTATAATTGTACAATTTTCAAACATTGAAAAAATTGTGGATGTTTTCTTGCATTTTTATTATGGGGGGGGGGGGGGGGGGGGTGCCACACTCAGGGTCCGCCCCGGGTGCCAAATGCTCTAGGTACGCCCCTGACACAAGCTCAATAAAATAACTTATTTGTATTATTCCATTATTCTTTTTAAAAGGCCTACACTCAATACAATCTCTCAATAAAACATAACTTCATTTTTTTCCCGACAGTTGTCCTTTTAAATAGACTGTATCAACTAAATAATGTTTTTTTTCTTACTGTGCATGTAGAGCATAGGATGCACTTTTAACATTCTATATATGTATAAAATTAATATAACTTTTGTGTGAAAAAAAGTCTCATTCTGTTTGTTTGTTTCATAAACTTATTATTTTTAACAACTGAAAGGGATCTAATGCAATATAAAGCTTGTTAGTAGTGACTCTCTGAGTTTATATGACCAGTAAACTAGACCCACATCAGGGAAAAGAATGAAGTGGCCGGAAGGATATTAGTCAAATTCAGAGCATATTCCCTCCTTCCAATGCCTTGAAATTTTGGTAATCCAGATTTCGTACATATACATGAAACCTTTCCCAGAGCTAGATAAACCCTTTATGTACTGGGCACAAATCAGGATTTAAATGTTGTTGTTGCTGGCAACCTAGTGGCAGATCATGATCTATCTGTCTCCCTGATAGATCTGTGGAAAGTTTAACATAGATAAGCTGCCAGATTGCGGGCTTGCCTGCTTCCTTGTGCATCAAAGACTTAGTTAATGAACCCGGTAACAAGCGGGAACTTAGGAAAGTGCACATTCTTATATACAAAGTAGCGTCCCGTGCTAAACCCGTTTGATTGATATCCTATCTGCTGTGGTGCCCTCAAAACCTGTTAGACAGTCTGCATTGCCAAAGTCCTGTGAGTGCAATCTACAAGCTGGGGTGTGTTGCGGGTGCAGGTGCAAGTCCTGTAAGTGCAATCTGGGTGCTGGTGTAAGTGCTGGTGCAAGTCTTGTGACTGTAGTCTGGGTGCTGGAGTCAATATATACTCGTCTGCTTTCCACAGCGTAACACGGAACCCTCATTGTCTCCTATCACTTGACATAAAAAGGAACTTCTTTCAGCTGGAGGTGTGCAAGTTTCAAGCCACAGTGTGATGTCTTAAACAGTAGACACAAGAGACAGAGTTAAAAACACAATGGGGGACATGTATAAAAGCTCCCGCACTGCAAAGTGCAGCGTAATCATACTAAAAAAGCACAATCGCCATTTGATATGTATAACGGCGATTGCGCTTTTAAAAAAAAAAAATTATAACTCCCATCACTATGCAGTGTGGGAGAGGGACCTCTGTCAAACCGCGCCCCCGATGTCTTTGTACATAGGCTGCACCAGCACAACGAGCTGCATCACAACCTAAATCTGCTTTATCCATTGGCGCACGCGTCAGCAACCTGTGTGCGCGCCATGTTTATACAAGTCCCTCATTATCTCTTAATGAATTTGTTTCCTTGCAATTCTGATATTGCGATGCATAGATCATTTTTTATTCCGACAGTATGAGCAATGTTTAGGTGACAGAGGCCCTTTAACCATCACACAGTAATAAGACATGAAGAGAATAAACACTTCTTACATCCAAGTTCCGCTCCTCTGTCTCCTCCATTCCCTCCACTGATCTGGAACCACGCGGCTGGAGAGAGAGAGGATAATAGCAAACCCTGGGAGTCTGATGGTGCCAATGCAATCTGTCAGGAAATCTGTCTGGATTATACGAGCATGCAGAGTCTGTAGCAGTGATGGCTAACCTTGGCATTGCAGCAGTGGGGGGAAATTCATATCCAATCATGCTCGTCAGTTGTAAGGCTTACTGAACATGATGGGATTTGCAGTGCCAAGGTTAGCCACATCGCTTTCAGCGCAAGTGGCAGGCAGTGGCACAGAGGTACAGGCAGGTGCAGTTACAGCAGTGTCCGTGGTCCCCAGGCATCTGTGAGCCTTTTCAGCTGGGTTCCAGGACCATCTGGAATCCGCTTTGATCTGCCAGTGTTTAAAATAAACCAGTGTTAGAATGTTAAACATAGTCCGCCCGGTGACCAGAATGCTAACAGTGACCAGACTGAAATGCAAAGCATGTGAATCTGGTTAGATCTGAATCCAAGTGTCTGATGTATAATAAAAATATAAAAAATAAATAATAAAAAAGAGTGCTAAAAGGCAAGCACCTCTCATGAACAGAAAGCTCTCACAACTACACACAAGCAACAAGTGAACAAGTAGGATCATTTACACCTTCACACGGTGTTATGGAAGCCCATAGAGGCCAGGTATTTTTAATATTCATCTGACTTGTTTCACGAGATATCAAATTGTTTTCTTGAGATATCAAATAGTTTTCTTGAGAAAGCAAGTTGTTTTCTTGAGATATCAAATTGTTTTCTTGAGATAGCAAGTTGTTTTCTTGAGATATCAAGTTGATTTGTTGAGATAACAAATAGTTTTCTTGAGAAAACAAGTCAGAAAAATATGAAACCTACATGACAACACTTAGACCAGTCTATGGAAAGCGTTATGGAACACATGTGTCACTTACGGTGCTGGCATTTCACACGGGATCGGAAGATTTTAACACTAGCGTGCACGGACTTACTGCAAGACCCGGAATTAGACACGACTCCGGTTATGTATATATATATGGACAGCAACATCACGGACAGGTAAGAACCTATTTTTCTTGATGAAGTCGAGACTACTACCCGTCCAAACGTGTTGAAGGGCCGAGCGACCACTGGTGAACTGTCTCTATTACTAGTTCTTTTGCGCCATTGGACAATATTATTATTTAAATGATGTTTCTGATTCTGTACGTTGCGCCACCACTGGCACCTTATATTATCTGTGCAATACTACTGTATGTCACTTATGTTCTCTCCATGGAGATTAAATACCATTTGGAAGAAACCTGGGGATCGTTAGATTGAATTGAAGGCGCATTATCATTCTGATTTTGTAATATTACTCTGACATCATCACCATTGAATCACTATTGATCTACTACACTATGGCGTGTTATTTATTCAATTTTTCCCACATTTGATCCTGCGCTAACTCCATTTGTATATATTGAGCCCTCCCCTGATGCCAGCTATTGTAGAACTACACTTTCCATGGGGTTATAGTTTACCAAGAGAAAGGGAACTAAATAGTGATTATTCATGATTTAGACACTTCTGGAATACCGATTCTGTATTCATTGGGAATATTCAATGACCTACAGTATAATAATGAAGTTAGAATATCATCATGGTCAGTAATAAGGAGACTGAGCATGATGCAAGTGCTAAGGTTAGCCATCGCTGGTCCATAGAACAGGAAGTGTTTTTTGTTTTTTAAATAAAGCTGTGTTGTTGAACCATAACGTTGGCCTCTTTCCAGGGCATTATATATTCCATAGAATCTTGGTTCATAATGGATCACACTAAAAAGTCTTTAAAAATCCAGTAATAGATTGCATGGCATTCAAGCTGACCTTATTGGAAGAACTAGATTTATTACTAATTTCAAGTAATAGAGAAGCAAACCCCAGTGATAATGTTTCAGATAGCACTGTGTGTGACAAGCTTCAGCGCTGGCTATTAAACACAATACAGAGCTCGAAAACACCATTAAATCTTACCATTAATGTAATAAGAGATCTCCATGCCGCCCCTCCTAAGTATGAAACGGACATAAAAAAACAAATAAATTATAATTTAAAGTGACAGTACCGCGTGCTTATTTTCTGTAGGTTGTACAGGTATTTGAATGCACTTATTTCTTAACTTGTCCACCTGTAATTTTACACTGAAAATTATTTCACCTAAATTCA
This sequence comes from Pelodytes ibericus, assembly GCA_036172795.1. Classification (NCBI taxonomy): domain Eukaryota; kingdom Metazoa; phylum Chordata; class Amphibia; order Anura; family Pelodytidae; genus Pelodytes; species Pelodytes ibericus. The sequence goes on from CM069857.1 coordinate 284,959,952, forward strand.
GTGATATTGGTCAAATACCAAGGAGGTGGGCTGGCTTCCCCTGCAGCAGTTTTCTTTTGGGAGCTGCCATTAATTATTACTGTGGGATCAGCCTCCCCTTTGCTGTGCTTAGCTGTTTCAAGTGATTGGAATGCACGGAGGAGTGGTTTCAGTCAGCTGTGTGTGTGCTGTCATGTAATATGAAATTGATAAAGTTGTCAGCTCACCATTTCTTATCGGAAATACACCTCAAAACGATGTGCGAGTTTCTTGAAATGGTTTCTCTATTTCAGAAAAGCTAAAAACATGGCAGAGGTGTAACAGTGCAGCCACCTGCATACTGCGGCGCTGCACTTTGCATGCTCTTTCTGCAGCACAGAGGACACATACTTTATATTAAAGAGGGACAGAGGTAGAGTGTGGCGGGACAGCGGAATATGCTAATGTATCCAAACGGTAGTAAACAATGTGGATACTCTGCAAGAGGGCGCTGAGAAACGAACTCTTGGATAGAGAGGGATTTAAGATGAATGGTGTAGTGATAGACAGTGACCGCTCTGGCAGGAGGTTTCAAATTATACTCCAATAAACCATCCTGGATCAGAACACACCGAACTTCTCGGGGGAAACCTCTGTAATGCTGGAACCACTGCAACTGGATAGAACTCTGACCCACGAATACCAACTAATAATCAAAATGGAATCCGAAACTTGGGATACTTTTAAAGTGACTGTATCCCCTAAACACTGCTTATATTTTGATTGTAGAGAATAAAAAAATGATTGAAAATGGTCTATACATCGTGTTAGTAGGAGTTTTAAATGTGTCTGTGGAGTCTCCGGCTTATGACATCATCCGTGGCACAGTATGAAAATTACACATTTCCCGTGGAAAACCAGTTCCGTTGCATTGTTTTATCCTCTACTAGGTCCCTTAATTGTGGCCAAACCTGCAGAGTTGATCGCTGTGGATATCCAGTTGACATTTGTGTGAATCCAGCTGACACGGATTATAACGCTACCACAGATCATAAAACAATATAAAACAGTATAAAAAAATTATCAAAGTCCCATAAAAACGTGTAAACCACAGACACCGCCAAAGTAAATCAATGAAAAATAACAGGTGCATAGCGGACTTTCTGAAAGGCTCGCCTGATGGTGTCCATGGTTTACACATTTCTATTTGTTTTTTTTATACTGTTTTATATTGTTTTATTATCTGAGGAGGTGTTAAAAATCCGTGTCAGCTGGATTCACGCGATGTTGGCTGGATATCCATGTCTTGGCCATCTTAAGATGCTTCCAAGTGTGACACCTTTTTATTTGGATTATTAGCTGCCTTCAATTACTTTACAAGCGCTCTACGCCACGTCTGCTTTCCACAGCGTAACACGGAACCCTTAAAATTTCGTGGGAGCTCTGGAGTGTTTGTACATGTGGGGTTTAGAACCTTGCGCTTGTGCGCGTTCATTGGATCTCAGAGAGGTGGGATTTGTGGGTCAGAGTTCTATCTGGCTGTAGTGGCTCCATCATTAAAGAGGTTTATAGGCTATCTAGCTATCAAAAGCACAAGGATCCTCCAAACTTTCTTATTATCCAACACTAATATGGATTTCCTGTTTCCCCCGAGAAGTTCTGTGTGTTCTGATCCAGGGTGGTTTATTGGAGTATTATTCCAACCCTGCTGCCGGAGTGGTCATTGTCCATCACTGCAACTTTCATCCTATATTCACTTCTCAGCAGCCTCTTTCTTCTTCATGGAGTTTAGTATAATATAACATCGTAATAGATCTCTTGCCAACACAATATACCTCTCTTATTGTTTTTTGTGTGTGTGTGGAGATATTAGGGGTTCCCTGCACCCACAGAGAAAGCTGCCTAATTATTTTATTAACTAAAAATGTATTTATGCTCTATAATTATTTCTTTCTACTTAATATTGGTTTGTTTCATTTTTTTATTGAGCAGATTTTATTTTTATTTGTTTATTATTAATTATTTAGAGTCAATGTATTATTAGCAGTATTATCATTATTCGTTACTTTTCAACACCAGTCTTCGATTTAGTTTTTTTGTTTTTTTTACTAACATACTGCGTGTTTCCCCTGGAAATAGTAAACCAAAAAAATGATAAGTCAGAGAATATATATGAAATCTATAATACAATCATCATAAAAAATCTAATTAGTACAGCCCTTCTGAGACTTTTCCAACCAACGGAAAACTAAGTGAAACATTACGCTAATTTCTTTGCTCGTTGCTCAAAATTAGCCTCAAAATTGTGAAGCCAATGAATAAGCGTGTGTTCACGCGAAACGCGTAAGGCATATCGCTGTGTCCTTTGTCTTGTACTGTCCCTGTGAAGCTTATGTGGATTTTATCGGATCCTTCTAATAAATTTTCCAGTTATTTTTTCACCTTATCCGGAGTGCCTACGTCTCTGTGTCCGCTATTTTACTTGTTCAACAGTGCTGCTTCTACAGCCCAGCCGGAGCACCCGCAACCAGGTGATATTTGAATGAGAAACACATTTATTGTTGGTGGAGCCGGCTTGTTCTCTTTTTTTTTTTCACTCATTTTGAGTAGCCAAATTCTAAAATTCTTTAACTTTTATTCAGGGACCCATATGAAAAATGCATGTTTCAGGGCTGCATAGGTTTAAACGTAGACTACAGACTGATCTACATATATGACCTATACGCCTGTTCCCCTGAATAAAAAATCACTGTGACCGTCCTAATCTTTGCTCATGTTTTGTAGATATTTCTGTCTATTAATCCTATTTCTCACAGCTCTCTAAATGCTACGGTGATCATCATTTCGAATTAAATGAAGTTTAAACCTCTTCTCATTTCAGACCATAATTATATTTTTATTGAAAAGTCAAATTTCAAGATATTACACTATTCCCTACAGTCTGTCAGACACAAGGGGGCAGCGCTGCGCTGCATCTCTTGTCAACCAATCAAAAACACGTAAGGAGTTTACACGGTAGAACAGCAATAGGAGATGTTCCACCTATAATGTGTAAGAACAAAAGGTAGAAAAGTCTAAATGTGAAATAAATGCATTTTGAAAATACTCATTTTAGACAACATAAAAATATATATTTTAACACAAATTTCCTGTAATTATTATTTTTAAAAAGTGTATGTATAACATATACTAATTCATTATTTATTCTGCAACAATGCATAAAAAAGACACAGATACAGCAACAGGGAACAACTATTTTTTACATACAAACATAATTAAAATTTAATTTAATATAGCATAGAAATATTGATAGTTCCGAGACCACCAGAGGAAAGGTAATAACATTTTCACGTCATGAGAGACCCCCATTATATTTTTTTATTTTAGGTATAACTATAAACGCTAAAATGACGCTAGCATAAAAATGTAATTTTTCCTTTCTTTTATGAATGGAAGATGTGCAAAACATAAAAATAGCAGGTTATTTTAACTACAAATATTACGATTTCCACCACTTTTTTTTTGCCCATTGCACTGGTGTAGTACATCCCCCCCCCCCCCCCCCCCCATAATATCTTAATCGAATTTTCTGTATCGAAAAATGGACTGTATCACCAAAACATTGTTTTTGCTGGGAATGTAAAGATTAAAAATGATGGAAAATTATCTATAATTGTGTTGCAGATTGCAAGCAAATGCCTAAATTAGGAAAAAAATGTGTATTAAATGTGTCTGGAGTCTCCTGTTTATGACATCACCTGTGACACTGTGGCACACATTTTTCTCTTAATTTAGGTATTTTCTTGCAATTTTACTAACACAATTTATAGATCATTTTCAATAATTTTTTATTCTCTACATTCACAGTGAAACACTCTTTTTAGGTGATACCGTCCCTTTAAATACCAGTCCTCTACAAATAACAGGGTCTTTTCCATTAAAGATGGCTGCTCAGAACTTAAAGATGTACTTTGTATACTTTTCGTTTTAATGCCGCGAGTTGACTGAAGAGGCGGTGGTCATAATAACGACTTTTGTTGATTTTTTTTTTGACATTTTTCCGACCTGCCTTTCTGTTCGAACAGAATGAATAAATGTCACTTTGCTCAATGTTGTTACAGGAGATCCTTCTAGAGAGGAGACGCAACAACAGACTCTCAGAGATGATGGTTAGAATTTACAAACTCTCTTCCTTTGTAACTGTATGATGGACGTTAAAGAAAAAATAAAATCTTTTTAAAATTTTCCTCTGAAAGCCGTAAAAACAACAAAAACAAAAACAATGTTGATGTCACTTTAACCCTTTAAGGACCAGGGATTTTCCTGGGCCAAGGACCAGAGCGTTTTTCAATTTTTAATACGCGGTTTTTGAAACATAAATTTCCTCTCTCTCATTTAACGCACCCATACAAGTTATATGTTGTTTTTTAGAGGACAGTTAGAGCTTTCTTTTGATACCCTATACATAAAAATGATTTACATTTTAGTATTAAAAAATACATATAAAAGAGGAAATTTTGGAGGAAAAAAAAGTTTTCCCCCATTATTTTCCCAATAATAAGCTACACAACTAGTGCAACACTAACCCACTTATCCCCCCTAATTAACTAACTAATAAAAAAGAAAAATATTGGTTCCCAAACCCCCCATAACAAAAAAGACAGAAAAAAACTCTGAAGAGTGCGATGTCAGATCAGTAAAAATCATGCAACAGGCATGCAGGGGTTAAATTTTATTAAATAAATATATTAAAATTACCTTTATTTATTAAAAAAAACTTTATAAATTGTAAAAATAAAAAAATCTGTTAAAAAAAAAAACTAAATGAGGGCCATAAAGTGGAAGGAAACTGATCACTGTTAAAAACTGTGATCAGCAATGAAAGGGTTAATTTTTTTACATTTTTTTTACCTATGTGTATGTAATTAATTTATTTTTACTTACAGGTCACTCTCTGTGCTTCTCTATAAGAATGTGAAGCACAGGGAGTGAATTAGAGGCAAAGTCAGTGTGTGAACACATTGACTTTGCATCTAATTTGCATGTTATCGCGGTGATCACGTTATCACCGCGATCACATGCCTGGAAACTGACTGATCGGGTCCAGGAGCTTTGCCTCGGGTGCGAGGCTTAGTCCTGGACCCGTTGCAGACTAGCTGGCGGTGCCCACGGAGCGCACCGCCTGCTAGACTGCATGACGAGTTAACTCGTCATAAGGTCGCTAATGGTGCGGCTCTTATGACGAGTTAACTCGTCATAAGGTCGGGAAGGGGTTAAGTTACAGTGAAAAACCGCTCATGTATTGTGCTGACAGTTTCCCTTACCAAGCCATGCACCCTGGTGCCCTAATTGCTGGTGAGGCATGATGAGAGGCACAGCTCCCAACTGTTTGGGGAACCGTACCAATTTTGGATGTGAAAAATACAAATAAACACACCTGTGTTGAATCTGAATTTAGTTTTGTAATCTATTTCAATGACAAGTCCTCAAACTCCCATTAAATAAAAACCTAATCAAATAGTATTACAGATATAAATAATATTGTATTCTTATTTCAATATATATCAATCAAATCAGAAAAATAAAAATACAATAAAAAAAATAGGAACAGAATATAATACTTCTGTCACACAAAAAAATGATGTAGCCATTTTTTTTTAAATCTGGTAATCGGAAAAATAAATAAAGAAACAAACAAACAAAAAACCCCAGAAAGGAGCAAAACCAACAAGGTAGATTAAAATTAACAAAAGTATTTATTGTCAGAGACACAGGGCCTGGTTCAAGGTAACAGTACTCTCCTGAAGGCTTGAGGCCACAAAACAGGACCCCGAGGTAGCAGCGGCTGTATCCAGAATATGACAAGATAGGAAGTTGAGATACCTAGCAGACATCCTGGAGTAGGCAAGGAGGAAAGCACTGTAGAGTAGTTTGCAGGATGCTACAGGCTGAGACGGGCTGGCTAAGAAGAGTAATAGCATAATAGCAGGGACATAACAGAATACAGAGTACAGGGCTAAGGAAAGAACTTACCAGAATTGGGACAGGGGCCATCAGAGCCAAAAATGCCAACAGGGGCCAGTATTCTATTTCTTATGAGGTCTGGGGCTATTAGAAGACCCAGACCCCAGCAGGGGACCATCATTTTGTTTCTTATGGGTTCTGGAGCCATCGGCTAAGGGGGGCTAAGAGCCATTTTGGCAGCTCCCAGTCCTAGTAATGTTAGCCCAGGCCTCCCAATGTAATTTTAGGGGCCTGGGAGCGCTTGCCCAGCTCCTAGAATGATTTAAAATAGGGGGTGTCAAGGCTACTTGCCCTGGCCCCCCCAAAACTATTTTACGTGCCGGGAACCATTTTGCCGGTTCCCAGACTCATTTATTATAAGGTGGGGCTGGCCCAGAGGGGAGACTTTTTTATTGTCTTCAAAAAAGACGAAAATCCGAAAAGTTCGCAATGCAGCAATCATCCCCGAACCCAAATCCATTTTGGAACGGATGGTAGCATATTGTGTAGACCCCATAGTGCGTCAGCACAGTCATGTATTTGTGTGTTTGGTTGCAATGCTACGACCCTTTGGAGGCCACACCCTGAGGAACCCAGCAATGGGATTGGTAACGTGACACAATCTTTACTAATAAATAACCTGGAAAAAAACAGTAACTGAAGAAAGAAAATAGATTAAAAGGTTTTCCATTATGCTGTTCCATGAGGATATCACATGTCGCCCTGTGTCTCCATGTATTAATGTTTATTCTGGTGCTTTGCCCTTTGTAGTCACAGTGACTCAGACAGGGGTGAAGGTCAAAGGGCGAGTCTGTTTACTGCTATACAGCAAGATACGCTCCAAAGCTCTGCTCTGGAGTGATAAGGAAAAATAACTGTTTATTGAGATTTCCTTCCTAATAAACAGAAAGAAGAAGAACAGAGAAAATAAATCATAATAAAATATCCATAGGAAACCAGTCTTATAACTAAATGCAGACACCTGGCCCAGGCAATGGAGTCTGTGCATGGCGGGCAGTTACTGGGCTCTGTCACAACAGTGTAATCAATTTCTATGGAATCTCCACAGACCTTGCCACAGACACTGGATTACGGTTATTCTGTCTCTCCCTGCTCTAAACCGGGGATGTTAAAACTGACCCCTCCCGCTGTTGGACGACTATATTTCCCATATTCCCCTGGCAGCCACTTAGCTCTAATTATGGGCTGAAAGGCCACAGTTTGAAATCCCTGCTCTAAACTTTTAATCTACGTTCACAACGTTCCACAGCTCTAAATCTCATGTTAATGTGCAGTGTGTGTGAGTGTATCAGTGTATCACAGACTCCACAGCAATAAAACTCACAGTAATGTGCAGTGTGTGAATGAGTGTATCAAAGACTCCACAGCAATAAAACTCACAGTAATGTGCAGTGTGAGTGTATCACAGAGCTCTACAGCAATAAAACTCACAGTAATGTGCAGTGTGTGAGTGTATCACAGACTCCACAGCAATAAAACTCACAGTAATGTGCAGTGTGTGAGTGTATCACTGACTCCACAGCAATAAAACTCCCAGTAATGTGCAGTGTGTGAGTGTATCACGGACTCCATAGAAATAACACACAGTAATATGCAGTGTGTGTGAGTGTATCACAGACTCCACAGCAATAAAACTCACAGTAATGTGCAGTGTGTGTGTATCACAGACTCCACAGCAATAAAACTCAGTAATGTGCAGTGTGTGCGTGTATCACAGACTCCACAGCAATAAAACTCACAGTAATGTGCCATATGTGAGTGTATCACAGACTCCACAGCACTACAACTCACAGTAATGTGCAGTGTGTGAGTGTATCACGGACTCCAAGAAATAACACACAGTAATGTGCATTGTGTGTGAGTGGATCACAGACTCCACAGCAATAAAACTCACAGTAATGTGCAGTGTGTGAGTGTATCTCGGACTCCCTAGAAATAAAACTCACAGTAATGTGCAGTGTGTGAGTGTATCACAGACTCCACAGCAATAAAACTCACAGTAATGTGCAGTGTGTGAGTGTATCTCGGACTCCCTAGAAATAAAACTCACAGTAATGTGCAGTGTGTGTGTATCACGGACTCCACAACAATAAAACTCACAGTAATTTGCAGTGTGTTAGTGTATCAAGGACTCCACAACAACAAAACTCACAGTAATGTGCAGTGTGTGTGTGTGTGTGTGTGTGTGTCACAGACTCCATAGCAATAAAACTCACAGTAATGTGCAGTGTGTGAGTGTATCACAGACTCCACAGCAAAAAAACTCACAGTAATGTGCAGTGTGTGAGTGTATCACAGACTCCACAGCAAAAAACTCACAGTAATGTGCAGCGTGTGTGTGTCACAAATTCCCCAGCAATAAAACTCCCAGTAATGTGCAGTGTGTGAGTGTATTACCGACTCCACAGCAATGAAACTCACAGAAATGTGCAGTGTGTGAGTGTATCATAGACTCCACAGCAATAAAACTCACAGTAATGTGCAGTGTGAGTGTATCACAGATTCCACAGCAATAAAACTCACAGTAATGTGCAGTGTGTGAGTGTATCTCGGACTCCCTAGAAATAAAACTCACAGTAATGTGCAGTGTGTGAGTGTATCACTGACTCCCAAGAAATAAAACTCACAGTAATGTGCAGTGTGTGTATCACGGACTCCACAACAACAAAACTCACAGTAATGTGCAGTGTGTGAGTGTATCACAGACTCCACAGCAAAAAACTTACAGTAATGTGCAGTGTGTGTCACAAATTCCCCAGCAATAAAACTCCCAGTAATGTGCAGTGTGTGAGTGTATTACAGACTCCACAGCAATGAAACTCACAGAAATGTGCAGTGTGTGAGTGTATCAGAGACTCCACAGCAATAAAACTCACAGTAATGTGCAGTGTGTGAGTGTATCACAGACTCCACAGCAATAAAACTCACAGTAATGTGCATCACGGACACCCTCGAAATAAAACTCAAATAGAAAAATAAACTCTTTTATAAGGATAATAAAATATGGGCAGTTAGGTCAGATGGGTCCACACCATGCATGTTGGATACCCCTGCAGTAGACTATATCCAAGGGATCTTATTATCTCCACTATACCGAGATTTGGTTAATAAACGAATATCTTAATTCCACAAAAGGTACTGGCACAGTTCACCGGTACTCAGAAGGTAGAACTAATATACAGGCATATCACTAGGATCGTACGTTTCTGTAGCTTCCAAGTGGAGGCAGCCCAGTGTGTTTGTCTAGTTGTAAAGTTTCCTGCCTGAGGGGATTGGCAAAAATGAAAAAGGAATTTGATAGCTCTCCAGGAAGTTCTGTAGAGTATTACATTATTAAAAAAACAACAAATTGGTTCGTGTTTTGAGTCGGCTTGCCAAATCCTTACCACTTGTAATCACTTCAAGGGAAATCACTATGATGTTTTAGGTATTTATTTTTTTTGGTGCTTTCAAATCTTTTGTCTAGTGAGAGATAAAGGAGGGTAACTGGCCTTCATGTGTGGAAATCCCTGTTTTATATCTTCCTTCCTCTTACATATAAGACCACCATGTGGTAGGGGTCCCTTTAATAGAGAATTGATGTGTAAATTGTACATCCCAGGGCTCAATACTATTAGAATTGGCCTGTAAGTAGGGTGACCACATTGCTGATTTATTTAGGGAAGGGTACATAACAAAGTATACTCCACTGCTGTGATCAGTACAACACATATAGTCCAAAGACATTTTATAAAATGCATAGTTATCAATAGTCTGAGATTTGATGAGACAATCCCATTTGTTTGACAGAAAAGTGGGTGTAACCAGCGCTGTATTCAAAAGCTCACAGCAGCACTTAGGTAGTGTGTCCCTAAACCACCCAGAAATACAATATAAACAAAAACAAAGAACATATAGTGCGCTTAGTGCAAAACTGTGGTATTATAGCACCTTGGTGGATATAATTATCAGTGATCTCTTTCAGAGATATAGATATGTCTTCAAAAAATAGGGAGATTCTCTGTCCCCCTTAAGGGGACTGTTGTAGTGGAACTTCAGGTGTACTTTTTTTGTCTCAAAGAAAAGCAACAGAAGGCACCAGGTCAGCAGTGAAAACAATACAAAGTTTAATAAAAATAATAGCTGCTTACATGGAGGATCTTGATATCACTTTAGGGTGGGCGCCACACGACTGATGTGATGAGGATCCTTCCAGCAGGTACAGGTAAATATTAATACATTTAAAACAAGAAAAATGTACATAAATATAAAAAGGAATGTAGCAGGTAGAGTCCAGATCGCTACGCGTTTCGCTCCTCATGAGCTTCGACCAGACGCCTGGAGAAAAAAAGTACACCTGAAGTTCCACTACAACAGGAAACCCTTTGAAGTGCCTGATTTTCTTTGGCAGTTTGTAAGTGCATCCCCTTAAGGGGGACAGAGAATCTCCCTATTTTTTGAAGACATATCTATATCTCTGAAAGAGATCACTGATAATTATATCCACCAAGGTGCTATAATACCACAGTTTTGCACTAAGCGCACTATATGTTCTTTGTTTTTGTTTAATCCCATTTGTTTGGACTCCTGTCCCGTTAAATTTGATACTGTCCTGCCCTACTGAAGCCTTTTGTGCTGTGGCACTGTGTAGGTCCATGAGAAATTTATAGAGGTCTATTCACTTGGAGGGAGCTCATACGGAGCTCCAGACTCAGACAGATACAGCCACACATGCATGCCCCCATCTCAAGGTCGCAAAATACATTTCTACAAGTTCGAGAAGTGGTGGAGGCATGCTGAATGGAGGAGAAGGAGTTTAAACTCGCCTACCGTTCATTTCAATGGGGGAAGAAATTACACTAGTTTTCCAAAAAAAATGAAGTTCTGTTTAATTGAATGATTGCATCAGGCGTAGATATTTTAAATAAAAATTCTATAATGATAGAATACAAATATAATACCTTATTGAGCCGTCTGTATATTGCCAACACTGGGCAGACATGATGCTTAGAATTTTCAGTCATTTGAACCATGAAGAAGAAAGATCTGACTCAACATTCTAAACATGTCTGCCCCCTGATGGAGCTATACAAGCACGAGTTCAAAAAGGTACTTTATTTGTATTCTTTCATTAAAGCATATCTCACTGTGTACACGTAATGCAATCTTTCACTTAGGGTAACATAGGGTAACTTATTTCCACCCCCCCTCCCCCCCCCCGACAGTTGTCCTTCAATGCTCCTCTTCAAGCAATTATCAGCGTGGATGATGCGGTAATTCCTAAAAGCTGTACAAACACAGGAAATTTGGGCTGAACAGATTAGACTGCATGGGATGTTATGTCCTCCTCCTCTGTTTGGGAGCGTACCACAGCCCTCAACCCTTCGAGTGCTGAAGACGAGAACAGTACCTTACGGCCGGGAGGGGATTAATATCCAGTCAGTCTAAGATTACCACCACAGACCCCTGGGAATCTTTTTTTTGGGAAGCACTATACTATAGAAACATAGAAACATAGAATATGTCGGCAGATAAGAACCATTCGGTCCATCTAGTCTGCCCAATTTTTTTTGAGTACTTTTATTAGTCCCCTGTTCCCGGTCTTATAGCTAGGATAGCCTTGTGTCTATCCCACGCATGCTTAAAATCCTTGACTGTGTTTACCTCTACCACTTCTGCTGGAAGGCTATTCCATACATCCACTACCCTCTCAGTAAAGTACTACTTCCTGATATTACTTTTAAATCGTTGCCCCTCTAATTTAAGACTATGTCCTCTAGTTGTGGTAGTTTTTCTTCTTTTAAATATACTCTCTTCCTTTACTGTGTTGATTCCCTTTATGTATTTAAATGTTTCTATCATATCCCCCCTGTTATGTCTTTCCTCCAAGCTATACATATTAAGATCCTTTAACCTTTCCTGGTAAGTTTTATCCTTCAACCCATGAACCAGTTTAGTAGCCCTTCTCTGAACTCTCTCCAAAGTATCAATATCCTTCTGGAGATACGGTCTCCAGTACTGCGTACAATACTCCAAGTGAGGTCTCACCAGTGCTCTGTACAATGGCATGAGCACTTCCCTCTTCCTACTGCTATCTTCTTTAGCAGTCAATAATATGCCCACAATATGCCCACAGTGCAGGAACAGTACTTTGCCCATCATTTTTCACCAGAGAAGCCTTAAGAAAGTGCACTTCTGTCTGTCCATACAGCTATTAGGGCTGTGTATCGGCCATTGTATATTGGACACAGAAAGGTCAGCTCATTAGCACAGGGATTTGGGGTCCCTTTCATGATTAAACAATAGATTTTCCTCTACATACATGCATCTAAAAGTTATATGTGCCCTGCAACAAAAATGGCCGATCTGACAAATTATATCTGTACACTGGGCATTTTGAAAGATAGCCAAGGGGGTGGAGTTAAGATAGGCCAACAAAACCCTTTTCTCTTATACTTTTACAAAATAACATGCAAAAAAAATAAATAAAACGTAGTCTACAATACTAATTTCAAGATTCTGTACATTGTGCAGACATTACGTTTTTTCCTAGGAAAGTCCCAATACCCCGGCAATGAAATTGTTACAGTGTGTCTTGAGTCAGAGCGACTATATTATTATATTGCATTCGGGTATGCAATGATACTGTACAATTACTCAGAGGTCACCGAGTCTCTAACGTAACACGCCCAAACCCCATCTTGAGCAATAATGTCGAACACAGTAACTGCTGTGTTAGGAAATAATATGACTGAAGACTTCACTCTCTTTGCTATTCCATCTCATCATCTCTCCCATGTAGACTGTTTCCTTTCTTCTGTTTGGTTGTCAAGGCCAGAGGAGGCTGCTGCCACACTTAGTACTGTGTCCCACGATGCCCCCTTCGCTCGGCGCCATTCAGCTGCACCTCAGCGATGGTCCCGCCACGTGTAAGATCCCAGATGGCGGGCGCAACTACAAAACATTGCGGTAACGAATCTAAGATGGCGGGCCCGATCCTTTATGTCGCCAATGACAGATCCAATATGGCGGGCGCAAGTCCTCACCTCCTAGAAACACCTCCTAATTAGCAGCCAATGATCCCATACGAAGGGGCGTGGCCATAGCGGATCTCTGTAGCGATATCCCAAGCTTCCTTTCTGACACCCCCCTTGTAATTACAAGCTCATCACCTACAGCCTATATTAACAACGCCTTACCTGGTATTACCTGGCTTCTGGTATTTGGCGCTGACAGTTAGTTAAGTTTTACTTGCTACTCTTTGTACCTTGCTGATTTACTTGATTCCTGTTGCCTTACTTTTGCCTCCCTTTGACTACGATTCTGAGCCGCCTGTCCTGACCCTTGCCTGTTCCTGACTTTTACCCTAAGCTGCCAGCCCACGACCCCAGATTGCCTGACCTTGATTTATGCATTGCCCTTCTGTACCTTGTCCCTGGATTTTACCACCTTTGTGTCATCTGCATCTGGACTCCACTTCAGACCCCGACGTTATATATACCAAAATCCATTACCATGAATTCCGCAGGATTGACAGAGGCTATTTCAGCCCTTGCCCAACAACTCAAAACCCTCAACCAGACTGTTTTGGACCTACAAGCTGAGCAAACACAGCTTTGCAACCGAATACATACTTTATAATCCGGTCCATCTACGTCTGCTGAGAATGCCTACTCTCATGCTACCCCACACCACTATGAAGGTATGATGCCTACCCTAGAGCCTCAGGAGACCGTGCACAATACCAGCGTTTTTGTGACAGTATGTCAAGCCAAGTTTTCTATTAAACCTCGCACCTATGGCACTGAAGATGTCCGCATCCATACGGTCATTTAACTCCTCACCGGGGAACCACAAACATGGGCCCACCACCTCATCCGTACCAAACAGTCCTATTTTGGATTCATGGCTTTCTTTCATCAGAGCAATGGACGCCTTGTACGACGATCCCCGTAGGGGATCCTCAGCCCAGCACTCTTTACGTCATCTCAAACAGGGTAAACGTCCTGTTGAAGAGGATGTGTCTGAGTTTCGCACCCGGGCTTTGGAAACTGGATATGATGAACTCTCCTCCTGTTTCCTGCTTGTCCTGACCACTCCTGTTTGCTGCCCGTCCACACCTATTTCTGCCTTGACTTCGTTGTTTGCTGCCAGCCTCGACCTTTGCTTGCCTGACCATTCTTTTTGCCTGTTCCTGTTGTATCTTTGCCATGGTTGTTTTTTTCCTCGGTTTCATCCTCTCTCATCTGGGGTTTCGCTTCGGTGTATTGGTAATTGACAGAGTGCAAAAGACATGGGGGAATAAAACCTGCGGCTCTACCATAAAGTGGATTTCCTTCAAGCAGAAGAATTCTGTTCTTTTACTATATACCCCTAGTAAGACCCTGTGCCTACTCTGGAAAGAGGTTCCATTTCCTCATAAGCGGCACAGTTATCCAGGCCTGTGTCCTGCTCAGAGAGCTGCCTGTCCTGTCCTCGGCTGCCAGTCTCCACTACCAGTCCTGTCTGGGAATTCCATCCAGTCCATAATTATACATCGTAGGGTGCAGACAGACCCCACACCCTGCTCCGGGAACGAGGCTCCTCCCTGGTCTGTTATCCCAGGTTGTGACAGCCATAGTGACAAAGACTGGAGTGACCCTTTAATAGACAGATTGTGTTATCCGCAGCAGTTACACATGTAACATTCAGTGCTGCATTACTCATATTGTACCTTTGATTATCAAACTGCAAACGCTGCAGTAAAAGCCCCTCTCACACCCTCTGCACTTTGAAAATGCTCATTGTCGCTTGATTTTTTTTCCCACTGACTCATTTCGCACCCGGCTGTCACGCTCGGTTCCCCCCTTTCTCCCAGAGTTGTTTAAAGTGGGGTCAGAGGTCAAAACCTTTGTGTCTCTGTCTAGACAAAATTCTGAAGGTCATCATTTTCCGCCACTTTGTTTAATGTTGGGTCAAAGGTCAACATCCTTGTGTCTCTTTTTCCCCCGACAAGGTCACAGTCAAATTTCGATCCAAAAGGCATTTTATGTTCCTGAAAGAATTACTCTAGTCCAGGGGTGTCCAAGTTTTTCTGTCGAGGGCCACTTTATTACAAATGGATGTGTGTGGAGGGCCATATTCATTTGTCCTTTATTCAGAGAATTATGTATACACACATACACATATATAATGTGTGTGTGTTTATATATAAATATATATACGAATATCCACAGTAGGTGCACTCAGTTTGTTAGGAGTTAAATCAAAAAGGACTCTGCCCGGGTGTCGTGCAGCTCCAAGCATGTATATAAATCCAAGAAGGTAAAAACAGCACGCAGTCACGGGACTTTCAATAGAAAATGTCTTCAGTCTATACTTTATGTAACAAAATGATACCGTTGTACATATGGTTGTGAGTGTGTGCTGTTTTTACCTTTTTGGATTTGTATATACATATATATATATATATATATTTCACTGATGGGCAGTGTGTGAGTGTATCACAGACTCCACAGCTATAAAAATCCCAGTAACAAAAAAAATAACGGAATTGGACTTTTCTTCACCGCTCTTTCGTAGCGGCCGTTTTCTCACAGACATTTCAGCAGCTGACAGTCCAGTACAGCCGATTCGTCATGGTGCGCTGAATTTAAGGTTAGTTTTAGGGTTCGTTTTAGGGTTAGTGATAGGGGTTACTTTTAGTGCTAGGGGCTGCTTCAAGGCTTAGTATTGGGGCCAGAGGTTACATTTAGGGTTAGAACTTGGGTTAGGTGTTCGGGTTATAGGACTGAGAATGGACTGAACTGTCATGTTCGCTATGAAGCAGCCACTCTGAAAGCTCAGCAAAGAATGGTCATAGACCCAAATGCTAACAGAGGAACCAAATGATGCCTGGAGTGCCCTTTGAACTTTCATTTTCCTTTAATGTCAGTTTTGATTGTTCCAGTTCAACTAGATCCTTGATGGTATGTGCAGGAATTCTTGGCTTTTTAGGCTACCAGGTGAGATGTGTGGACAGCAAACCTCCATACATGTGGCCATTAATGACCCCAGACACCTTGGTACGCCATCAAGTATGGTCCAGAGGCCTCAGTAACATTTGCCGATGACAGGTGTCATAATCCTGAATGTACAGAGTACATGTGCCAAAAAGATTAGCCTGCCGAAAAGGATTCTCTACGACAGGAGTCTCCATCCGGCGCCCCTCCAGCTGCTGGTGAACTACATCTCCCATAATGCTCTTTCAGCTAAGAGGCTGGCAGAGAGGAGGATGGGAAATGTAGTCCTGCAAAATCCCGGACCGTTGAAGGCCCTTGAGGTCAGGTTTAAGGAGCACTGATTTATAGGGATGCTTATGGCACAAGTAATACAACAAGGGAAATTATTTATTGGGCTTGGGACTTTAAGACCAGCATGCTTTGCAATATGCAAGCGATATACAGTGCCTCTCCCCCTTTCCAACGCTCGGTCCTTGAGACTTGACTGTGAGCTCCATTGTAATGCAGTGGGAGACTATGACGCCACAGAATCCTACAATTGTCCTGAATGAAAGCCACATTCATACGTTGTTTAAAGTAATCACAGCTGAAGATGCACTTTTTCTTTTTTATTGTCCAACAAAAGCGTTACAGACAGCATGTCAGCTTCTCCGCCAGTGACTGGCACATCGTCTCGTCTAAGTGTTTAGTATGTTTGTAAACCGCTGTGCTTTACACAATACAAAGCGGTGGATTGTTCTGATGAATCGCTGTATATTTGTTTGGTAAAAGTGCGTATTGAAGAGAAAGGATGGCTGCAAAATTTGGAACTTTAACCCCTTAGTGACATGACCTTTTGACCTTGTCTTTCCCTTGGGGACATGGGCTGTTTTGACATTTCTGGGGTGTTTGTGTTTAGCTGTAATTTTCTTCTTTCTCACATACTGTACCCACACAAATTATTTATTGTTTTTATTTGCCATAAGTAGGGATTTCGTTAGATACTACTGTGTTCATCATATCTTATAATTTACTATAAAAAAATGAAACTGATGAAAAATGTAAAAAAAACACTACACTTTTTCTAACTTTGACCTAGAAAATAATTTACAAAAATACAATCGTTAAAAAAGACCCCGTCTAAATAGTTTCTAAATGTTGTCCAGATTTTAGAAATATGCTTGCTTTCATGTTTTTTTGTGAGTTATAGGGCAAAAACCAAACATAGTGGGGGGGGGGGGGGGGGGGGGGGGGGTTCCACCTACAGTGACCTTTTGGCCCCAACCTGAACCCTAAATTTAACCCAAACCCTAAATTTAACCATAACTCTAACCCTTATTTGACTATCATTTGGATTTCATTTTAACCCTTACCCTTATTGTAAATCTAATTTAATTTTTACCCTAGCCATTATTCTAAACCTAACCCTAGATGTGAAGCCAAGTCTCTTTTTTTTTTTTTTACATTGCAATGTTGCTGACTGCCTCTAGGGGCAGTCAAGCAACAGCATAAGAGTGATGGAAGTTAATTTTCCGACGCTCTACCCACAACAGGGCAGAGCCATATTGGAGGAGCATGCTGGTCTCCAAAATGGCGCCCGCGAATCACTCCTAGGAACGATCGCGGGGGCTCTGGGGAGTCGAAATTGGTGATGCTTCTTGCCTAAAAAATAAAGTATTGCCTGAATTTGGTTTTATATATGTATCTGTCTTAAATTCTCTCATTAAGTGCATGGTCCTCCAGGGTTAGATCCATAGAGTTAATCACGGATGTGTGCTGAGTATAACTAAATTTTAGATTACACTCATTCGTGTTCAAGGACTCCAATTGTTGCATTAATTTCAAAGAACACCCTGTCAGGGTGTCATTCCATATTTGCATGAACCCTTCTTAGGGTACCTTATACGCTGGGAATTTTTTAATCCTCAAACTGCATGGGATCCACTTCTTGGCCAAGTAAAGGGTCTCTATAAATGCCTCCGATTAAATATACAATATTTACAAAAATTGAAGAGGATGAGCTCCACTATCTCGTAAATAATATTAGGGAAGTACATGTAGCGGGCTCTTGTTAAGGATCAATAGCAGACAGCTGTGATATGGTAGGAGAGCAACCCGAACCCCAATTGCCGCTTACCGCACTCTCATCATGCTCATCCAAAATTAGTATTTTCCAGGCGGTGAAATCTCCACTCTCACCCATGATAAATCCAAGAGAAAGAATGGCTGCAAAAGTGCATATTGGGTTCTATTATTCACACAAGCTAAATTAAGATGGTAGAAGCATTTAACACATGTATACACCTGAGGTCCCCATGAAAGTAGTACATTTACACTTAAAAGGACACTAAAAAAATGTTCCCCATACTTGTACTTATAATATAGAAGTGCAAGTGAAATGACAATGGACATTGTACATAGTACATTGTCCCTAGTATGAGGATGCACTGGCATGTCCTTTTGATAGTACACGCCAGTCTATCCCGCGGACTGACAGCTGCCATGCTAGCGCAGACAGAGACCCTCATTTTTGCATGGGATCTAGTTAATGCCCCACCCCCCCCCCCCGCTAATACCATGCAAAAACGAGGGTCTCTCGCTGTGCTGAGCCCCCGCTCTGATTGCCTGTGCGCCTGCTGACGTTTGTCAGCACGTGACAACCAGGAATTGCTGTGTCTCGCATGTGAGACACAGCAGTTAGTAAACCCGCGTGGATCTATTAAGGGTTAAACATGTTAGAATGTCCCTTTAAACAGGAGACTCTACAGCCACATTTGAAACACATTTTTTCTCCTAATTTAGGCATTTTCTTGGAATTTTGCTAACACAATGTATAGATCATTTTCTATAATTTTTTTTATTCCATACATTTACAGCAAAATAAATAAAGTATTTAAGTGATACCGTCCCTTTAAGGCATGTTACACTCATGGAGACACATTTGTCTGGTAGAACGAGTAAATTTCCCCTCACCTAGGGTCTCCACCGTCTTTATTGGGGACTGCGGGGTAATGTGTAGTGCCGTAAAAACTAACCACAGCATTTTGCTGAAAACCAGAGAGTTTTCTTACCAAGTTCAGACACGATTTCATTTAATGGATTGCCTGCCCTGACCTTGGAGTTATTAAAAAAAAAAAAAAAAAAAAAAAACAAACAAACAAGAAAAATCAATGGTTTAGAGTTCCCACATTAGGAGGAGGAAATCTGACAGCAAAACAGCTGAAAGATGGCATCAAGTTTAGGCATTTTATATAGAAATACTTCAATGGACCTTAGAGCCCTCTTTCCTCCTTGTAGCTCTATCACAGGGCAGGCATGACTCAACATGTCCACTCCCCGATACAAGCAAAGAAGGCTCAATAAAAAAGGTACTTTCTTTGTATTCTCTCTTTAGATCATTTCTATTTAAAATGCCTACACTTCATGCACTCTATCAGTCAAACACAAAACCTTTAGGAGTCCAGATATCTATCAATACGAGATCTCCTCTGCATAATGCATTTCTGTAAAGATGGCCAAAAAAAGTCCGACTAGCCAATAGTGTTACCACAATCCCTGTAGAAAGGTTTAGGGTTGAGGACTCCATTGTGCCAACCAAAGAGAAGCTGTGAAGATATATAAAAACACTATAATAGGAATATGTAGAGGAAACAAAGTCACCAAAACTTAACATTAACTATGGCTTAAAATCGTTAGATGGAGGCGGAGTGTGCAAAACAAAATCCAATGGCAGATACAGTTAATGTCACCTAGGTTGTATGTTTTTTTAAAATAAATTCATGAGTAATGCCTTAAAATATAAAAGTGTTTTTTTTTTTAAATTATCCTTTTTAAGTGATATGGATTCATTCACATCTGACACGTAGCAGGGGACGAAAAACATTGGACAGGTTATACATGGATAGCGCCGGTGCTCACTGTTAGGCATTTATTTAAAGACTGCGTTATTCGGTTAGCGATAGCGCCGATGATAGCCACTATTCCTCTATACACCTCCTTTATACACCCTCGCTTCCCATTGGTTATGGTCTAAACCACTACAATAATGTCTGTCTATAAGCCACCATAGAACTTCTCAAGGCCGCTGCCCATGCACCAAAAACATAACTTTATTGGTGCCAACGTTTGTGTAGCCCCCTCTGACCCACAGCAGAATTACTTCCTCTCATGCTGCTAGTACAGTCATCACAGACTATAATCATAAGCCAATACTAGAGCCCTTTATGCATAAACTCTCAGTATGGGTGTGTGCATTCTATCCGACCCATCTACTACCATGTAAGACAGAAAAGGATACAGCAACGTGACAAAAAAAAAAAAAAAATGGAAGGATGGCAGGCTAGAGAACCTGAAATCAATTTACTTATCCATAGTAAGAAGAGAATGAAACACTTTATTGGTAATAAAAGAAATGAAGTTTAAACAAAACACACCTTGGGAGGAGGAGGTGAAAGTAGACAAAGGGGAACACCCAACGCATTTCACGCTATCAAGGACTCTTGGGTCAGGTGGAATCCAATAGCATTCATTCTCCATTTAAGGCTTGGAGTATGAACAGATCCTGCTGAGTGCTCGATTATACACTGCTACAGCTATGCAGTCAGGGGTCTCCAGTGAGCCATCTTTAAGAAGAAACCTTCCATGAATAAAGCCGCTTACAAGACTACCTACGTGGCGCCAAGTCTGTCACCCGTGGAACCAAACCACCTTGGACGGCTTAGGAGATACTAAGATGTTCCTGCAGTAGGATCGCTAAGGCTGGCCAGGGACGAGACCTAGTTCTCAAAAACATCTTATTACACCCCAGCAGCTTGTGCAACACGTTTAGATCTCCAAAAACACAATATATATAAGGAAGAAGCAAACTATTTGACAACTAATTTCCAATTTAGCTCTAGGTTAGGCCACGTTGTGTAAAATCTGGATATTCCAAACAGAGTAATTGATAAGCCATCACTCGGAGCTCAAAAACTTAGTGAAGCAGAGATCTATTTTTCTGTTAGATTTAAAATTAGGTTTCCTTATTACCTTCCTTAAATGGAGGAAATGTGGCAACACACACATACACACACACCCCTTGATAGAAGCGCGCACACACACACACCCCTTGATAGAAGCGCGCACACACACACACACACACCCCTTGATAGAAGCGCGCACACACACACCCCTTGATAGAAGCGCGCACACACACACACACACACACACCCCTTGATAGAAGCACGCACACACACACACACACACACCCCTTGATAGAAGCGCGCACACACACACACACACACACCCCTTGATAGAAGCGCGCACACACACACACACACACCCCTTGATAGAAGCGCGCACACACACACACACACACCCCTTGATAGAAGCGCGCACACACACACCCCTTGATAGAAGCGCGCACACACACACCCCTTGATAGAAGCGCGCACACACACACACCCCTTGATAGAAGCGCGCACACACACACACCCCTTGATAGAAGCGCGCACACACACACACCCCTTGATAGAAGCACGCACAGACACACACCCCTTGATAGAAGCGCGCACACACACACCCCTTGATAGAAGCGCGCACACACACACCCCTTGATAGAAGCGCGCACACACACACACCCCTTGATAGAAGCGCGCACACACACACACCCCTTGATAGAAGCGCGCACACACACACACCCCTTGATAGAAGCACGCACAGACACACACCCCTTGATAGAAGCGCGCACACAGACACACACCCCTTGATAGAAGCGCGCACACAGACACACACCCCTTGATAGAAGCACGCACACAGACACACACCCCTTGATAGAAGCACGCACACAGACACACACCCCTTGATAGAAGCACACACACCAAGTCAGAAGACAGAAGGCCTTTTACATGTTTGTATACAAATGGCTTTATTAAATCAGATACTCCTTTAACATGAAAATAGACAATGGAACAAAGCAGAATTTACAAACAAATTTCCCAAAACAGTTTGACTGTGCAATTTACAGGGGGTGGGGCAGAATAAAATTAAGATGATAAAAACTTGAGACTGTGCTTTGGTGCGTGGATGAATGCTTGATGGCTGCTGAAATTATCTACTTTCAAATAGATTTGTCTCGGTTTGTCCCTTCTCCATCCTTATGCCAATTTTTTTTTATTAAACAAAACGTGATAATTAAACCCAAAAATGGAAATATGTAGACCCCCCCCCCCTCCCCCTCAGTGGTTATGTAATGAAACCATGCATTGGTCTCTCTTCTGGTGCTGACAGCATATAAATAAAATAATTTATGCTATAATTAAAAAATATATTTATATAGTTAAAAAAAAAGAAGAAGTCTTATGGTCCCAATTTGACAGTTTAAAATGTGTTATCTACTCCACCAAAACAGCTCGTTACAGCAGTGCAAAACCCTATCTGATTAATACACGCTATCTCAGTTAGGTAATGGCTGGTAGTCTGTTGAGTGTTACATGGTCAGATCTCTAGTGTAGTGAGTCATCAGGGAGGACAATACTTTAATAGAACGTTACATTTTTCATATATTAGTTTTGGAGCAAGTGATGTTTAATTGAGAGATTGCATCGCGTGTAGGGATTATAACCCTGCGGTGACAACGTTTTGGCCCAGGTCTTCTTACTCTTGGGTGACACAGGCCGTTTTAATGAAGGCTCAGATGATCGGGCAGGTTTTTGGACACATGACCCGAGACAGACTGGAGACTGATTCTCGGCAAAAAAGGTCAAAACAGACTTGGAAAAGTGGCAAAATTAAGAACCATCCCCCCCCCCCCCCCTGTTTGTATTGAAACGGTTGTCAATTCACAGAGAATAGGCTTTACAATGTTTGACCAAAACAGTCAACAGAAGTCTTCGGATACTAAACTCCGGAATTCGTTTTTGGCTGAAGTTCCTTTCTAGAACATATATGGCCAAAAAACTCAAGTGATTTGAGGAGGTGGAATTTTCCCAAATCCAAGTACCCATTACTTATCACCTAAACCTCAGATGCTTACAGCTTTTAGAGAATGACCCCAAGCAAGGCAGATTCCATCAATGCATCAATGTTTAGGCTTGTGTCAAATTCATTAAAAAGTAATAAGCCGTGATTATGGGAAATTCTGTCAGGATTATTTAAGACCAGGTTTGACCATCAGCCCTTAGAGGGAACCCCAAACCGGTCCCCCCCCCCTCCCCCTTGAAATACTGTCTAAAATCAGCAAAAATATTATACAAAAACTCCAAAGAAAGTGAAGGAGAAATGTGCAAAATCGATTGCTTCATTACCACTCAAAGCTCATGAGGCAATGCAATGGGAGTTGGTTCCCAATGTTGTAGGCATCGGATTAGATACATAATCAGTTGTGCAGAAAAGGGGTTTCGGTCACAAAAGTAGTGCAATTGAGCCATAATTCATGTCTTTATGTATAAAAATTACCATCACCAGTATAAAAAAAAAAAAAAAAAAAAAATCCTTACACCACTTCTCTATAATAAAAAAACCAAACTAAAAAACACTTTTTTTTTTTTTATAGAAGTGTGCCATTTGATTAATCATAGAACACTGCAATCAATCCTCTTCTGTAATGTGCAGCTTAAAAAAAAACAAACAAAACAAAAAAGAATTTGAGAAATTTACATTAGAGAAATTCTGAAAGGAAACAAAAAAAAACAAAAAACACACCCCACTTAACTGCATCGTAAGGCACTTTTCTTCATAGCAAATGATAATTGCAGAATAAAAAGCAGCGCTGCCCAACTTAATGTGGACAGCCATTCAGAAATGTAGATTTTTTATTTAGTTTTAATACAACAAAATATTATTGAACTTCTGGCCACCTGGAAAACACTGGTAGAGCAGAAAATTAAATATATATGGATATATGATTTTTTTTTTTTTACATTACGGCCAATAGCAACGTTTATTTTATTTCAACACTGCCAATAAAACATATTCCAGTTGAAAATAAGTAAAAAAAAAAAATAAAAAAAAAAAAATATATTGGTTTAAATCTATAAACAGAGGCCCAACGGTTTGGAGACTGAAGAGGAATGAGAAGAATTTTTTTTTTTTTATATAGATGAGAGAAAACAAAACAAAACGCAATTGTAAAAATCTCAAGTAAAATTGTATCGTAGAAATTTATAAATAAAATTACAGACAATCTTTTACAAAAAAAAGCGAAAAGGCACATTATACTGCAGGGCAGAGTACTGTACAGGGGTTCACAATTCATAAGACATCCTGTGCCAACACAGCACCCTTGTTATTGTGGCAAAGTAAGACTTCCTTCCGAACAAGTCCATCTTTTAGATGGAACTGGCTTTCCTTGACGGTCTTCACGCAACGAATATTTAGACCCCAAGTGATGCTTTTCATGGATGGCAAGCAGTGAAGCGTATCCTTGGGGAGGGACGCAACACCCGAATTCAACAAGTTCAGCTCTTGCAAGGAATTCAAGCCCAAAAACACCTCCGGGCTGAGGGACTTTAGATTGTAATTGTTGGAAAGATCAAGGGTTTGAAGAAACGGCAACTCTTTGAAACTATGAGGAGATATCTCCTGCAGGTGTTGGAGGTTACTGAGAGATAAGTGGATTAAGCCCTTCAGACCCAAAAAGTTCGATACCTCGATTTTGGAAATGGGGTTTTTGTCAAAATTAAGGTATCGGAGTGGGATTCCCTGGAGATCCGGTACAGCGGTTAGTTTGTTCTCCGATAATATTAAACTCCAGATGTTAGGAGGGGGGCTGTCCGACCCTCTTAAAACGGAAGTTATGAGATTGTTCGATAGATCAATACTCATGGTTTTCCCTTGACTCCTTGAAGTGAACGCTCCCATGTTAACTTCCACCATATGGTTGGAGCTGAGGTCAAGGTCTACCAAACGGGAATAGAAAAAGCTTTGAGGAGGTAGAACCTCGAGCCGGTTGTGACTCAGGTCCAAAGATTCCAGGTATCTCAGTTTGGAAAAAGTCGCTGCAGATATTGTCACAATTCGGTTGTGACTTAGGTTAAGGTTTACCAACGTAGTGTATCCAGGTCCGGACAACACGGACTCGTTAACCATTTCCAGCTTGTTCGACGATAGATCCAGGTAAGAGGTGTCCAACGGGATGGAAACTGGAACAATATGGGCTCCCACTTCACTGCAATCCACTTTGGTCAAACTGAAGCTATCAAATAGGCCAAACGTTTCGACATCGCACTGGCAACCGGGAAAACAGGGCTTGCTCGCTCCCGCTACGCTGGTGACCAGCAAAATATAGAACCAGCATGACATTCCCATGGTCAGACCTACAATACAATAAAACAAAAGAACATTAAAATCCTTAATGGAAGGGCTACAAAAAGGTCAACACATTGTTGAGCACAATAAGAGAGGTGACCTGTTCCATCGGCAACATCCCAGGTTAGCGCAAGACTCAAACCATAGTTTGAGAACAAAGGGCCGTCACTATTTGGCAACGTCTTTGTCAAACTCAACACTTGGGGATACAGGCATGAAATTGACAAACGTAGCTTGGTGAAGGCGAATGCGAAAGTTTTTCACACCGACAGTAAAGGCCCAGATCACGCACACATGCGCATCTTCTATAACATGTATGTTTAAGGTCTGTGGCGTCTCCTGCTTATGACATCACCTGTGGCACGGTATGCAAATGACCTGCTCTTCAGTGGGAAAGGTGTCATGTGGATACCGTGCCACAGGTGAGGTCATAAGCCGGAGACTCCACAGGCACATTCATTTTCCAACTAATTTAGACATTTGCTTGTAGTTTTGCTAATACAATTTATAGATCATTTTCAATCATTTGTTAGGCTCTACATGCAAAGTAAATACAATGTTTAGGCGATAGGTGAAGGGTGCGTCTGAAATCCAGCAGAAGCCGGTTTAACCCTTTTAAACATGTCATAATGGCGGGTAATGTATTCACATTGTAGCACAAAGTGGCAGAATGAGTTAAACGATGTGGTAAGTTTATGAAGGGGAGCTTGCGGTGCAGGTGGTATAGACAGACTTCTTTTGTATAAAAAAAAAAAATTAATAAATCTAGAGCCTCCGTATGGGGACATCCCATTGGCCGTATGGAGAACAGTCAAAAGTTTGGACAGTGGGTGTGTTAAAAAAAAAAAAAAAAAAAGAATTTTGAAACATTCTATGATTCTAAAGAATGTTTAGTGTGAGGAAAGCCATCGCCTCCCTCCCCTTCCACCGGGAAAACTTGTTCTGAGATTTCTAGTCAGGCGCGGAGCAGAGATAAGGCTCTGTCAGACAATTTGAGATTTCCTGGTGTTAATTGATGTCAGAAACTGGTTTACGCTACATTCCAAACAGAGCGGCCTTCCTTCTTCATAAAAACACCCTGCAGTGAAAAGAAACCCCCAGCGCGAGCACCGTGTGTGAGGAGGGCTATCCCCAACTTGACACATGGTACTTGCGCGATTTTTCCGCGAATGGCTCAAAATAGGTTCTCATACCCATACCTGTGACTGCCGAGGAGGGTTTAAATCAAACAGAGGCTGGCTGCCAAAAAAAACCATGCTCAATATTATTTAGAAAAGTACCATCATATTGTGCAGTGCAGGGTTAAACAAAACATACAGGGAGCCAACAAATAAGGAAGACCATTAAAAAAAATAAAAAAATAATATATATATATATATATATATTATATATATATATATATATATATATATATATAACACATGTTTTTTAAGTATTATTCTTGGTAGGTAGTCATGAAAAAAAGGAACAAAAGGCCCTGTGTTACTGGAATTTAGTACAGAAGAGGGGTCTGTACTCAGCCAGCTGTCTTAGTTAACTGTGGGGCAGATGTTTAACATAGTGAGCCGAAACAAAGACAGCATCTTGTGCAGTTTTATAATTGGTAGAAGTGTGGATGCTGGTAGTTTCAGGATTGGTTATGCATGTTCATCCCAATGGAGAGAAATGAAAATCACATGTCAAACCCTCTGCTACCATTGCAGATTTGTTACAAAATGAACAGAGGTGTTAAAAAAAATAAAAAGAGAAAAATAATAAAAGGACACCAATAAAACTGTGCTTGATTAGATAATTTCCAAGTCACTACAATGAAGGGTCTATTTATTATCTGCTCAGCTGGTGTTGCTGTAATGCCTCGATATCGAGGCATTCCACAAAGCGAAAATCGGGCTTCAGGTTGCCATACTGAAAGGCAGCATGCAATTTAAGATCTACATTCACAGAGGCAGTCAAGCGACATCTCCAGAGCGACAGAAATGACCACGGATCGTTTTCGAAGCTTTTGTCCACAACAGGGCAGCGCCTTTTTAGAAAGGCATGCTGCCCTTTGACATGGCACTTTGTGAATACTCCAGGGAGCGATCGCATTGGTCGCCTGGTTTCGGCGTTGCTAAAAGCCTCAAAAATCGAGGCATTACAGCAACATCGACCGAGTGGAGGAACCGATCACGGATAACTCAACGACACATCCAGGGTCATTTTGGTGTTGAAGAGGCTGTTCTACCTAGCGTCTGCATATTATCCGCATGTTTAATATGTGAAAAGCACTTCTATTTACTTGAAAAAAAACATTTTACATTATAAGCATTTTAGCCAGGGGGGGGTGGGCTCTAAATTCAGTGACATCAGTGTGCGGGAGTAGACCGGAGGCTGGCTCTGCATCAGTTTCCACATTCTCCTCCTAAAAGTGTTGTCTTTAGCCTGTTCTGTGGAATGAGATTATCGCTGTTGAACTCAAGTGCTCAGAATACAGGGGTGGGGTGTGTGATTTCAGCCACACACACACAAAAACCCGAAGGAATCTGGGAGCAGATAGACAGGGCTGTTGTCTTATCAAATGCCCCTTTATGTCAACAATTAAAAAAAAAAATACATACAGACACACACAACTGTAGGTTTTAGATAAAACAAAACAAAAAACACTAACAAAACAATCCACAATCTTAGAAGAAATAAGTAACAAGCCCCCCCCCCCCCCCCAAGTCAAGTTCAGAAAAGAACAGCAGTGTTCCCGAGCAGCAAAGCCTTCTGGGAGAACAACATGTGCAGTTAATTAGGACAGGGCTAACAGCAGGGTCTCTCCAAATGCTCCGTTATTATCGTGAGTGTGCAGCGTGTCTGGCTGTCCTATTTGCCGCTAGACTCTCAGCACGTCCACTTTCAGAGGCAATTTTAGATTATTTTTTTTTGGGCAGCGTTGGAATAAAAAAAAAAAAAAAAAAAAAAAAAAAAAGAATTCCTGCATGGCGGAGACGGAGCCTTTGAATCTTTGTAATTACGGTGGTTTATGGATCCTTTTTGTGCTTGCGTCTTTTGCATCTGGAGGGATGGGAAAAGGATGCTAACTAGAAAAAAAAAAAAAAAATCGCACGCCCCCCCCTAGTAGCCAGGCAGAAGTTTACATATTCGGATAATCTCTGGGGTGTCAGCCTTGTATGAGAATAATTGGTAATTAAACAGACCATTTCATTGTTTGTAGTGCTTAGTGGGGGTCTTACTCTGGCAAATCACAACAGGGGCCACATGCAAGGGAGAGGGAAAAAACACACACAACCCCCCCCCCCCCCCCAATATATCCAAATGTAAACGCATGTCATAAAATGAATGAGAGTAGAATGATAACCTTATATACACCGATACTTCCCTGCATGACCTCTGCACTCCTCAAATGGACGAAATCTCTCCTCCAACCTAATCGCCTGCAAGATTTTAGAAACAGTACGACTCCTCCAACTAGAAAACACATAATAAATCTCTTGCCAAACCCACCTATCGTCAACCATCCACAATACGCTGTGTATTTCTTGGGTTTGTGTGACACGAACAGAAAGCACACAAACCCTGGAAATACATGCGGGAGACAGGCGGCAGCTGCGAATATGGAAACAGAGGCACTCGCTCTGTTGACAATTCGACCAGCACGAAAAAGTATCCGAATTTTCGCGCTTTTCGAATTGGCAACAGAGTGTTGCCGAATTCATAGCTGCCACCTGTTTTTATCTCTCTCTCTACACGCAATCACACACACGGACGGTACAGATATGTTCAAAATTACGTCTAGCCTCACTGATCTTATAGCTGGTGAATTTTCGGAGTTAGACTGTTCCTTTAAGGAATTATCCATTTTTCTACAAACCACACACACTAGGAGCTTGGAAAGCACATCTTTGTGGGGCTCATTTATCAGTGCCGGAAAAAAAAAAATCGAGTCATCTGTAAAACAGGGATGGCCCCTTTTTTTTCTGCTATCAGACTGGAGACACTTTTCAGGTAGCCTTTTGTTGAGGGATGGCGCTGTGCATTGGTGCAAGTGGCGCTATTTTTTTCCCCCCAGAATGATTTAAAACCAGCAGCGGGTGCCCTCACACGGGCCAGCCCCTGAAAAAGGACTACAAAGAGGGGCCATCCGTCTGCGAGGAGCTCTCCTGGGGCATTTGATCAATGTGATAACCAAATCATGAGCCTCGCATGACAAAGCCATATAGGTTTTGTGACTGGCATGACGGGATTAAGGGCACAGCCTTCTTTGGGGATTGGAGTATTATTTAATCCGCCATTGTCCAGCAAGATCAGAGTTTTTATGACAGCCTTTCATTCCCTCGACATCCGAACAAATAATGGATAGCATCACAATGAAAAAAAAAAAAAAAAAAAAAAACTGTGCCATGCGTAGCCATCCTGGCCTCTGATCAAACAAAGTCCCTATACCCGGAACATTACGGTTATTTCAAATGACATCTCTAGACATTGAGTTTCGGGGAATTTATAGACACAGTCTTGCCACAGAGTTTTCAACACGTACCTTATAAAAACAGGGCAAAGGACTACTAAATAACAAAAAAAAGTCATTATTTTTTTGTATTCTGGGGTAAAAAAAAATAAAAATAAATATTTGGAGCAGTCACCATGGAACCCAATGGAATGTTCTTGTAGTTCCATTGTTAGAACTTGGTCCAGAAAGCCTTCTAAAAGCATCCCCCATTGTGTCCCTGTTTCTAGATAAGAAAACAGTCACAGATGCTATAAATGTGGTCTTCTCTCTATCTCCCTTTAGTTATTTTTTTAAAGAGCGAGTTTTTCGTTGTTCACTTTGAAGCCACAAATGTTAGAGAGATAGGGTTTTTTTTTTTGCAATTCTCAAAAACTCCAGGTTTTTGGAAAGGCCACACAATGCTTTAAATCCTTTACTGACAAACTAATCTGTGTGGGGGAAGGAGGGGGGACAGAAATGAAAGGGGGAAGCACAGGAGGAGTGGGGGGCTTAAAAGCATGCCTGAAACATGGTGGCATTACATACAGCCCTTCACAAGATCGGGGGGGGGGGGGGGGGGGGGGGGGGAGAATGGGTTGTGGAATTTAAATATATCAGCTTAGCAGCAACATAGTCAAATAAAAGATTTTTGCGGTGCAGTGTGTAGCAGTAACCTGCAGTGTTTATGGTTATGTGAAAGTCTGATATTTGATCTGTGCATGTGATAGCCAATTCAGACGGGGGTTTTACATACTGTGGTGGTACATTGGTATGTTTTTTTTAAGCAGTTCCATCTCAAGTGAGCCAGGGATTCCACTAGAATACAGATGCACGATGGGAGGTTAGGCAGGCAGTTTCATCTAATAATAACCTAATCTAACTAAATAGAACATTAGGAAAAGCTTCATTAGTACTGCTGGGTATCCAAATACTACACGCAAATTAATCTGCCTCTATATATTGTATGGGCCTAGTTAAAGGGACATTGCAGTTTGTTTGTTTGTTAAACGAAACTTGTCCTGGGACATTTGAGTAAACCCGACGTGTATCTTAATAGATCCACGCGGGGTTACTATCTGCTGTGTCTCACATGCGAGACACAGCAGCTCCTGGTTGTCGCGTGCTGACAAATGTCAGCACGGTCACAGCCAATCAGAGCGGGGCCTCACACCGCACTGACAGCCAAATGCGAGGGTCTCTCGCTGCTAGCGCCTAGTTTTTGCATGGAATCAGCAGGGGGGACCTAGCGAAGGTCCCCCCTTCTGATCCCAATGCTAAAGCAGAGAGAGCCGGTCGCCGACCAGACGGCTGCCTGCTTCCTATGGAAACATGGCAGCTGTGGGTCAGAGGATAAACTGGCGTGTACTATCAAAAGTACTATCAAACGTACACGCCAGGTTTTCCTCATACTAGGGACAATGGATAATTCACTTGTGCTTCTATATTAGAAGCACAGGTGAAAAAAAAAAAAAACATTTAGTGTCCCTTTAAATCCAGTTTGCAGTCATGTGACAAGGTTGTACCCTATGACTCCCGTGGACGGTTTAGGAAACGGGATTTAAAACCCTTACAATAAAAATGAACCTAATGTGATGGAACAAACCGCTATAAATCTTTAGCATGATCTTCTACTACAGTGCTGACATGTTGTGTCTGTCTTACGCAGGAGGAAGTGCCTGCTACAATGCCACACTTCCTAGCCGTTTGTGAGCTTTGGCGTGTACACATTCACAGATGTTCCCATTTTCATTCGCGTCCCCATTCACACATACACTTTCTTCACAGCCACCTTACAGGATTGACACACCAATAGAAATGACAAACTGTCACAGTGATGCTTCACAAATGTAGTCTCCCAACTGCTCGCTTTTTTTCAGCAGACAATGGGATGTCTTTTCAATGGGGCTTTGCAAAAGTACCAAACAGGATATAAAATAGGTAGAAGTGCCCCATTCATTATAAAAAAAAAAAAATAAGCGATTTATTCAAATCATTAAAATTAGGCCAGAGGATTTCCTGCAGTCTCTTGAACAAGAATGTGTATTGCAGAGCTACAGGTCTTAATTAAAATTGATTAAAATTCACATCCTGGCTTAGCGTGATGAGACTACATTCAAACAGCTGGATACTGCCAATACCCCGTGCATCAGGTTTCCGACCAGGTGTTCAGTGGAATCAATCCCACCTTCTATTCAGTGAGCCAGGAGGGGAGATGCTACGCTATCATTATAACAAGAACACGTGTCAAAAAAATAACACGACGAACGCCAAAAGTACAAAACAAACTTACAAGAGTAAGGGGGAAAAAAAAATAAAAAAATTGTGCAAACTTTTAATCAAAATTTATAAAAACAAAACTATCCCACGCCCCGATCCAAAACACATTAACCCCAAATTAACCACTAAACTGCCACGCAAATAAACTGCACAAGAGACAAACATTTTCACATGACTTAAAAAGTATTTTCCACAAACCAATGGCTGCTAAGATACCAAACAAATAATAAAATAGCGCACACACACACACACCTAAAGTTCACAGAACATAAAAGAATGCATCTCATAACAAAAACCATCCTCTTTCACACTAACTAATCTTTAATAACTAATTTTAATATACCATACTTCCATGCATGTATGTTTGACAATGCAGCCCTACATCCAGAGAATTCCCATGATATCTTAATTACCCCATTCCTCCTGGGTACGTGTCCTGCACCCACTGACCTTGCCAGTCCTAATTGTACAACTGAGCAGAGGGGGTGACCTGCAGGGGAGTGCTCTATCCAGGCTCCTGCATCATATATTGCAAGTATTGTTATCATATGGGACAGGTTGCTTGTTTTAAACCAGTGATTACCAAACCAGTCCTGATTCCCCTTCCTTTTCCCAAAACAGTCCAAGATTTAGGGATTAACATGTTGTTTAAAAAAAAAAAAAAAAAAAAAAAAGGGAAAGGCCCAGGCAGAGAGTTTGTGTTTTGTTATGTGATTTGTAAAGATCCATTGTATGCCTGGTTCAGTTCCTGAACCATTGTATGTTAATTTAGGGGTTAACACGATTATGGTTGTATATAAAAGTCTGCGTTTTATTTCGGCTATACCGAATACGACGGGTCTCGTCGCAGAGGACCAGATTGATTGCAGACTGACTACTTTGGGGGGGACAAAGGAAAGTCTATTGATACAATGGGCAAAGACAAACGACTGGCCTTTGTACAGTTACAACAATAAACAAAGATGAAAAAGGAACAAAAATGGGATTCCACAAAACCTCCCAAAAATATGTACACAAAATAAGTGTATTCAAAACTGGGGGAGAGTCAGGAGATTATCACAGAAATAAATACAAGTCACTAGTTACAGTCATCACCATTCAGTTATACACAATCAGCCAATCACACAGAAGGAATTACAGAACATGTGCAACTCTTATCGAACTTGTCATTTGATCAACACGACTTTTTCGCTACAACAAGAGTATAAGAGTGGAAGAGAGTATATTTAAAAGAAGAAAAACTACCACAACTAGAGGACATAGTCTTAAATTAGAGGGGCAACGATTTAAAAGTAATATCAGGAAGTATTACTTTACTGAGAGGGTAGTGGATGTATGGAATAGCCTGCCAGCAGAAGTGGTAGAGGTAAACACAGTCAAGGATTTTAAGCATGCGTGGGATAGACACAAGGCTATCCTAGCTATAAGACCGGGAACGGGGGACTAATAAAAGTACTCAAAAAATAAATTGGGCAGACTAGATGGACCGAATGGTTCTTATCTGCCGACACATTCTATGTTTCTATAACAAAATCGTAGAATCTAAAACGTTTTTGTGGTACTAGACACAGAAAAAAAAAACAAAAAAAAAAAAACACACCACTTACAGGAAAACCCCAACTAGAACACACTGAAAGAGAGCATCTCTCACAATAGGAAAGGATGTGATATCTCCGTTGATCTTCCTTGGTTGCCAGATAATTAATGCACACTATATTTGTGCCCACAAACAGTCTAGCGTCTTAGCTGTAGCAGCAAACAAAAGTCATATCTGCATGTAGAAAAGAAAGAAAAAAGGCTACAACTCCCAATATGCCCAGCCAGTTCACTGTCGAATCGTCTTGCATTAAAGAAAAAGCGTAAAGTAAAAGGTAAATCTTGAAGGAGTTTTTATGGCTGGAAAGAAGAATTCGATCCCAAAGCGTGGATCGAGTTTGTATCGTTTGTACTTATTGATGTACTGGACTGCAAATCCCAACAATCCTCAGGCAAATCCAAAAACAAGTGAACAGGAGTGGGGTCCGCGCAAATTCTCCATGATTTTTTTCCCCCCAACTTGGAAATTGGGAAGATGTTTACAAACGTGGTCAGAGTTGCTGGCCACAAACCGAGGTTGTATACGCAGAACCCCAAGCAGGGCTACTTAGTATTCCAAGCACACACCACTGAAAAATTGCTTCAAGTGTATTAATTTTAAGTAGAAATGTATAGTCCTATCAGTAGGAAGACATGTTGATTAGGTAAAGGAAGATCTGACTCAAGATTCTAAACAAACATGTCAGCCCCCTTATAGAGCTTTATTTATTTAGAAAGTGTTTTAACCAAGGGGGGAAGGGGGGGGGGGACAATTGAGAGTTCCCTATTTTTCAAATATTTACCGAGGAGCATTTTCTATTTAAAAAAAAAAAAAATTATACAATCTTTCAATTGTACTTTTAACATTTTGTAATAAATACTTCAACGGACAACTGGCCACTCAAACGTTTACAGAGAAAAACAAAAAAACAAAAACAAAAAACAAACAGCATCTAACCATGAAGTCTGCAAAAAAAACAAACAAAAAAAAAAAAAAACACAGCCAGAAAGACTCAATCCAGCCACCGCGTACAAAGCACAGGTGACAGACTTGCAGGTGGAAGGTCCTCCTTCTAAGTAAGTACCATGGACCTTGTAAATTGCTGAAGATTAAAACTTCTGGCAGTAGGCCATCTACTTTCAGATTTAAAGCCATACACACTCCCTTTCATGAAGATGGTGAAGAAGATCAGTTGTCGTACGCCACATAAAGCACACACACACACACACACATGCAGAATGTGCAACGTTCTCTGATTAGCTCTCCAGGAACAAAAATCAGATACCACACCGTGAAACCCACCACATCCTTTTACTTGTGGTTACTGATCTCCCACAGCTTGTCGGGATGGGAGTTTCCTCCTTACACAAAAGGGAGCAGGCTATACCCCCCTTAACCCCCGCAGAGCCAGAAAGCACTATGCAGTGGGCTAATACATCGGCTGTGCTGGGTGGGGACAACCCAGCTCCCCCCCCCCCACCACCATCTTTCTGGAGGTAGATAAAATGAGGACCATTAAACTGAGTAACAGTAACAACACCTGGATATTGGGAAAAATCAACATCAGGACAGACTTTAAAAAATAATAATAATAATTTGTAAATTACTTAATTATTAATATTTTGGCCTACAATTGTCCTTTACTGTTCATATTTAATTGAAAGATTGCATTAAATGTAGATATGTTACCTAGAAAAATGGTTTCATGACAGAATATAAATAAAAAGTAGCTTATTATTAGGTTTTTCTGTCATGATAATTAATCTATTGGGTGGCAGACATGTTTAGAATCTTGAGTCAGAGAAAGAATATCTAGCTCAAGATTCCAAACATGTCCGCCACCTGACAGAGCTATACAGATCAAAGAGGGCTCAATATGGCACTTTACGAATGCTTTTAATGAAAGAAGCACAAGTAGTTAAAATACCCATACTTGATGCAATCCTTTCATTGAAAAGATAAGTTAAATATTTTGGCTACACTGGGGACTGCCCCACAGGACTGTGGGATTCTCCCATCATGCTTTGCAGACCAAGTTAGAGTCCTCGAGTGCTCATAGGAGTTATACATGGTCTATAAAAGACCAGAAACACTGACAAGCTAATCATTAAATAGGAAAGGAACTCCCAGCTTGTATTACATTTACTGGCCTTGATCTATCATTTGCGTGCAACGGTGTTATACATCTTTCAGTCACACGAAACAATACTAACACATTTTATGAGACAAACAGCTATAAAATGGTCTTATTGCTGACGAAAAGATGTCACTTATCTTATTGTAGTAGAAAAGAGGGAGGTAATTTCTATGGAAAAATAAAAGCAAGCATTGTTGAAGCAGGTTGGGCCATTTAAGTACAATAATAATAATAAAAAAAAAGTGGTGACAAATAGGTCTAATAAGCAGCAATAGAGAATAAAACTCCCTGATGAACTGAAATAGAAAAAGAAAAAAAAAACATCCCCACACTATTAACAACTTAAAGGGACACTATCACTTACATATACAATGTAACTAGATAACCTGGTCATTTAAAACAAACACATATTTAAAATACATTTGCCACAGGTTTTTTTGAAATTTTTTTTATATGATTTAATTAATGGAATATAAAAGGAAAAATAAAATTAGGTGTCTGTCTCCAGTATCCATTTTGAGAATATTTCCCATGATGCAACATCATCCAAACTCTTCCAGCAAGTCTCACTTTACAACTGTGGCCAAAGCCTGCATGATGAGGTCATAAGATACACCCCCTGCTCTCTTACTGGCTCTTGTGTATCGTCAGTGGGCAGGGCTAGGTGGCGGTGTACAACTTTTTATTACCTGCCAACACAAAGGACCAGACAAAAACTGGTGCTATTTCAGGAAAAAAGTGCTAAAATAGTAGTAGTAACCATGGAAACCAATGGAATGCTATAGAAGTTTGCTCCAAATTTACCACTTCTTTTGCCTTGATAAATCTGGCCCACAGAGAGGAGATTAACCTGATCAAACAGGATCATAACTCTGCCCCTTGTGATGTAATAGTTACATTACCCTCCCATTCAATGCAAGTCTATGGTCAGAATTCTGACTTATAGACTGCATTCTGTGTCTCCAGCCCCAAAGTGAGATACTAGTGCTGTAAAGTCACTGGGGGGTGGCACCTAAGAACACAAAATTTCACAAAATGGCAGCGCCCAGTCACACTTTTTTAGTAAAATATTTCATAAAATACAGTCACATAACAAAAACAAATGACAGATCTGAAATCAACAATACAAAATAAAAATAAAAAAGTAAAACCTTTTAATTTTTTGGTGGGAGTGTGCCTTTGTTTACAACGTTTGTACAACTTTATACACAGGCAGGGCCATATATTTTTTCAAAACCAAAGCCTGGCCAACCAGACCCTATGAAACTCAATAATTAAAATGGACTGAAAATTGTATCAGCAGAAAAATCGCATGCAAAAAGTACGAAGAGCAAAATGGGCTTTAAAAGTGTCTGCTATTTACGACCTCACCTGTGGCGTGACATGCAAATTAATTACTTTCAATGGGAAAATGTGTCCTTTGCATATCAAGCCACAACGTGTTGTCACAATCCAGGAGACAACACAGACATTTAAAAATTAAAATTTTTAGCAAATGTTTAAATGAATAATGTATAGATTTTAGATTTTTTTTGGGGGGGGGGGGGGGGGGGAGGGCGGTCTGTGTGAGGTCACCTTTTAATGACATCACCCTGCAGCTTGATATGTAAATTAACCAATTTTCAACAGGAAATGTGCAACTTGCATATGAAGCCACAGGGCGAGGGCACAAGCAGTATAGACCAGGTTTCATTCTCTGCATTCACAGTATACACAAGGTTTTTGATGATCAAATACCTTTAAAAAGACAATTTGACCTACAGAAGATCTGTTTAGGCAGGCAAAAACTGCAAAAAGAAACATTACAAGCCTCGAAGAACTGGATGGCTATAACAGCACTAAATAAAAAGTGCTGTGGGCTGACATACACCAGTCAAGAAGAAATGCCTCCAAAAAAAGAGTGTACACAAACGCGTTGTCCCTTATCATGCAGAAATTGAAAAATGCGTTGTCAACCAACGAATATCAGTGTGGCCATCTAGTGGGGGGGGGGGGGGGGGGGAAGAAAGCGTGCCTCCTTTAGATGGTATGATAAAGTAAATCATAGGAAATTAACTCCTTAGGTGCCCAGGAGGCAATGCTACCCGTGTCAATGTAAACACACGGAACACCAGAATATTCCACATGAGCGTGCAATTCAAGATGCAATCTGAATACACCCGAAAGGGTTAAAAAACGTACAGGTATGTGGCAAAGCAGGGGGTGCGCTATAGATATATATATATATATATATATATATATATATTAAATGAAGAACGCCAAATAGGAGGCGACCTATATGGAAGAGATTCCGACCAACAAACCAACCTAGCATGGGTGGATAAAGCAGGAGAAAAACTAAAAAAAAAAAAAAAAATCCATAGTATAAATTTACAAAAAATAAATAAAAAACACAAACACACAAAAATAACATATGTAAATAAAATCTGCATATAGAGAGAATCTGAGGGTGGGGTTATTATTCTCCTATAAGGAATGTTAGTTACTATGCCTATATACTGTATAGACTGTTAACCCAGCAGAGAACGGCTGCATGCTTAATTCATTGAGTGTTACAGCGCAGAACAGCTGTGACTCCCAGAGCTGTTTTGGGAATACTGCAATTCTTGAGAAATGCTTTTGGAGCTCACAGCTGTAGGAACATGTTCGTTCTATAGATGATGAATTAGGCAAAGACCTCGAAAAGGGAGCGACTCAACTTTCTGGCAAAAAAATAAATTTTAAAAAAAAAAAAAGTTATGTTTTGGCTCATCATGGTAACCAGTTTCGTTATTATATATATATATATATATCAGTTTTATATATGAAATTAGACAGCCGGTATCGTACTAGGAACCAAAAGTATTCTCTGGATCCTGTAACCATGCAGCTATTAACACAGCAAAGGAGGAGTTAAAAATGGTTTTTATTTTTTAAATCATGTGAGAGAAAAAAAAAAAAAAAAAAACTTTGTTATTGAGCTATTGATACAATACACAAAAGTAGGGTTAGTCACTCAGCATTTCCAAGAAAAAAAGGAATATACATTAAGAGGGCAGACATTTTTTTTTTAACCGTTTCAAAGCTTGAAGGGATTGCAGCACTATAGGTATGTTGCCCACTCTTATATCACCTAAATGGTTAAAAAGCCATTTTGTTGTGTGTGCATTCTCTTTAGTTATATACTTTTTAAGGAGTGACATATTCTCCCCCCCCCCCCCCCCCTCTCCTTCCTGTTTTTTTTTTTTTTTTTTTTTAAGGAGAGGAAGGCACATTGAGAGCAGCTGTGGTTCAAATTACTTGCAGCCGTGGCAATTCACAACTAGAAGTGAGAGAAAAATCCTTAAAAATATATTAAAAAAAAAAATAAAAAAATCCTAATAATATACAAAATGACACTGAAAAAATTAACCACAATAGTTCCAAAAAAAAAAAAAAAAAAAATTACATTCTCACAGCACACAATGCTCATCTAACTTGTGCAGTATTGGTGAATTCCAATTCCCTCAAACCCCAGCCATAACATATAGCACCCTGCACCAAGGATGGCTTAAACCCTCTGGCAAACTGGTGGCTCTTTGAGACAACAATTCTCATGAGAATTCATGGGAGTGTGTGATCTAAAACAGGATGGCTGGCTAGGGGTCATGGGAATTGCAGTTCTCAGAAGCCAGCATGCTAAAAGTTTAGACGTCTCAGAAATCCAAAGAAATCACAGAACTGGGGGATTATATATTAAAAAGGTCAGTTGTGGGGGAAAAGTTCTAAAAAAAAAAATGGTCCAGTTACCATGGAAAACCAATGGAATATTCCTGCTGATTACATCACTTTTAGAACTTTACCCCAGAAATGATCTGTCTCCTTTAAAACACAAGTACAAGAACAGATTTTGATAACAAGTAGAATACATGTTAGCCTGCAGAGCAAGCACATCATTCTTAATACTTCATCAAAATGTTTCGACTTTTAAATGATGATGATCAACTCTGTGGCTGCCACAGGGTTAAAAATCACAAACTCCCCTACCCCCTGGTTAGGAAGCATTAAAGCAGGCAGATGACTGGGGTAGAAATCACTGCCATATAGTGTGACAATCCTAGGAAAACAACAAAAAAAAAAATACTTTTATTGCCTGGCAGTAAAATAATCACAAAGGTCAAGATCCCCCCCCCCCCCGTGACTCATCCTCAGCTCTCCTCCTATATGAGGAGCTATACCATATTAACCCCT
Source organism: Pelodytes ibericus (assembly GCA_036172795.1). Lineage (NCBI taxonomy): Eukaryota > Metazoa > Chordata > Amphibia > Anura > Pelodytidae > Pelodytes > Pelodytes ibericus. Next base: position 284,999,827 of record CM069857.1, read on the forward strand.
TCATGGGCAGACACACTGCTGGGCCCAGGAACACACAGGGTTAACAAAACGTAAAGGGAAAAAAAAAAAAAAAAAGTTAACCTTTTAAATGCCTGGCTTTTTTTTTGTGACTAGTAAAATAAATCAATGGGGGGGGGGGAAGGGGTGAGCTGGAGCAGATCACCCCTAAAAGACCCCAAAACACACCCATTTAATTCCATCCACAGGAGGTAATCACTCCAGCTACTGCGGGCTAGCAGTTCTTCCCATCACTCTCAGGCAGCCACATGGGAGCTGCAATGCACAAGCAGCCAGAGTTCCAAAAGGCTGGCATTTTCGGAGTGTGTGAATCCCACTCACCGTGTCCTCCCGGGGGGCTGATCCTCAGAGCTGCCGGGGTAGTTGTGGATCTCATGTGCTTTTGTTGCAGTCCTCTTGCATGTCAGATCCAGCTTTCATTTATCCCAACCACCCCTTTTCCCCCATAAAAAAAAACCAACAATGCACACCTTTAGCCCCCTCCTCCCATGTGCTGTGTACCCGGGAAGGGGTGGGAGTTAGGGCCAGTCCAGGAGGGCCAGCATTCTCATGCACACTCAACCCTGGCTGGGAGAATCTGCCTTGGGGGAGCGTCTCAAAAGCGCAGGAAACGAAGAAAAAAAATAAAGGCATGTGCACTCTGTGCTAAGGCACCACTCCAAGCACAGGCAGAGCTGTAATGATCACAGCCTGCCTCTATGCAAAGTGACTGGATGTGGGGTAATTAAAGGGACCCTGACACCTAAACACCATTGTATGCAGAGCATACAATTGATTTACTTACACTATTAGCAGAATTGCAAGGAAATGCATAGATTAAGAGATCTATCAAAAAAAGTCACCTAGAAACAGCACATAATCTCTGTGTACATTGTGTCCTCTGCACAAAACGACAATTCTATTAACATATTAAGTTATGACTAACTGAAAGATTGTATCAAGTGTAGGCATTTTATATAAAAAATGCTTTGATGAAGGAATAGAAACTGATTTTCAGTGGGATCAGTATTTCAAGGCACATACACATTTAAAACACATTTAGGCATTTGCTTGTGATGCTCCTAACACAATTTATAGATCATTAACAATAAAAAAAAAAAATTGTCTACATTTACAGGAGAAATTAGATTTAGGTGATACAGTCCTTTTCACATTAGGCCAATGTGAAAAGGACTGTAACACCTAAATCTAATTTCTAAATACTGGCTGGGTGTCAACCGCATCTTATACTACAGTGCCGACATCTTAAGTCTGAGACTCACTCTTTGCTTGATCCCTCCTATTACTGTGTCATACTTCCCGCTTGTTTAAATTAGCATTCACAATTGCACCTGTGTCTCCTTTCTAAGTGTTCACATTAGCAATAGGGGTGCCACCTAGCAGGTAGACCTGCAAAATATTTGCTTCAGTCTATTGAGGCAATAACATTGCCAGTATATTTTTGGATGTATTCTCTATACTTGTGCAATTTTATGCACCTTTTAGTGACTAGACCCCACAATATATACCTCCCAGCTTCTGCCCCGGTATATAGGAACTCCAGGGGGCGCAGTCTGGGATTTTGAGTGTAAGTGCTGTATACTGACATAGCCGGGGGCAGGGGTTTCAGAAATTGCTTCTGTTTTGCCCCAAGGCCCTTAACGGTCTTAACTCATTCAGATAATTTTTCCTATTCTGGATGTGGCGAATCTGTCTTTTCACAACTTCTGCCTGGTGTTGAATTGCAGAGCAAGTCATACAGGAGACGGAAAGCTGCAGTGGATTTGGAACTTTTTTGGGATTGCCAAACTTTTTGGTAATAAAATTATTATTATTTTTAAAAAAAAATCTATATCTGTTTAGCTGTGTTAAAGTGTAACTGAAACTTTATATATTATGCACCACTGGAAAAAGTAATATGTCTGGAAATGGTTGGGACAAAGATGCTCAGATGAGGCTTAACAGCTTTCAAGTTTCCCCCAAGGACCAAAAGCATCAAAAATGATCTCGGATTGATTGGTCAGTTACCAGGTACACAGAGACAGAGTCCAGATCAGAGTCTGTAGAGATCCTGAGAGCCCCTGCCCAAATCTCGCATGTGCAGGAAGATCCGAGCATGGCCAGATTCTTGTTAATGTAGCCGGGATAGTTCCATTTATACTGTCAGACTGAGGCCACGCTAAGGGGCCAGAGGGGAATCCCCTGCCACCTAAAAGCAACAGGATTCGCAAAGCAGCTCAGTGTAGGGGGCCGCGATGAGCTGCAGTGAACCAGGGCATAAAGCGTCCTTCTGTGATCTAGGGGTTAATATAAATAAATGGCATTACATTGTGTTACAACTTCTGCTTACAAGCTGAAAAATCCAGCAGAACAGGTCTACGGCTCTTCTCATGGAGCAAAAGATTCATGAACGTAACAAATGGCCAATTTAGAATCACACGCAAATATTGTAAATGTTCCGGAGGAGAATGGTGTGTTATCCATTTAATAACTATCAAAGGTTATGTATTATACAAAGGTCAGGTCAGGGGCAAAGTTCTCAATGTTTTGCGGGAACATTCCACTGCTTTCGTGGCGATTGGTCCATGGTTAGAACTTTAGCTCACCATCGCTCGTTGTACTCAAAACCCAATTGGGCCAGAAGAAACTCCTCGAAGGGCGTTAAAACTACAACAAACTCACAAATATGTGTTAAAGAGCATCGAAGGATGAGAAAGCTACGCACCTCTTTTCCCTACTATGTTTCACTAGCAGTAGCACGCCCATTAACTACATTACATAGTTTGTTAAAAAAAAAAAATGATGACCAATTCTGAGGAATATTCCTGAAAAGGTCACCCTCTGACCAAAACGAAATGTGGTTCACAGCTGAAAATCTTACAGCAGCCCAGGCTTTTTCTTTAAAAAAAAAAAAAAAAAAAAAGTAAACCGTGTAGGATTATCTTCAGACACAGCTATTGAACAGGTCACGTGTATGACATCTGGAGGTCTTGAAAATAATGGTGAAAGTGAAATCAGATACGGTCCACTGTGCCAGCACACATGATTCTGAAACTCTCTTTGACGGTGGTGACAGAGAAGGCCCTGTTATATCTTCATTTCTAAAGTTTATCACCAATCAAGGTGCCGTTGACGTCAGTTGAGTTGAGTCGATCGTGACTTGGGGACACACCTTTCCAAAGTGCATTAAGAGTTTGCTTTGTGGTCAGTGGCCTCCGTTTGCTGTGACAGAGCTTTTTTCATAGAACTCAGCCAGGTTCACATCCTTACTACCAGTAGATCCACGGACACGTGTGTGTTCTACATGCTGCAGAAACAGCATGCAAAGTGCAGTATGTAGGATGGATATACGCACAGACACCATCCAATGAGCGAATAAGGGTAGATCGTCTGAGATCTCCGCCGTGGTTAATTGGATTCTGTACAAAGGAAACTAAAGTAGCAAGGAATGATAACGAGTATGGCCTTGGCCTACACATCATTGGAAATAAAAACAGAGGTAGAGAAAGACTTTACAACCTACATTTGTCTTGGAAGATGACTCAATCGGTTTCCTATGACAGGGTAGTATATATAGTTTTACAGTAACGAGTCATCTGGTGGAGATCAGCTATCCAACCTTATCCCTCAGGCTGGATAATTGGTTTAACAGAACTGAGCAATTATGTTCTTCACCTTCGGTATTTAGGTTTTTTTTTTTAAAGAGAATTCCATGTCCCCCCAATCAGACGACCTTTACCCTTAGTAATAGACACATTTTTGAAGCTGCTAGAGGAGAGTTGTTGAGTCATACATTAATGACGCCAAGAAAAATATCTTGGACAGTCCACTCCTATATGACGAGGCAATGTGTGTGTGTGTGTGGGGGGGGGGGGGGGGGGGGGATCAATACATTGCTCCATAACTGATCTGGCCAGGTGCGGGAGAAAACAATGCCCCCTGGGTCTTTCCCTGTAAGGGGGCATATGATAGATAGTTACGCCGGATCTGGTGAATCTGTCTAGCGTTCCAGAACTTCAGTCTGGTGTTAAATTGCACAGCAAGTCACCCACACGGGGCTATTCACTAAGAGGTGAGTTGAGGTGAGACGAGGAGCATTATTCTTTTTGTTTTTATTTAATTATACCTTTTAAACTCTCACTAATATACCATTATTAAACACCTATAAACCATTTTTTTTTTTGTACTTGCAATGGTTGATGACTCAGGGGAATTGAGATGGTAATTCCAAACAATGCTGAAATCTCCAGTGCAGCTCAATGGGGAGAATTTTTCCAACTGAACCTACGTTAGTTTCTTACTTATGACCACACAATGCCATGTTAAATTACATTTTCCTATCAGATACTATTTTTGTGTTCTCTTTCTTTAACCATGTGGGAATCCAGGAGAGGCATACAGTCAGGGAAGGGCTGGTAAGGGTGGCAGGAGGGCAATTGTCCCCTGGGCTGCTCTCTAAACTCACCCCAGTCGGTAACACTTTCAATCTTTCAATTCCTTGTCTGCCTATCAATCTGTGTATGTTATCTGTCAGCAAATCTACTTGAATGTCTATATGTGGCTATCTCTTATAATATCAGGTGGACCGATGTCCTGGAAGTCTGGAGTAAACCCGACATGCTTGGAGACAGAGTAGGTCCAGGCTGTCATGCACTGGCAGTGTCAGCCAATCAGAGCAGGGGCTCAGTCACCCCTCTCCGTCTAACTGAGGTCTGATGAATGCAGGTCAGAGGATGAACTAGAAGTACCTGCCAATGTATTCTCACGTGAGGCACAACTAACATTACACTTGAGCTTCTATATGAGAAGCACTATTGAAAAGTAAAGTTTAGTGTCCCTTTAACACAATTCCCCCTCCCCCATTCCAGTATCCTTCACTTTACCCCATCCTTTCTGCATTCATGTGTTTTCTTTGGTCTCTTTCTCCTCTTGTCTGCATTTTCTCACTATTTATTTTACTACTAGTCTCTTCCAGTATAAACATACCTCAAAATGTCTTCCCCTCTCTCCCCATCTTTTTAGTTGTTGCCTTTTTTTTTCACCTTGTCCTTGCTTCACCCTCCCTTAGCCATCTTCCTTCTCCCACCTCCTCCTCTTTCCATTGATATATTTTCCCCATCAGCCTTTGCTTTCCAACCTTGATTCTCCACTTCCCTCTCTCTTGCTCTGTTTTCTCCTGTCCCCCACTCTAGATCTCTCCCGGGTCTCCTTTTTTTAAATTTAAGTCTCTCACTCATCCTACTAGTACTTCTCACATTTGTCCTCTATCTCTAGCCCAATTTCTTGATGTGCCCCACCGCACCAAGCCAGTGGTCTGGGCCTCTGCAGAAGCTACAAGGATAACTTGTAACACTGATTAACCCAGGACAAAGAGAAATCTCTGATAAATCTTGCTTCCTTCAAGGGTTAAACAAAACATGTCCCGGGACTTGTAAGTAAACCCAATGTGATTCTTAATAGATACACGCGGGGTTACTATGTGCTGTGTCTCACATGCAAGACACAGCAGTTCCTGGTTGTTGCGTGCTGACGTTTCAGAGCGGGGGCTCACTCCGCTCTGACTGCCAAACGTGAGGGTCTCTCGTAACACATCGTCTAATGACATCACTAGAGAGACAGGATATTCCAATCACTTGAATGGCATTATTCTCATTGGTTCCTGTAGCAAAAAAAAAAGGAAATTACTTTTACTCAGCTAGTGTGGGCAGTCCTGGTTTCTTGCAAACTGCTGTAACTTCACAGTTTCTTCTAGTATTTTATATTTTAAGCAATGCAACATGTAAGACATGCATTTTAAAGTACTTTGAAAGCACATTAATATGTATTAATATTTGGAAGATGCATTTTAAAATTCCTTTAAATCGGGTAAAAACCTATCTCCCGGAAAAAAATATCACAGAAATAACAGGGTAATGTGTAAAAAGGGTTTCCGTCATTAATATATTGCAGTTGAGCCATAATTAAGGTTTTCCCCTACATATAAATAACGCCACAGTGTACCAGTTGCGCCAAATAAAAAAATAAAAAAGTGATCTATTATTGTTTTTGAATTTTGTCACAAAATTGCATATATTTTAGTTCACCTTTTACAGGCTACAATTCTCCGGGAATCCTAATCTGGTGTTATCTGCACTGAATAAAAAAAAAAATCACAAAGTGGGAATAAAAAGTTCACAGTTTTTCCACTTTTTTGGGTTATATATAAAATGGCTTCTGGCACTTTTATAGATACAGTATATCCATAACCCCAGATGAATTCCAAAAGTAGTCCAACACAAAGGTCTGGATCCTTATGAGCAGGATCATCAAAGTCCGATATCATCCTTCTAGCACTTACCTGGGCTCAGTTATATAGCTCCTTAATTAAGGTCAGGTGTCAGGCCTTTTGTGTCCTACTGACCTGTCCTGAGGATCGTGTCCATCAGGAATGTAACAGGACTGATGGAGAATTTAGCTCATCACATGGTTATTGCAGAACTGCTTTAGTAAGACAGACTGGCAGCTCCAGTAATCTAACAGGTTATTGGAGATTTTTTTCTTTAAGTGGCTATCACGTTAATGAGACCTGGGAGAAAAAAAAATAAAGGCAAAAGAATCAATTACTGGTCGACCTTTTATCACCTCAACATTGCTTTAAAAAAGAATTTAAGCGGGGCCTCTAAATTACACAGGAAGGGGCTGACTCCATCTGGAATGCAGAGGGCATGGATTCAACCAATGGGGCTGTGAAATAATACAAGAAGGAGGAGCTTGGGGAGATAGGCGGGACGATGAAAGACAAAGCAATAACTATATTATATTATACAAAATCCAAAGATCAGCGCACTCACCTCAAAGCAGGTAGGAGAAAAACTCTTAAAGCTATAGTTGTAAATAAAGCTACTTAAAAACACCTGTCTTACTAAGATAACAAAATTGGAGATTTAGTCACATATATGGCCATATCATGCTAAGCCCACCACTACGTCAAAGTACTCCAATATTAATGGGTCCTAACACTAAATACTGTTGCTTCTGGGGCTTAATCTCTTTATATGTATTACTTACCAGGGACCAAAAGGCCTAACTATTGTATAATACAGAGACACTCCTGCAATTTATAGGTCAGGACACCACTTATGGAGCACCTGTGATGGGGAGGGGTGCTAAACCAGAGGCCTGGTCATAGCCTCTACTATACAAACAAATCCAAAAGGAATGCACTCACCTAAACTAGCATATATTATATTATACGGGGTGCTGCTGAGACCAAATATTTATACAAAATCCAAAAGATCAGCGCACTCACCTCAAAGCTTTTGGATTTGTTTGCTGACAGAGCTACATAAAGCATGTCCATGCAGTTTTGCCTATACAATGTAAAGACAGTTGTTGATAATGTGTTTTTATCTACAGTCACGTGGTAAACAATATTTAGGTGACAAAGTCCCTTTAAGACAATGTATAAAAAAATAATTTAAAAAATCATACAATAAAGCAGTTTCTTGGGTGAAACAGGTAATATTGTATCTATCAGGATGCCATCTGTGTAAAAATAATATTAAACACAAATAAAATAGCTCACAGTGGCAAAAGATCACATTGTATCTAAAATGTTTTGACCTTCACACAAAATAACTATTAAAGGACAATTAAACTTTTTTTTGGAGTCATTAATTAACTTAATTGAATTTTATTTTTTTTGGGTAGGGGGGAGACTTACTTTTCACTTTACTTCATCCATAGAGTCCCCAGCCCCTCATGTTCCTGACCCATTTGAAGTGTTATTTGAGAGTAAATCGGGTGTAGTTTGTTCTGCGTGGGTGGACTCTGTTCTGCGTGGGTGGAGTCTGTTCTGTGTGCGTGGTTTTTCTTGTGAGTAGTGGAGGGGTTTTTTTTGTGTTGAAGTTGTAAAGTTGACTTCTTTACATAAAAGGTGCTCTAGTGAAGTGCCCAGTATATTTTATAGGAAACCCACCTTAACAGGTACTACAAGAATATCATAATAGTCACAGAGGGAAGTATTTTAAAATGAATAATACTGCTCAACTTTATAAAACCAAAAGCCAATATATACATATTTTTGAGTTCCTTTGATGAGAGACTAAACCAACATTTAAGTTTTTATGTATTAAAGGGACTCTGTCAACCTCAACATTGCTTGTATTGTGAATGTAAAGAATACAAAATGATGAAAAATGATCTAAACATTGTGTTAGCAGAAATGCACCAAATGCATAAAATTGATATGCAAATTATGCATTTCCCATTGAAAGGTAGTTCATTTGTATGCCAACCCACAAGGTGAATTCATAAATAAGAGACATCACAGGCACATTTAAAACATATTGTTCTCTTATTGTATGCATTTGCTTGCAATTCTGTGATACCACTTTTGAACATTATTTTCCATTGGGAAATGCTAGACATACACAATTGTAAGGGTACAGCTGTATGCTCAGAATGTTCAAAAACAGTCCAATAGGCGGAGCATGCTAATTGTCTCAGTTGCAACGAATGCACAACAGAACACTTGGGGGGGGGGGGGGGGGAGGGGGGGCGAGAATGTTTAATACAGCACGCTCTTCCAACTAAAGCAATAGCATGTTTTTTGGTTGGAGTGGACGTTCAATGTGAATTCTATTTTTCTTAAAGTTTACAGGTTCACGTTAAAAAGGGGGGGTGTAGAGATAATTGTGATAAAATAAGAAAAAGTAAGATAAATAAGAAAAAGTCAAGGTTACGGATATAATAAAACATAAACTAATTATTTACATAGAGGTGCAGCTGAGGACTCTGGCAGTTCGTTGAGCATAGGCGATTAGAGAGAGAATTATTTTTTAACTTCTGTGCAGACGTTAATTATGCAGCAATTGCTTTGCAGACACACCTACACTCCATGCTGACTGCTCCACATTTAGGGCTAAATTTATCAGGGCAAAACAAGTGCTTTTTTAAGAAATATATAGCATGAAATATTTAGTTTTTGTTTTTTTCCGGTTCCCCTGCATCATTCAATAGTTGACCTTATTACACAGGTTGTTTTTTTTTCTTTTCTTTAAAAAAAAAAATAAAAATAAAAAGGCACGTCTAACTATTAGCCGCGTTAGGATCTCCAGCCTTGTCTATTCGCAGTTGAAATCATTTTTAATTTGTGCAAAACGCTTTTTTGCAATGTACTAAATGTTTAACACTTCAATGGTAAATACGAGCAAATTGCAAATAGAAACCGCCATAATTGCGAATAAAAAAAAAACCAGGCAATTTTTGCGATAATTTTTTACCACCTCTTTTGATAGCGCTCACTAAAAGCTGGTGTGAGTTTCACACGCAAATAAGGATTATTTTTCACAAAATATTTTTAAAACGCTTTAGCGGGCGCAAATATAATCGCAATTTATTAGCGCAACCGGAAACATGCAAGCTAAATAAAAATAAAACGCCACAAATCGTGGAAAAAGCACAAAATGTTACAAATAGTCACAAATTGCTCCTTAATCATGTTTTACCTACTTTTTTCCCCACTGCACTTAAGTACATGACCCCCTAAGTAGTCACATGAGATTGGAAAATGTCACACACTTCAGTCTATCCAAAAAGAGGAGATAAGAAAAAAAGAAAGGATCAAGAAATAAGTATGTATTATTATGTATTATTTTATATGTTTTTGCAACGATAACCTGAGATGAGTCTCTGCCACTGGTGTGTCTATGAGTCAGTTATGTAAACCTGGGGAGGAAGAAAAGTATTTATGAGTGAGAATGTGAACGGCGAGGAAGGATGACACTTTAAATGAATTTTAAAGGAAAGAACTAGGACGATTGAACTAGGAACAGCGAGAAGAGAGACGGAGCCAGAGCCTTACACAAGATGTCAGCACTGTGGTAGATGAGTGGTCATGGAACATGCTGAAAAGTCATAGATTTGTTTTTGGTTTTGTACATTAGAACAGGAGAAAAAACAAGTATTAGTATTAACATTTAAATATGCAAATATGTATTTTTAGCGTTTACTCTCTTTGAGGCAAGCCACACTCTTCACCTTGTTTGCCTGGTGCACTATTTTCTGAGAAGCTCCTACATTATTTACTCTCTCCAGAAGGTTCTACAGGGGGGTGGGGACCCTCCAGCTGCTGATGAACTACATCACCCACAATGCTCTTTCAGCTAAGAGGCTGTCAGAGGGGTATGGGAAATATAGTTCTGCAACATCTGTAGGGCTGTTGGTTCTCCACCCCTGTTCTACAGACTCAAGGATGTTATAGAACTAGAAAAAGTGCAAAGGAGGGTTACAAAATTAATAAACGGATTGGAGGATCTTAGTTATGAATAAAAAAAGTTGCATTTATATACACTAGAAAAAAAGGCATCTCAGAGGGGATATGATAACATTATATAAATATGTGCAGGGCCAATATAAAGAGCTCTCCAGGGACCTGTTCATTAGCAGAAATGTACAAAGAACAAGTGGTCACCCCCTGAGACTGGAAGAGCAAAGATTTCATAGACAGCAAAGCATCGGATTCTTTACGGTAAGGACAATAAAGTTATGGAACTCACTGGCAAGAGAGGTAGTGCTATCAACCACAATAGATGCATTTAAACATGGTCTGGATGTTTTTTTTTTTTACTTTATTTACAAACGCAGGACATACAGGGCTATTAATAATAGAATAAGCATTGATAATAGAGCTTCTTGATCACCCTGTAAAAATTTGAAATAGCCACGAAATCAAGAAATACATTCGAGGGGCCGACGGCAGCTGCAAATTCGGCATCAGATGCACACGCTCTGTGGCCAATTCGACCTGCACGAAAAAATATTTCTTTATTGTAATGGTGGCCTCCTATCGCAGTACCACGCTTGAATCCACTGAACTCTTCAGAACAACCCATTTTTTCCACAAATGTTTGTAAATGCAGACTGCTTGATGTTTTACACCCATTCTTCATCAGGCTGATATATGCCAATGAGTCTCATAGAAACACCGGAATTCAATAGTTAAGTGTTGGGTACATATGTATACGTGGCCATTACGTAACTTTTATTGGGGTTATTAGGTATATGGCATATGTTATATGTTTATTTTATTTATTACATGACGGGTTGATTGACGTGGCAATTGTATCACTCATGACGTAATATCATAGTTATTGGAAAATTTTTTATTTTTTTTTATAAATATTCTATTATTGCATATATTAAAACAATTACCTTTGTAGTGAACAATTCATTTTAAAAATGTTTTTAAATTATGTTATATATATTCTTACGATGTCTATGGGAAGCGACGAGACTGTTACTTTAGTTGCTGAAAGGGGGAGGGCTGGAGGGCAGTTGCCCACCCCCCCCCCCCCCCCGACTGCTCTCTATCTTCTTTCAATGAGCTTTTGACATTTAAATACCCCAGTTGGTAACACTTTTGATGTTTCTATCTAATTGTCTTGTCTGCCTATCATTCGCTGCACCTTATCTGTCAGATTATCTGTCTTGCCTATATGTGTGTCTGTAGCTGGTGAGATCAGGTGGGCTGGTGAAGTGGCACCAAGGCCAACTAAATATTCCCCCCCACCCCCTCACCCAAGAGTTTGCAGCCCTCCCCTGGCCATAATGGCTGATTTTCGTGTCCATTCGTGGTCACTTAGGTGAATCCTGAATTACCTGAATTAATGGGCCATTAGGATCACCAAAGTGATCCAAATAGGATCTAAAATCGGAGCTCTTTGAATAAATCATCCTGAAATCACCCATCGTTTCAGACTTTTAACTGACGTGGGCCATGACGATGTTCCATTATCCTGTTCAGCTTAAAAAAATAAAATAAACAGTACCCATGTTTATTTACATCTATATAGAGATCATATTTCCTAAATTCATAACTTTTTTTTTGTCTTCTCTACAGATTTTTAGAGTTCAAATCCCTTTTTTTTGGATGTCAGATCTGCTTTAATCAGACAATCTTACTAACAAAGGGCCAGGTAGAGTGATCCAAAGGCTTGTGTGCATCTGTTTCATATCCACATTTTCAGTGTGTTTTTTTTGTGTGTTTAACTTCAAACACTGTGATCTGTGGCTAGCTGCTTGGAAAGGAAGAGGCCTGTCTCCCAAATCTTGCTTCCCTAAGCTGATCTCTGTATTCCCCTACTGAACGGCAGTTATGTTGCTAAGTTCGCTTTATCGGAGATTGCCGGCTAATAATGCCATATAATCTGCCACATTCAAAGAGTTCTACTACTGCTGTGGCAAAGCTGACACAAAACAGAGTTGATAATATATATAATCCCTTGTCCGTTGTCTGAATTTGTGCCTGTGTTATGTAAAATTGTAATATTTCACCGTTTGCTCACCTGTTTATAACATTACGTCAGATAAACGTTGCTTATATTGTGAGAATGCCAGAATCACCAGACACATTTAAAACACATTTTTCTCCTAATTTAGGGATTTGCATGCAATCAAGCAGGTGATGTGATAAACAGGAGACCTCACCAGAGGGGGTATTGTGCCCCTGAGTCAGGGCCTCTTTAAGACCCTTTAAGTCTTTAGCAGTGGGCCCCCCTCTACTCAATTTAATCTAAAGTTGCATTGTAAAAAACTGTATGTAAATGTAAAACTTTTGAGATTATTTGCAACTATTTTCATATCACATTCAACTGTTTGATTATGTAATAAAGATGTTATTGATAAAATTGCATTTCTTGTTTTTATTCCATTTTTCTGCACCAACATTGCACCTAAAGTACTTAACACAGCACCGTACAGTACCCACAGCACTTGCCATGCACCTGTATTGCACCCACAGCACTTGGCTTGCACTCATATTACACCCACACAATTTGGCATGCCACAGTGTTACTTTGTCCCACAGAACATACCACAGTGTCACTTTGTCCCACAGAACTGCCCCTGCAGAACAAGCTACAGTGTAACTTTCCCCCATAGTACATGTTATTTTGCCCCACAGAAAATGCCACAGCATCACTTTGCCAATTAAAATAAGTCACTGTCAGGTACCAAGTAACATGCCACAGTCACTTTGTCATTAACATATACAACCGCCAGTTTGCCTATTAAAATATGCCATCGTTTGTCCATTAAATATGCAACAAATTGCCCATTTAAATGCCACAGCTAATTTGCCAATTATGCCAGTAATATTTTGCCATTAATATGCCGCAGCCAATTTGTTATTTAATAGGCCAGTATTAATTTTACCGTTAATAAGCCACAGCCAATTTGCCCAATAAAATGGCAGTATTATTTTGCCATTAATAAGCCACAACCAATTTGCCCAATAATATGCCAGTATTATTTTGCCATTAATAAGCAACAAAAATTTGCCAAATAACATGCCAATATTATTTTGCCATTAATAAGCCACAGATAATTTGCCAAATAATATGCCAGTATTATTTTGCCATTTAATATGCCCCAGGCAATTTGCCCAGTAATATGCCAATATTATTTTTCCATTTAATATGCCTCAGCCAATTTGCCCAATATTATGCCAGTATTATTTTTCCATTTAATATTCCCCAGCCAATTTGCCCAATAATATGGCAATATTATTTTTCCATTAATAAGCCACAGATAATTTGCCAAATAATATGCCAGTATTATTTTGGCATTTAATATGCCCCACCCAATTTTCCCAATAAAATGCCAGTATTATTTTGCCATTTAAAATGCCCCAGCCAATTTGCCCAATAATATGGCAGTATTATTTTGCCATTTAATATTCCCCAGCCAATTTGCCCAATAATATGCCAGTATTATTTTGCCATGTAATATTCCCCAGCCAATTTGCCCAATAATATGGCAATATTATTTTGCCATTAATAGGCCACAGATAATTTGCCCAATAATATGTCAGTATTATTTTTCCATTTAATATGCCCAGCCAATTTGCCCAATAAAATGCCAGTATTATTTTGCTATTAATAAGCCACAGATAATTTGCCCAATAATATGCCAGTATTATTTTGCCATTTAATATGCCCAGCCAATTTGCCCAATAATATGCCAGTTTTATTTTGCCATTTAATAAGCCACAGCCAAAGTGCCTAATAATATGCCAGTATTATTTTGCCAGTTTATAAACCACAAGAGAGAAAATGTGGATTGACTAGCAGCAAAAACAGAACAGGCAGCCCATGGCGGCAACATGAAACATCTGTTGTATGATACCACCAAGCAACTCTCTGAAAGCCAGAACATCCTGTGAAAGACATGCAGGGAAAGACCATCACAGGAATGAACAGATGGGCAGAGCACTTTGAGGAACTCCTGAACAGGCCAGCACCACCAAACCCACCAGGCATCCACCCAGCTAGTGAGGACCTCCCATCAACTGCGACCAGCCAACCAGAGATGAGATCAGAAAAGCCGGCGACTGGAACCTGGCGACATCCCAGCAGAGGCTCCGAAGGCAGATATGGATGCTTCAGCGGACACGCTGTAACCTATTTGTTTAGATTTTTTTTTTTTACTTAACAATAAATAACAAAAGTACATGCTTAGAAATTTTCTAAAGATATCCAACTATGAGATACTCCAAATACAAAGACACAAGAAAACATATTGCACAATGCTGGACTGAAGGAAAGTTGTAATCCCCGGGTGTTTTCCCTTATCTGTTATAAGGACTTTATCGCACTCTTGCATACGTGTATCACTTAAATATATTTAGCCAATTTCTTTACCCAGTCATCCCTTATTTTAAAGTCGTTGGAGTTGGAATGGACCTCCTCAGTCTATATTAACTTTTACGACTTTGAGAAGGTATTCAACATTGTGGACTGAGAGACCATCTGGAAGCGCCTTTGACACTACCCATCCCAACCAGGTTGGTCAGCTTCCGGGTGCGAGCCGGAGTCCGACAAGGATGATTGTTGTCACCTTCCTCTTTGCCATCGATTGGATCCTCTAAATTGTAAGCTTGCCAGCAGGGCTCTCTGCCTCAAGTACCAGTCTGTTCTAGTTTGTCTAACTTTGTCTAACCTTCTATGCTCTGTACCTAGCGCTACGTAAATTGTTGGCGCTATATAAATAAATGTCAATGTAATTAAGAAGACATCCACCAGCAAGCACAGAAACGCAATCCAGCGGACGTCCTAGACCCAACTCGAGAACTCCGATATTGCCTACGACCACACACATGGAGACAATAGCATAGCCAATATTTTTTTGGGAGGAGAAGGTGGCAAAACTAAGTTTATTTCTATGTAAATCAGGTTCAGAAGCTCCCATCTTTTCTAATCCCATGTGGATCGGAGGTGCGGCTATATGGAACCATTTTGTGAATTTTCCTGCTCCCTTTGTTTATTTTTAGGCTTTGCAGTATTCCATACAGCTTTATCATCGCTTACCACCTGATCTTTTTTACAAGCTTGCTTACACTTAATTCTATATATAACATTTACAACCCATAATTCGAACTGCCTCTGCAATCATGAGGCATTACGCCTTCATTTAGGTTACTTTATGTCTTTTATAAAGAACCTGCACTAGCACATTCTGTTATTTACAAATATGTCTTGTGACTGTGACTGTTACTCAATTTAATGGCACTTATGTTATATATATATTTTTGGGTATCCATTGTGTATTTACCCACACTGTGGGCTTAAGATCTCTTTTTTCTCAATTTTCAGTATTTTCACGCAGCCTTTGTGCCTGTGTCTGATCTCTAGTAGCAAGTGAGGGTTTTTATACGCTGTATACTTCTTTATATGTAGCTTGAGACTGTTTTTGGATTGCTTATCCATTTACTCTGTTTTTTCACTTATGTTATACAGTATGCCTCAGAAAAAAAAGGGAATGGTGGATTTGACCCCAACAGGCCTCAAACCAGTACCCCTGAGGATTAACGGACAAATCAAGTTTATTTTAAAAGATTACCTCAAGTGTAGGCATTTGAAGTAAAAAAATGCTTTAATGAAAGAATACATAAAAAGTACCTTATTGGGCCTGATACAAATGATGCAAATTATCACTTTTCAATGGTTCTTAACTCTATTTTCTATTGCACTCTATGGCATTCAGTTACATAGAAACATAGAAACATAGAATGTGTTGGCAGATAAGAACCATTCGGTCCATCTAGTCTGCCCAATTTTTTTTTGAGTACTTTTATTAGTCCCCCGTTCCCGGTCTTATAGCTAGGATAGCCTTGTAAAAAAGACGAAAAAGTGATGTGCACTCCACTCCAGTGAGCGATCCAATAAAGTGCTTTATTTAAACAATGAACATGAGACCAAAAAGGAGGTACATGTACAGCAAAACGAACAAACAGAAAACCGCACCTTACGCGTTTCGCGTATTACAACGCTTAATCATAGGTCACCTATGATTAAGCGTTGTAATACGCGAAACGCGTAAGGTGCGGTTTTCTGTTTGTTCGTCTTTTTTGCCTGTACATTACACGCCTGGTCAGCGGGATGGAGCACCCACGTGGAGAGCATAGGTGAGCGGAGCCGATCATCATTTTTCGTCTTTAGGATAGCCTTGTGTCTATCCATGCATGCTTAAAATCCTCGACTGTGTTTACCTCTACCACTTCTGCTGGAAGGCTATTCCATACATCCACTACCCTCTCAGTAAAGTAATACTTCCTGATATTACTTTTAATCTATTCTAGTCCATCTACTCTGCCCAATGTTCTAAATGCTTTCATTAGTCCCTGGCCTTATCTTATATCTAGGATAGCTTTATACCTATCCCATGCATGCTTCAACTCCTTCACTGTATTAACCTCTACCACTTCTACTGGAAGACTATTCCATGTATGCACTACCCTCTTAGTAAAGTAATGCTTTCATTAGTCCCTGGCCTTATCTTATATCTAGGATAGCCTTGTGTCTATCCCATGCATGCTTAAACTCCTTCACTGTGCTTACCTCTACCACTTCTACTGGAAGACTATTCCATACATACACTACCCTCTCAGTAAAGTAATACATCCTGATATTACTTTTAAATCATTGCCCCTCTAATTTAAGACTATGTCCTCTAGTTGTGGTAGTTTTTCTTCTTTTAAATATACTCTCTTCCTTTACTGTGTTGGTTACATGACAGTTACATGACATAATTTAACTCAGGTCATTTAATAGACCCAGTTGAGTCCTCTTTGCACCGGATAGCTGAGAAGGCAGACATGTTGGATCAGAGGAAGGAAGAGCTCACAAATCTGAACAAAGATTCTAAAGAACATGTCTGTTCCCGGACAGGCCTACTTAAAACAAACGTGGCTCAATAAGATTCTTTATTTGTATTCTCTCAATAAAACACTTATATTTCAAATGGAAATCCCTCGAAGAAATCTTTCAATGCAATTAAAGCTGTGTACTGACAGTGGTCCCGATTTTTATAGTTGAGACATTAAAGTGACTGTCTAATGCCCAAAATGCATCTTCCAAATATTAATGCATATTAATGTGCTCTCAAAGTACTGTAAAATGCATGTCTTACATTTTGCATCGCTTAAAATATAAAATACTTACAGCTAGAAGAAATTGTGAAATTACAGCAGTTTACAAGAAACCAGGACTGCCCACACTAGCTGAGTAAAAGTAATTTCCTTTTTTTTTTCTGCAGGAACCAATGAGAATAATGCCATTCAAGTGATAGGAATTTCTTGTCTCTCTAGTGATGTTATAAGACAATGTGTTACACTGTTGAGTCAAATATTAAATATGTGATTTATGCCGAATGCCTGCATCAAATCACACAGTGACAAAAGCCTGGGCAGTATACAAGCAGTAATCTTCATCTTGCACCAAAGTGAGTTTGGGGACTAGACTGTGCCTTTAACTTGTCCGTGGCTCCTTCTCAATATGACATCAACTTTTGGCCCTGTATGCAAATGAACTATTTTCAGTGGGGATATTTATCAGGTCACAAGGTCATTAAACAGGAGACACCACGGACACATTTTGTTTTTCTTGGATAACCCATCCATTTGGTTTCACAGTTCTCTTCCAGTCCCCACCTCCCTCTGTTTCAGTAGGGCAGATTGTCGACAGGACTGATCCCCTGGGTGTCCGTTCCCTTGGAGTCAAACGTTCCTGTCACCTCTTCTCCACTGATTCCCGTCATGGATGTCTTTATTGATCTGTACAAACTGCACAAACTTCCAGCAGTCGTTATGCTCTATTGATTGAGTTAAAGTTTATTTTCCTATGATTTATAGGAATTTTCCCATGTTTTTACAGTAATTATCAAGAACTGGCAACACAGCTTAAAATGAAAATATCCAAGCTGGCATCCCAGGACCTATGTTACCATGGGGTAAGAAGGTCCACAAAAATACCTTAAGGAACTTAAGGCAGCACACTGGCCGCTAGTTGGTCATCAGTGGTTTGGGTGAAAGTGTGGGAGTTTTACCCACGGTGCTACATATTTATATCTGGTTTCAAGAAACATAGAATGTGTCGGCCAATAAGAACCATTCGGTCCATCTACTCTGCCCAATGTTCTAAATGCTTTCATTAGTCCCTGGCCTTATCTTATATCTAGGATAGCTTTATACCTATCCCATGCATGCTTCAACTCCTTCACTGTATTAACCTCTACCACTTCTACTGGAAGACTATTCCATGTATGCACTACCCTCTTAGTAAAGTAATGCTTTCATTAGTCCCTGGCCTTATCTTATATCTAGGATAGCCTTGTGTCTATCCCATGCATGCTTAAACTCCTTCACTGTGCTTACCTTTACCACTTCTACTGGAAGACTATTCCATACATACACTACCCTCTCAGTAAAGTAATACATCCTGATATTACTTTTAAATCATTGCCCCTCTAATTTAAGACTATGTCCTCTAGTTGTGGTAGTTTTTCTTCTTATAAATATACTCTCTTCCTTTACTGTGTTGATTCCCTTTATGTATGTAAATGTTTCTATCATATCCCCCCTGTTGCGTCTTTCCTCCAAGCTATACATGTTAAGATGCTTTAACCTTTCCTGGTAAGTGTTATCCTTCAACCCATGACTAGGGTATAGTCAATTCTCGGGTTAATGCCCCCTATAAACCCCCCAATAGGAGGGCCATACCGAGATCCCCCTCCCACCCGGTTTGAGCTACCAACTTGCTCAGAACCACCAAACACACCAACAACCAACTGGATATCATATCCAAACATACATAAAACTCTCCCTAAAGTGCACTACCCTTGCAATCTACGCCACCAGCCATCCATTGACGCCTCAAACTGTATGAGCCCCCCCACCACGCAGCGCCAAAGCTCGCTCTAGCCCTATTTGGAAACCCAGATTAAGCAAATCCAGACCCACATCATTCAGGTGAACCCCATCATACTTGTACACCCCTGGAAGCACCTTTTCTAATTCCCAATGGCGAATTACCACCCCTCTCTGGGCCCTGATAAAGCTAGCCATCAATTTATTGATCTTACCCTTACTCTTGCTGAGCGCTACATGATCCCTGGCATGCCTCCAACTTAATCTCGGGACTATTTCTGACCATACGATTTGCACTTCAGGAGCCACAACCTGCAGACGCAACAAATCCCTCTGCATTTGACGTACTAATTCCCTCTGGGGGATCAAACCTAGGTCATTACCCCCAGCGTGAATCAGCACCAAATCGGGGACCCTGCCCTGCAATATTTTTTGAAATATCTCGAACCAAATGTCACTCCAGCCATATCCCCTGAAGCCGAACCACTTAATGGACAGGACGTTGTCAGGAAAGCCCAGTTGTCTACCGGCCATCCGAACTGCAGCTCTCCTTTTCGCCCAGAACACATAAGAGTGGCCGACAATCCATGCGACAAGACCTGTAACAGAAACTTAAAACAGTGACATGATACGAAACCATCACCACATCAAACCCGTAGGCCTTAAGTAAGAACGGAATCGCTGAGATTCCCACCTCCCAATTTTCTTAATGATATCCTCTTGAAAACCCAACCTGGCCGCTTCCGTGGCTGCCCCTATACGAAAAGAATGAGTGCCAAACTGACAAGCATCATGGCCCAACCTTGCCAGACCTTTCTTGAACACCTGCTGGAACTGAAACCTCGAGAGCGAGCTGCCGTCAGCATGAATCAACAACGAACCCCCCCAGACCTACCGCTGGGCGAAAAGCCAAAAACCGTGAAACCCACTGGACAGGACAGCAACCATGCCCAGGTAAGGCATGCAGCGTGATCTTACAACCTTTCCCAAAGACATCCGTCTTAGATGTTCCTAGTTTCCACATCTCCTCCGGGCATCTCACCCCCACCTCCTCTGCCTCCGGAGCCACCAGCCGAAATCGGGAAAACTGAAACCGAGAGAGAGAATCAGCTACGACATTCAAATATCCCGGTACATGTCTTGCCCTAAAGGCTATATAGAGGGACATGCACAAAAGCACCAGCCGCCTAAGGAGCCGTATCACCGGCATAGAAGAAGCTGAAAGCCCATTAATTGCCTCTACCACCGCCTGGTTGTCAGAGTAAAAGACCACCCTTCTGTCTTTTAACCTGTCTCCCCATAGAGCCAGCGCAACCACTACCGGGAACATCCCAAGGAATGCCAAATTCCTAATCAAAGGGCATGATTTCCATTCCTCGGGCCATTTTTCAGAGCACCATTTACCCCCAAAATATGCCCCAAAGCCCACACTGCCAGAAGCGTCAGTGAAAAGGTTTAAATACTGCGAAGACACCACCGCCTTCTGAAAGAAAACCTTCCCATTGAAGTGCAACAAAAAGGTATCCCACACTTCCAAATCTTCCTTTAATGGTCTAGTAATTCTGATCAAATGATGGGGAGCCGACACGCCCGCCGTAGCCTGAGAAAGGCTCCTACTGAACACTCTCCCCATGGGGATCACCCTACTAGCAAAATTAAGCCTCCCCAGTAAAGACTGCATCTGCCGCAGCATCACCTTTTTTGCACTATGCATCTCAGCTACGCTGTCCCTAAGGGCCACTAACTTATCCTGAGGCAACCTGCACTCCCCAGCCACAGAATCAATCTCAAGGCCCAGAAAGCTTAAGCAAGTGCTGGGCCCTTCCGTTTTATCAGCCGCTAAGGGAACCCCAAAACAGCCAGCTACCCATTCCAGTGTGCGCAGCAAGAAACGGCAGTCGTCAGAGCCCGCCGGCCCAACGCAGAAAAAATCATCTAGATAGTGCACAATTCTCCGACTACCCGATTCCTGCCGGACCACCCACTCTAAGAAAGAACTGAATTTTTCGAAGTAAGAACAGGAAATGGAGCACCCCATAGGCAAACAGAGGTCAACGTAAAACCGTCCCTCAAAACAACATCCCAATAAATGGTGACATTGAGGGTGAATAGGAAGCAGCCGGAAGGCAGCTTCCACGTCATGCTTTGCCATGAGGGCCCCAGGCCCTGCTTTTCTCACCACATCGACCGCTTGGTCAAAGGAGGTGTATGACACCGAACAGAGGTCTTTGTCGATATCATCGTTCACAGAGGTACCATAAGGGAAGGACAGGTGATGTATCAGCCGATACTCCCCAGGTTCCTTTTTAGGCACCACCCCTAGAGGAGAAATCCTAAGATCTGTCATAGGAATGGATTCAAAAGGCCCTGCCATGCACCCCAACATGACTTCCTTCCCTAACTTTTCCCTAACCACCTCTGGGTAAGAATCAACTGAAATCAAATTCCTATGGAAACGCCCCCCTTTTCTGGCAACATGGGGAATGAAGAACCCTGTGGAAAAACCCTCCCGCAACAGCGCTGCATCCTGTAAATTAGAGTAAAGGCTTAGCCAAGGCAGCATCGCGTTTAGCCGCACCGGAGTGGCCCCCAATGGGAACCGCATTTCCTGCTGAAGCTGTGGCGGACCCTGCCTGACCGGACTTACCCTTCTTAAAGCAGCGCAAACTACTGTGGCAGCCTCCGCAGTAGGTGCATTCATGTTTAAATTTGCACCCCGTTCCCCACTTACAAATTCCTTCATTGAACTGCCAGCAAAACCCCGGTTTGTGTGCGGCCGACGAAGTTGGCGCATTCCCCCTGCCGACCCCTCCATGAAAGGGCACCGCTTTTTGCGCCGTCATCAATTTTGGCCAAAGTGGGAGATCAATCTGATCCCAATGCATCCCCGGGGTCCCTGCCAACTTCTGCCTAAATTGCTCATCATACCGCCACCACGCCAATCCGCCGTAGGTGCGGTATGCTTCCCATATCCCGTCCAGGTAGCAAAACAAAGCTTTGCATACCTCAGGGGACTTTCGTACTGTAATGCCTGCCAGGATACAAAAAGCGCGCAACCAAGTCCCAAAGGTCTTGGGAATCTTCCTATACCTCCGCTTTTTCTCTTCCTCCTCTTTCTTGGAGTCCTTTTTATCTTCCTCCTTCAGGTCAAGGAACTCCTCAAGAGGGAGAAGAGAATAAATCTCCACATATTCTCCTTCACAACTTTTTCCCTAACCTCTGACTTTAAATGTGCCCCCAAGGGGCCCGCGAATGACATGTAACCGCCCAGCCTCGCTACCTCTGAAATATCCCCTACCTGCGCAGTATTCTCACCTAACTCAACACCCAGCAAAGGCCCTGATATTTCCGCTGCCTGCGGAGTACTAGGGGTAGCTACTGTCGGGATTCCCTCCCCAGGACTACTGCTAACTACCCCCTTAGCCATCCCCCTATCCGGTGCCCATACCTCACCCACCCCTGGTGTGGACCCGTGCTCGTTCAATGAGTCTAACAGTAGCTGTAAGCCGTCCCTTAGCTTCTGCGTGTGTGAAGTGAATTCTCTGGACTCACCAGTTGGGCCCCCAGCAGTCGGCAACTTCTGGGCCGTGTTCTCAGTCCGTCCTCCCTCCGAAATCCCTGCAGAAGCTGTGTTGGCTGCCTCCGCCGTGTCCGCCGTTCCTGCAGCCGTAACTCGGTCCCTCGCCACAGGTGTAGACATCCTCGGGTTCCGTCCTGGAGCCCTGGAAGAAACACTAACCCCAGCCTGGGCCGGGTCGTGAGCGACTCCACTTGGTACCGGGTTCCGTACCACCTGACTCCTGCCCTTTGTTTGCCTCCCTGTGCGCTCCCTGTCGCTTTCATTCCTCTCCTCGGTATTATAACCCCTGACATGAGCTGGGCCGTAAGGACGCCGTGGGGGGGTAGGTGTCTGACTTCGGTGACGCCCTGGGCTACCCCGATGACCCGACCGTGGGCTTGCTCCTCTACGTCTTGCCAACTCCCCCTGTCCCTGCCGGGGAGACCTGCAGTACCGGGCCGACCGGCCCTGTGCTTCCTGACGTTGCTGCTTCCTCCAATCTTCCCAACCCCTCCTGGGTGATGCGCCCCTAGATGTGGCCCTCTCAGACCTGTCTGCGTAATACCTGTCGGACCGGACCTCCCTCCTATACGATTCTGACCTGCCTCCGCTGGATTGGGCCCTTGATGAACCTCTGTCTTGGGACCTGCGCTCCCTTGTCACTGATTCCCTGCGACTGCACGGCTCACTATCCCTGCTAACCGAAACCCGACTCCTCCGGTGCACTGCAAAACCTTCATCTCTCACTGGGGACTGACTCCAAAGTAAAGGTGAGGAACCCCTGGAAGGGCTCCTGGTTGCCCCTGCTCTTGGCCTCAAACCGGGTCCCAGGGCCACCCCCCGTCCAGCCTCTCTCTGTCCCGATGGGGGGGTGCCTGACTCTCCATCCTCATCCCTGTCCTCCACGATCCCCGGGGTAATTATACTGGGGCCAGCCTCAACCGGATCCCTAGGCCCTAACACGGCCGTTACCTCAGTTTCCTGGGTCTCCCAAGCCATGCGGTCCGCATCTGCTCCCGGTAAGGCCGCAGCGCCGCCTCGACCTCCGCGGCCTGCTGTCACAGCTCCACCTGTCCTCCGCGCTAGGCCCGAAGGCCCGGGTCTCGCCTCCTCTGCTTCCCCCGCCGCAGTCACCGTCCCCCTCGCGGCCTGACACGGTCCTTTCTTCTGTGGGCGCTTCCGGCCCACCTGCAGCTCCGTCGCCGGGCTACGTTTTCGCCTCCGCCGCCCTCCCGCTTCTGGACTCAGGCGTTGCGGAGGCCTTGTCTGCCGCACCGGGCACGATGCTCCGTCACCCGCCGCTGACATCTGTAATTCGGGCCCAAGTTGCTCCCGCAGCCAATCTGCTCCTCTGGTCCTCACAGCAGCACGGATCCCCTCCAGTAAGCCATCCAGATCAGACTCCATCCTCAGATTCTTGACAGGCGAAGATCAAACTGAACCTGCAAAACAAAAGACTAAAATCAAGGTAGGTGAATCTTTTTACAAAATGACTGATCCTTAAAATGGCTGCTATCCCTTATATAGGACCTAACTCCTCCCTGTTATAACACCAACCCACTTCCTTACACCCAAGCCATTAACCCTTTCCTTACCAATGCCCCCTCAGGTTGACTCTGCTGCCCCCCGGGGGCTCCCTGAATCAATGTAGTAGATCTTCTCTGATCAAAGTATCAATATCCTTCTGGAGAGGGTCTAGGACACTTCTTCGCCGCATCTTCATCGCTGACAGTTCATCGCGGCAGTTAGAACGCTGAACTGTCAGCAATGAAGTATAACGCGGCCGTTTCACCGCTGCTGCAGCTCTTACACATGTAAAAGTAAAACTAAAATAACCCCCCCCCCTAATAAATGATTCCCCCCCCAATAGTAACACTAAACCCCAATACTGACACTAAAATTAACCCCAATACTAAAATTAACCCCCTAAAACTAACCCCCGACCCCTAATACTAACCCTAATACTAACCCCCGACCCCTAATACTAAAGTTAACCCCCTAAACCCTAATACTAACCCTAATACTAACCCCCAACCCCTAATAGTAAAATTAACCCCTAACACTAAACACTAAACCTAATTCTAACCCCCTAAACCCTAATTCTAAACCAACTAAAATCGGTAAAATACTTACCTTTAGCGATGAAATGTCCCGCGATGAAATCTCCAGCGACAATCTGTCTTGTGCTGTAGAGTCAGCGGCAGTGGCGTCGCTAAGGGGGGGCTACTGGGGCTGAAGCCCCGAATCTCGGGGCCATAGCCCCGAGTCTCCGGTTCAGTTTTTTTTTTTCACTGGTGGGGGGGCGGGCGGACCGCACAGGGTGCAAGGTGAAGGTCCGCCCCCACCCGGTAGTGCTGTGCAGATCCTCGGCGGGGAAGCGCAGGCACCAATGGCTCTGTGTGTGTTAAACACACTCAGAGCTCAATCACTGCTGCCTCGCGCTTCCCGTGCGTAGTGAAGACGTAGAGCTACACGCGGGGAGCGCGAGGCAGTACTGATTGAGCTCAGAGTGTGCTTAACACACACAGAGCCATTGGTGCCTGCGTCTCCCCATCAGCGATCCGCACCGCATCAGGTAAGGAGGGGAGGAGACAACAGGGAAGGTGAGGAGTCAACGGGGAGGGGGAGGAGACAAGAGGTTGGAAGGAAGTAAGATGCAAGAGGTTGGGGGAAATAAGATGCAAGAGGTTGGGGGAAATAAGATGAATGAGGTTGGGGAAAATACAATGAAAGAGGTTGGGGGAAATAAGATGAAAAAGGCTGGGGGGAAATAAGAGACAAGAGGTTGGGGGAAAAGAAGAGGCAACAAGTTGGGGGGGAGACAGAATACAACAGGGTGGGGGAGAGAGAGGAAACAACTTGGTGGGGGAGAGAAGAGACAACAGGGTGGGGGAGAGAGAAAAGACAACAGAGTGGGTGGATAGCAGAGACAACAGGTTGGGGGGGAGAGGAAACAACAGGTTGGGGGAGAGGAGACGGGGGGAGGAAGAGAAGACATATATGGGAAAGAAGAGATAGACAGACATGGGCGAAGAGGAGAGAGACAGACGTGAGGGGAGGAGAGGCATACATGAGTAGAGAGACAAAGAGACAGTTATAGGCGGTAGAGGAGAGAGACATGCATGGGAAGGGAGATGAGACAGACATGGGAAGGAGAAGACATGGGAAAGGAAAGAGACAGACATGGCCAGGGATAGGAGAGAAACAGACATGGAAAGGAAGAGGATAGAGAGACTGACATGGGAAAACGAGGATAGGGAAGGAAGAGGAGAGATCCAGACTTGGGAAGGAAGAGAGACACTGAGAGAGACCACGTGCAACATTTCCCTGGAGTAGGTGGTGACAGCTAGTGCTGGGGCCTGTGGCCAGACCGCCCCCTGCAGGCCCATGCAGTTACCCGGTAAGGTATTTTCCCTATTTTCATTTTTATCAGCTATTTTGGTGGTCTTTATTTTGGATATTTTAGATATCTATGCATTTTGATACTCTGTTGGTAATCTATACATTTAATAGTAAATGTATGCCAGAGAACAAATGTTTATGTAATTGTATTTGTTGTATGTTTGTGTATATTTTTATTTATCTTTTTTTTTTAATATATATACATATATGTATTAAATTATTTTATGCACATTTGAATCATTAGAAATTGCCTATCTTTAAGTTCTGTCTGGATTTTTTCTTTTTAAATTCTCTTATAGGTCCTCCTTTTGAGCAGGAATTCTATGTTGCAGCACTAGCAGCTATACATTAACTGGGAGTGAATTTAACCCTCTCTTTATACACACAATATTGGCGGTTGGATCACTTTAATTTTATTTTGATTATTTTAAATTATATAGTGCTTTATTTCTTAAATATTACATTCTGAAAAACATACTGCTGGCTTGTGTGTATTTTACTGTATTTGTGTGTGATTATCTGACACTGTGTTTTATGTATGTGCATGCATGACTGTGTGTGATTATGTATGCGCATGAATGGGGGAGAGGAGGCAGCCTTTCCATTCTTGATCTCTCTAGAACAATGGCTTTGACCTACCCTGGTGAGTGCTTGTTTGTGTGACACAGCGTGCTTGGTGTCTGTGTTAGACAGCGTGCTTGGTCTGTGTGATATAGTGTGCTTGTTATGTGTGTCTGTGTGAGACAGTGTGCTTGGTCTGTGTGAGACAATGTGCTTGGTCTGTGTGATACAGTGTGCTTGGTCTGTGTGATATAGTGTGCTTGTTATGTGTGTCTGTGTGAGACAGTGTGCTTGATCTGTGTGATACAGTGTGCTTGGTCTGTGTGATACAGTGTGCTTGGTCTGTGTGATACAGTGTGCTTCGTCTGTGTGAGACAGCGTGCTTGTTATGTGTGTCTGACAGTGGGGTGTGTCTCATACAGGCACAGACCATCTTCGTTTCTAGCCCTGCTGAGCACACCCGGCGCTCAGACCCTATAGTGTGGTGCTCCCTCGCGCTCCACTGCATTAAAAAAAAAATGTATCCTAGTAGCAAGTCTTCCATGCGTGGACAACAATTCCCATGCGCCAGATCTAATTTTCTGGTCACCATGGCGTCCTGGCGCCTGGGATTTGTTGAGCCCTGATATATACCCATATACCTATTATTCATTAGAATCATATATATCTATCTATATGCCACCTAAGCATGTGAGCTTATTTACTCCACTTCTATCAAGTCTGCCATGGTCTCCAGCCCCGGATCTTTTGGAGACCTAGCAACGCCTCTGGTCAGCGGTGAAGCGGTGAAGCGGAAGCAGCCACGATGAAGTGTCCCATCCCCTCTGGAGATACGGTCTCCAGTACTGTGTTCAATACTCCAAGTGAGGTCTCACCAGTGCTCTGTACAATGGCATGAGCACTTCCCTCTTCCTACTGCTAATACCTCTCCCTATGCAACCAAGCATTCTGCTAATACCTCTCCCTATACAACCAAGCATTTTGCTAATACCTCTCCCTATAGAACCATGCATTCTGCTAATACCTCTCCCTATACAACCAGGCATTCTGCTAATACCTCTCCTTATACAACCAAGCATTCTGCTAATACCCCTCCCTATCCAACCAAGCATTCTGCTAATACCTCTCCCCATACAACCAAGCATTATGCTAATGCCTCTCCCTATGTGGCCAAGCATTCTGCTAATACCTCTCCCTATACAACCAAGAATTCTGCTAATACCTCTCCCTATTCAACCAGTCATTCTGCTAATACCTCTCCCTATGTAACCAATCATTCTGCTAATAACCCTCCCTATTAAACCAAGCATTCTGCTAATACCTCTCCCTAATCAACCAAGCATTCTGCTAGCATTCCCTTCTGCTCTATTACCTTCCTAGAAAGCTATTAAAGGTGCAGTTCCACCTGACGTATTTTCAGTATTCCGAACATGTTTCTAATCAATGTTACATGCACTTGTTATTATTTTAAATTTACCGTTTTCCTGTAGCTTCTAGATTCTTGCTTTGGCAAGAGCAATACATCTGTTATACTTTATGTGCAATTACTTTCTGGAGGTGGGGAGGATGTTCTTTACATGATGCTGCACTAAAAATGAAAACAAAAATATTTTTGGACACTGCCCCTTTAAATAATCTTACTTTTCCTTTAAAAAAAAAGTATATTCAGTATATTTTCCAGAGCTTTTTGTCATGAATTATGCAGGGGAAATAAATAAAGTGATAGGTTTGTGTGATCTCTGGCCATAATCGCAATAATTAGTAACGAGCTGTTTCTCCAGTAAATGTTAGGAAATGAGGTTTTAGGAATATTCCCTGTAGTCATAGGAGAGTCTCGCCCTACTGCCAAACGCAGTCTGTCTGAACATGTCACCGTGACTCACAGTCAATCACCGAAGGTTTCTCCTGTGTCACAGGCAGACATGGGATTTCCAAAAGATAAATGAGTCTACTCAAAAAAAAAAGAGAATGGCAGGGAATTGAGACGGGAATGTCAAACTTTAGTTGTCGATGTTGGAAAAATTCTCCAATGCAGCTAAACTTGTCCAACTCAGCCTTAAAGTGACTGTCTAGTGCCCAACTTCATCATTAATGCATATTGATGTGCTCTCCGAGTACTTTCAAATGCATGTTTTCAATTTTGCATTGCTTAAAATATAAAATACCTACAGCTAGACGAAATTGTGAAATTACAGCAGTTTGCAAGAAACCAGGACTGCCCACACTAGCTGAGTAAAAGTCATTTCCTTTTGTTTTAATTTTGTTGCAGGAACCAGTGAGAATAATGCCATTCAAATAAATGGAATTTCCTGTCTCTCTAGTGCAGGGGCGTATCATGCCCCTGAGTGACAGGCGTGATGCTAGCCCAGAGCTTGCCTGTTACTCGGAGGCGCAACATCTCTCTGAGAGCAGCCAGCACACAAACCCCCGGAAATACACCATTGAGACGTTGTTACATCCGAAAGACGATGCTGCTGCGAATTTGTCAACAGAGTCAATCACACTGTTGCCAATTTGACAAGCACGAAAAGTATATGAAAAATCGTATTCGTAGCAGCGTCGTCTTTTGGATGTATTTCTGGGGTTTGTGTGCGCTCTGCTTGGAGAGAGCACAGCGTGGGTGCTCAGCGAGGCGCACACCTAGCACATATGGAGCATCCGCCACTGCTCTAGTGATATCATCAAAAAATGTGTTGCACTGTTAAGAGATTCAACTGTGTTCAAGAGTAAGTTTTATCACAGTCCACACAATGTATTCAATTTCAGAAGCACAGGAAGTGACTAAATGAAACAAAACTTTACATCCTCGGTGTCTATATAAGCAGTGCTGCTGCACCTGTAGTAAACATGCAGAGTAATCACTGGGGAGGGTTTGTGTCAAATATTAAAAATGTGATTTATGCAGAATGCCAGCATCAATTCACACAAAAATGCCTGTGCCCTATGCAAGCAGTGATCTTCATCTTGCACCAAAGTGAGTTTGGGAACTAGACTGTCCCTTTAAGCTCAATTAGCCAAGTTGACAAAATTCACCAATTCTTCTGAACTAGAGATATTTTATATATAGGACTCTGTTCTTGAAAAAAGGAATAGCAGGGAATTAACAAGGAAAGAGCAAATTAAAGCTAAATTAGCAGCATTTTAAATGTAACTTAATGGGCAAATTATATTTTTTGTGGTTAAAGGTGAGGATCTGGCGGGGCATGAGTGATCAGTCATTTGGAAAAAGAAAAAAGTATTTTACTTATACAAATGAATCTAAACACACATTTACTGCAATTTAAACTCTCTTCATTGTAGGTTGTATTGCTCTGGGGCTCTGTGATACAGTAAAGCAAAATAAAAATTCTGAGGTCTCAGAAAAGACGGAAGGTAATCATAATTTGCGTTTTTTATAGCGCTTATATATTTTATAGCGCAGATATATAAATACAAGTATATAAACAGGCATACAAGTTTATACTTTCTGTTGAATGCCTGATAACAGAGGTGGGTCTGTAGACTTTTTTTTAAAAAGTCTGGAAGGATGGTGACTGAGTAGAGCAGAAAAGAGGGTCATATCCCTTGGGAGGTGAAAAAGGGAGATATCTCTCCTACATAGGGAAGCTTGGGAGGCATGCAATTTAATGTGGAGATCAGTCACGATGTGATGTCACAAACACGGGACAGCACAGACACCATATATTGAAGCCTGATTTTTGGCAGGACCCACAGTTTCACTTGTTAGTATATAGACTATAATCTATGGATCATTTTTAAATTCTATAGAGTCATACTGCAAATACAGGGGCCTATTCACTAACATTATACTGAGAAGAGAATTGCAAGATCGGGGCTTAACAGGCAAGTTGGAAATATTAGGGATTTTTCTTCCAACTCTGCTACTAAGGATTGCTTTTTGCAGTTCACTTCAAAGTTCACTTTTAGCAAATATCCCCCATTGTCCAGGCGATAAAGTGCCATTCAATGGGGCATTTCTTCACTTGGGAGTTGATTTTAGCTTCCTGGTGTCCTGGTTCTCTTTGCAGGTCTTTTATGGTCCATGTAGGTGAACCAGATATATTCTGTTATTCGGAAGATTTGTATTTTCTGATTTTAGAACCTTTTCTCTCTTTGGTAGATATTTGTTTCTCAGGGGTTTGTGGATCATAACTTTACTTCCTCCAACATCACAGAGAGGCAGAGCATTGCTTGAAGGTCAGTGCAGTATTTACCGCGAGGCATCCAAGGCGGATGCCCAGGACGGAAAATTTTGGGGGGCGGTAGCGCTCCCCAGCACTGAGAAGAGCCGGTGCGGAGAGGGAAAAAAAAAAAAAAAAAGAAAAATAAATCCTCCCCTTTAAAAAAAAAAAAAAAAAACGCGCTTGCCGGCAGAGATGGAGGTGAGAAGAGATCGGAAGATCCCCCCTCACCTTCTCTCTGCCTGCCAGCAGGCTGCACGGGGAGCCGAACAGGCAGCACAGAGAAACCTCCGTGCTGCCTGTTCAACTTCCCATGCAGTGTGACAGGGAACTGCCGACAGGTCACGTCACTGGCGCTCTGACGTCACGTGCCATCTCTGCACAACCGCTGGGGAGCCGAACAGGCAGCATGGAGGACACCATGCTGCCTGCCACTAGCCACCAGGGAAAACGGTAAGTGCTGGGGGCAGATTGAATGGCAAATACAGGCATATTATTGAGCAAATTGGCTGGGGAATATTAAATGGCAAATACTACTGGCATATTATTGGAAAATTTGTCAGGGGCAGATTAAATGGCAAATACTGGCATATTATTGTTAAATGGCAAATACTGGCATATTATTGGGCAAATTGGCAGGGGCATATTAAATGGCAAATACTGGCATATTATTGGAAAAAAAGGCTGGGGCATATTAATGGCAAAATAATACTGGCATAATATTGGGCAAATTGGCAGGGGCAGATTAAATGGCAAATACTGGCATATTATTGGGCAAATTGGCTGTAGCTTATTAATGGCAAATAATACTGGCATATTATTAGGCAAATTGGCAGGGGCAGATTAATGGCAAATAATACTGGCATATTATTGGGAAAATTTGCAGGGGCATATTAATGGCAAATAATACTGGCAAATTATTGGGCAAATTGGCTGGGGAAGATTAATGGCAAATATTACTGGCATTTTATTGGGCAAATTGGCAGGGGCATATTAATGGCCAACAATACTGGCATGATACTGGGCATATTGGCTGGGGAATGTTAATGGCAAATAATACTGGCAGTTTATTGGGCAAATTGGCAGGGGCATATTAAATGTCAAATACTGGCATATTATTGGTCAAATTGGCAGGGGCAGATTAAATGGCAAATAATACTGGCATAATATTGGGCAAATTAGCAGGGGCATATTAAATGGCAAATAATACTGGCATAATATTGGGCAAATTGGCAGGGGCATATTAAATGGCAAAGTAATACTGCCATATTATTGGGCAAATTGGCTGGGGCATATTAATGGCAAAGTAATACTGGCATAATATTGGGCAATTTAGGAGGGGCAGATTAAATGGCAAATAATACTGGCATATTATTGGGCAAATTGGCAGGGGCATATTAATGGCCAACAATACTGGCATGATACTGGGCATCTTGGCTGGGGAATGTTAATGGCAAATAATACTGGCAGTTTATTGGGCAAATTGGCAGGGGCATATTAAATGGCAAATACTGGCATATTATTGGTCAAATTGGCAGGTCCAGATTAAATGGCAAATAATACTGGCATAATATTGGGCAAATTAGCAGGGGCATATTAAATGGAAAATAATACTGGCATAATATTGGGCTAATTGGCAGGGGCATATTAAATGGCAAAGTAATACTGCCATATTATTGGGCAAATTGGCTGGGGCATATTAATGGCAAAGTAATACTGGCATAATATTGGGCAATTTAGGAGGGGCAGATTAAATGGCAAATAATACTGGCATATTATTGGGCAAATTGGCAGGGGCATATTAATGGCAAGCAATACTGGCATAATATTGGGCATATTGGCTGGGGAATTTTAATGGCAAATAAAACTGGCATTTTCTTGATTTTCTTGAGCGAATTGGCAGGGGCATATTAAATGGCAAATACTGACATATTATTGGTCAAATTGGCAGGGGCAGATTAAATGGCAAATAATACTGGCATATTATTTTTAAATGGAACATACTGGCACATTTTTGGGCAAATTGGCAGGGGCAGATTAAATGGAAAATACTGGCATATTATTGGGCAAATTGGCTGTAGCTTATTAATGGCAAATAATACTGGCATATTATAAGGCAAATTGGCAGGGGCAGATTAATGGCAAATAATACTGGCATATTATTGGGAAAATTTGCAGGGGCATATTAATGGCAAATAATACTGGCAAATTATTGGGCAAATTGGCTGGGGAAGATTAATGGCAAATAATACTGGCATATTATTGGGCAAATTGGCAGGGGCATATTAATGGCCAACAATACTGGCATAATACTGGGCATATTGGCTGGGGAATGTTAATGGCAAATAATACTGGCAGTTTATTGGGCAAATTGGCAGGGGCATATTAAATGGCAAATACTGGCATATTATTGGTCAAATTGGCAGGGGCAGATTAAATGGCAAATAATACTGGCATAATATTGGGCAAATTGGCAGGGGCATATTAAATGGCAAATAATACTGGCATAATATTGGGCAAATTGGCAGGGGCATATTAAATGGCAAAGTAATACTGCCATATTATTGGGCAAATTGGCTGGGGCATATTAATGGCAAAGTAATACTGGCATAATATTGGGCAATTTAGGAGGGGCAGATTAAATGGCAAATAATACTGGCATATTATTGGGCAAATTGGCAGGGGCATATTAATGGCAAGCAATACTGGCATAATATTGGGCATATTGGCTGGGGAATTTTAATGGCAAATAATACTGGCATTTTCTTGATTTTCTTGGGCGAATTGGCAGGGGCATATTAAATGGCAAATACTGACATATTATTGGTCAAATTGGCAGTGGCAGATTAAATGGCAAATAATACTGGCATATTATTTTTAAATGGAAAATACTGGCAGGGGCATATTAGATCTCAAATACTGGCATATTATTGGGAAAATTGGCTGTAGCTTATTAATGGCAAATAATACTGGCATATTATTGGGCAAATTGGCAGTGGCAGATTAATGGCAAATAATACTGGCATATTATTGGAAAAATTTGCAGGGGCATATTAATGGCAAATAATACTGGCAAATTATTGGGCAAATTGTCTGGGGAAGATTAATGGCAAATAATACTGGCATATTATTGGGCAAATTGGCAGGGGCATATTAATGGCCAACAATACTGGCATAATACTGGGCATATTGGCTGGGGAATATTAATGGCAAATAATACTGGCAGTTTATTGGGCAAATTGGCAGGGGCAGAATAAATGGCAAATACTGGCATATTATTGGTCAAATTGGCAGGGGCAGAATAAATGGCAAATAATACTGGCATAATATTGGGCAAATTGGCAGGGGCATATTAAATGGCAAATAATACTGGCATAATATTGGGCAAATTGGCAGGGGCATATTAAATGGCAAAGTAATACTGGCATATTATTGGCCAAATTGGCAGGGGCATATTAATGGCAAGCAATACTGGCATAATATTGGGCATATTGGCTGGGGAATTGTAATGGCAAATAATACTGGCATTTTCTTGATTTTATTGGGCGAATTGGCAGGGGCATATTAAATGGCAAATACTGGCATATTATTGGTCAAATTGGCAGGGGCAGATTAAATGGCAAATAATACTGCCATATTATTGGTCAAATTGGCAGGGGCATATTAAATGGCAAATAATACTGCCATATTATTGGGCAAATTGGCAGGGGCATATTAAATGACAAATAATACTGGCTTAATATTCAGCAAATTGGCAAGGGCCTATTAAATGGCAAATACTGGCATATTATTGGGCAAATTGGCTGGGGCATATTAATGGCAAATAATATTGGCAACGTGTATGTAATGGGGTGATGGAGGCATCTAAATGGGGTGATGGGGCATGTCCTTGGTGTGCAACGTGGGTTATGGGTCATATCGTGGGTGTTCATCGTGGATAGGGTGGGTGCCCAAATTTTGTCTGCCTAGGGCAGCACAAAACCAAGATACACCACTGTTGAAGGTTCCTCAGGCACTGATAATATATTCTTTTTATATTCTCAGCTTTTCGAACATGAAGACATCAATAAAGAGGAAAGACCTTCAAGCGAATAATGATCCGTATAATCAGCCCCGAATGAGAAACTTTGCAAAAACCACTGAGCTATCCCCCCCTTGCTTTATCCTTACGTTTTCTCTGGGTAAATTGTATCTGAATGTCCTTATATACCGTAGGAATAGAATTAAGTATTAAGCCATTTTC
Source organism: Pelodytes ibericus (assembly GCA_036172795.1). Lineage (NCBI taxonomy): Eukaryota > Metazoa > Chordata > Amphibia > Anura > Pelodytidae > Pelodytes > Pelodytes ibericus. The sequence goes on from CM069857.1 coordinate 285,034,953, forward strand.
TCTCAGGCAGCTATAGCCCCATACTGTGTATAGGACTCTGCCCCTTTAAGAAGTTGAGAGGCTCCTGTAGCTGACTCTCCTGAGATCCTCTAGAGCAGTGCTTCTCAAACCTGTCCTCAAGGAGTCCCGTCGGTCCAGGATTTAGTTATTACCCAGTTGAGTTTAAATAAGAATATGTAGAACATCTGGTGTGGTTCCCTAACCATTAGTTATACATAGTCTTATGGTGACTGTGGGGTTAACTTTTTTTGCAGGGTATTTTCTTTTCTGATTCCACATACGTCCCAGCTTAAACTCCTGCCGACAAAAAATTCCCATTCTGTCTAGAATGAAATCAATTAATAAAACAGTAACTCAGAAGCCGGGAGTTTTTATGCATTTTTAAAAAGCATCCTAGATATTAGTTAGTGTTAAATAAATGGATACTAGCCTGGTTTCTTCGTCGTTCTTTTAATTGAGATAGTACTGTGTTCTTCTAGATACCCAGGCTGCTACAGTACCAATCAGCATGCTCCCTATCTGTTCTAATAAATAGATATTTAACGAGCAGAATGTGGCAGTGTAACTTTGAAATAATAGCACAATTCCGCTACAAACAACATCATAATATTTTTCTCTCGGCCCTGTTACAGTCATGATGTTACGGATCCACCGAGTTTACAGATAATGCAGACTGCTAAAGCAAAGCATCATTTTTTTTGCGTCCAATAACCGTTAGTGTTAACGAGCGTTACCGAAAGGATAATTCTGATCTATCTTCTTGTGGGGTTTCTGAATAGCAGCCGCGACTGAACCTGCGCTTATAAATAATGTACGATTATGCAGAAAGGTGAGATGTGAAATGTAAACACTCTTATCGGTGATGAAAGGTCAGTAATAATAGGTTCTCATAATTATTTCACTTTGTAATAAATCAGCTTAACTCCTGTACCAGTAAAAGTGATAATCATGCAGTTTCTAAAGGTCAGTGTGGGGGTTATGTATAAATAATAAAAATAATAATAATGTTTTATGTTAGTCCTGATTCTTCAGGGGGGGGGGGGGGGGGGATTGGCTATATTTAAAGGTGTTGCTGTCAGAAAGCATACTTTTTATCTTAAACGTATTAGTCTGCAGTATAGATGCCAGGCTGCTTGATAGCAATACTGTGTGCTTTTGTATCACCTTGAAAAGTCTCTTGAGAACTGATTGCTGATTTCATGGGTTCAGGAGCTCAGCTCTGTGGAAGAGGCGGAGAGCAGGGCTCACTCTACTAGGGCTTAAAGGGACATCACTTATATTGTGAAGGGAGAGAATACAAAAATGATGAAAACTGATCTATACATTGTATAGGCAGAATCCCTTTAAGTATGCTACATCTGTAAAGTCAGTTGCAAAAAAGAGAGCCACAGGAGAGATTCCTACACTTCTCATTTTCCAGCATCGGTAGCGGTTAATGGGGCCAGGCCGAATAGTGATTTAAAAAGCTGCATCACCTAGAACACAAGATGAGATTCAGCGTGTCTATTCTACGAGACAATTTCACAATTTGCATACATTAAATATAGTTTCTTTTGTTTCTTAATCTGGCTTTTTTCTCCTGCTGGTTCTCCTTTTAAATCTCTTGTTTTTTTTTAAGTACAGGTTATTAAAATCCTTTAATTCCAGCACTTAGTGTTCGATTAGGGGGGGCTCTCACCAGGCGTTCTTTAAAATGTGACCTTGCCATTCCCCTGGAGTAATTGGTTTAAAGGACTTATGGGTAGAGAGAGAATGGAAGTAGAAAGGGAGAGAGAATGGATATGTGAAAGGAAAACTATAAAAACATAGCATCCAATACGAGAAAATACACTTGTAGGTAAATTCAGGGTGACATTTGTAAAACGACTAAAGTGTACATCGAATCACCACAAAAAAGGGTAACATGGGGCCTGATTGGTTTATTCTCTCAACAGTGAACTATGGGGAACTGACAAGTGAACGGCAAAAATAAGCTACTAAACATTTTCTAGTGACACATTCAGTGTTCCTAGTACGAGGATGAGCTGGCATATACTTCTTAATCTTCATGTCATCTTCCATGCTTCCTGTGAAACAAGGAGACAGATCTGGTCGCTGACCTCGAGTGGTCTTTTGTTATTATGCTCTCAACAGATGGGACCATAGCTAGGTGCTAGTGCAGAGAGAGATCTTCAGACCCCACAGACCCCCGTCAGATTATGAGCAACAGTTGGCCGCTATGATTAGCTGAGTGTACTCTGACAGTGTAAGTACATGCCAGTGTCAAGATCAGCTCTGCCTCAGTTCAGAGACAGAGCTGAGATTAATCACATTAAATCTTTTTCGTAATCTATTCTATACTACCAAATTGCTAGATCATTTATAATATTTTTTTATTCTCTGCATTCACAATTTAAACACTGATTAGATGATGGAGTCAGTCCCCTTAGTAGCCGCACTGGAAAGACAGGCAAAGTTCCATCATTTTTGCAGTGATTTATTTTAGCATCCAGCATGGGGAGAAGTTTCAGATACAGCATAATGAAGGTGCGCACCCTCCAATAGGACATCTAGGAGATTTGCATTGCCCTTTTTTCCCATTGTAACGGACCGTCACACCCAGCAAGTCTTTCCTGGACCCTTGCTCTTAGTACCCAAATAGACAGGACATCTTGCAGTTAGGTACAGCAAGATTGAACTACTTTATTTGACAAACAACACAGACTTATAAAAGACATACACAAGACATCACAGACATTAGTATACAATGGGGGGGATGGAACTAAACATAGATCTCCAACTAACTGGGGCTAGGAAAAGATTAGACATTCAGTCTGCAAACCAAATTACCATACAGTGAGTAGACACACAGTAAGAAACATAATGTACACAACATAATCAGTTTACCAGTTAATCCAGTTAAAACAGAACAATGGATGTTGGAGTAAACTATTGGAGTCACTGTCACATTATAAACCTTCAGAGTGGTCTACTCACAGAATTAAACATTACACATATCCAATACACTAACAGAATATAACTAACAATATTAACATATAGTGCTATGGCACATCCCTTGTCCAGGTAGTCCATTCATTTGTGAGTTGGTACAACACCCAGGCAGAAAGGCACGAACAAGCCTTTCTGCAGGGGAAAATGCAAGCTTTTACAATGGGGACATAGTCCAGAGGCAGCAGACGAGCAACCAGGCTTCTCCAGAACATAGTGGCGAGGTTGGTTCCGCCACACCCATCTTATGTAATAAATCTCTGTCATGATATGATATGCCTTTCTTAAGACCTCTATTTTGAAGTTTCCCCATGAATTGTCTTGAAACACTCATTTTCTGAGACTGTCCTCTTATTCAAGTGTGAAATGAAGGACAGGAAATAATAATTATTCCTTATACCCTAAGCTATACCTTTCAGAAATCACACTTTCTGAATTACTGTAGTCATGTTATCAATCTAAGCAGATTTGACCTTAAAGGGACACTCCCACCAAAAGAGTAAAACGTTTTTATTTTTTTTATTTTGTGTCACGAAGTGAGTCCTGACAGTCCAAAAATGTGTACACAGCCACCTAGTCCTGCCCACTAGTGATACACATTAGCCAGTAAGAGAGCAAGGCTTTATCTTATTATGCAGGCTCTGCCCTCATTTGTAAAATGCAACTTGCTGGAAGATTTTGGAGAATGTTGCATTATAGGTAACATTCACAAAATGGATGTAGGAGATAGACACCTAATTTTATTTTTATTTTTATATCCTCTAGCTTACCTGGCAATCCGAGCTGCACACCTGAATGAAAAAAACCCCCCCAAAAAAACTTGTAGATATGTGTTTTATAAAGCCCCTGGCTTCTATTTATTTATTAAGATATATAGTACTGGGGAACAATTTAAGGCAGGTGTGAAAATATGTTGTAAAGTAGCAGTGCTTTCATAAATTGACCAAATTGGAACCTGGCTTGTAGGATGTTCCAAACATCTTTGAAAACTTACTATGGTTCTTCTGTGGATCTAGGCAACCTCATTTGCTTCTCTCTCTTCATGTAATCCCAGATAAACTTGATGATGTTTGATCAGGGCTCTGTGGGGGTCAGGGGAGGGCTGGCATGGGCAGGGGGCAGAGGGGCTGCTCTCTAAACTGACTATATGGTGTTGGGCGGCACTATTTTTCCTTTATAATTTCCCTGGTACATAGGCTTGGTACAAAGGCACAGTCATTCTCCCCTCCTTCTTTTTGACTTCGGAGGGAGAGAAGGGTCAGTGGTGACTGGGTACCAATTCATTCAGGCCCAACCACTGCTCTATTTGCCTGTCTTACAGTCTGGCCTGTCTATTTGTGTCTATATCTGATGATACAGGGTGGACGAATGTAAATAGTTTTTCCCTTGGGGCAAAAGTTGCCAGCTCTCCTCCCAATCACCATGTTTGGTGTCATTGTCATGTTGCAGACTAAATTTGGGGCAACGAGAAGCCTTCTTGATGGTATTGCATTATGGATAAGTATCTGCCTCTACTTCTCAGTAGATTTGGTCGTCTCCGAAACTTTCGTTTAGTTTTTGTCCTTTTGTCCAAACTGAATTAAGTTTTGGCCAAGATTTGTAAAAAAAAATGTTTAATTTCGGGAATTCCATTTAGACAACTGGGATTGTGCAGACTTTCATGCTGAAATTGTAACCTCTGTCCTCTTCATAGACTTCTAGGGGGTGGACTTTGGCTTATTTTGGGAGGACATTGGCTATTTTACGGAAATAGCCCAAATCCTCCCATAGCAGTCCCTGGGAGGACTTTGGCTATAGCGAAAAAGGGCAAAACCTTTATAGAAACATAGAAACATAGACCAATGTTTATATTTAGCATATATTAAAAGACTGGCCCCTCGTGTAATGGTGGGTACCTTAAATCAAACAAAAAAAAGAAGCAGACTTCACTCCAACAAAGTATGACCCTAATTCCCTGGAGAAATGTTTTTCCCCTCCCATAACAAGGGGGCCCAGTTACAATGCCAGCTTAGCCAATAAAAATAGCATCTTGGTTCCACTGGTTTCTTGTGCTTCCATGACTAAGGGTAGCACTTTTTATCCCCACTACCCAACCCCACCAAAAAAACCCAGTCAATACAACTGTGAGCAACATCAACTGACTGACTGGTTTCCCTAAAGAGCAGCATGTGGTGTGATGTAAACATCCAGGTCTGTTTATTATGTCTGAGAGAAGAAGGAAATTTGAGCTTAATGTAAAGAAAGTTTGAAAGGGATCTGCATGTGGTCTGGTTATTAAGTAATGCCTGAGGTCTGCCTTCGGCAGTGAGTAAATGCTGCTTTCAGTAATAATAAATTGGTTTTAGTGGGACATGCGGAATCACCAACAGTCAGGCACAAATAGCAGACTATTTAAAGTGGTACTTAACTATTAAAAAACTAAAGGGACTCTGTTAATCTATTTTTTTTTCAATAGCTTTATTATATCTTAAATAGATTAACAAACAACACATAACGAAATAACATTGAAAAAAAAAACAAGTAATAAATAATCTCTTATACACATACATAGACATACATATTGCACTATGCCAACTTGGGGGGGGGGTCAAGGAAGGAAAGGGGATCTGATTTATATACTAGTTGTTTAAGTGGTATGGTGGTTTTGTTTGATTCTCGTGACATTACTAGTACTAGGCACTCTGTTAATCTAAACAATGCTTGTACTGTAAATATATAGAACAACAACAAAAATATATATACATTGTGGAAGTAAAATTGCATCAAATAAGAGAAATGTGGAGTCTCCGGCTTATGACATTACCTGTGGCCCGGTATGCAAATTAACTGGTTTTCAATGGGAAATGTGTAATTTGCATACCGTGCCGCAGGTGATGTCATAAGCCGGAGACTCCACAGACACATTTAAAACACATTTTTCTCCTCATTTAGGAATTTGATTGCAAGTTTGCTAACACAACGTATAGATCATTTTCAATCATATTTTCTCCTCTACAGTCACAGTAAAAAAAATAGTTTAGGTGATACAGTCCCTTTAATATGTAAATGACACTTTTTGCTGTTGAATATTAAGTCATTTGCTTATCAAGCCACAGGTAATGTCTTAAAGCAGGAGATCCAATGCACACATTTCTCTTATCTTACGGGTTTGTTTGCAATTTAGCAAACAGTGTCTTCTGCTATTGGTGTCCGAATGTCTGTTATTCTGTAAGTCCCACTAGATGGACAGTTTTTATTGCTGAATACAATGCTTACTCACTACAATCCTCATCATCCATCATGAATAATACTGGTATGTCCACAAGGTTATAGTGGAAAAACAGCACATTAAAGAGGCCTGTATCACCTAAACATTGTTTATACTGGGCATGTAGAGAATAGAAAATGATCTATACATTGTGTTAGCAAAACTGCAAGCAAAGGCCTGAATTAAGAGAAAAACGTGCTTTAACCATGTCTGTGGAGTCTCCTACTTATGACATCACCTGTGCCTTGATATGCAAATGAAATGCTTTTCAAAAAATGGATCTGCGGTGCCTCCTGTTTATGACATCACCTGTGACTTGATATGCAAATGACTGGGAAATGGGTAATTTGCATATCAAGCAACACGGTAAGGTCATAAGCAGGAGAATCCACAGACATGTTTAAAACACGTTTTTCTCGTAATTTAGGCATTTTTTCCAATTTTGCAAAGACAATGTATGGATGATTTGCTATCATTCTACAATAAAAACAACAGTTAGGTGATACGGTCCCTTTAAAACAGATAGAAGGGCAGCAGATGGACTTATATCTGTTGTTATAAGCAGTATGGTTTATTTTTTTTAGGATGATGGCCATTTTTGTTCAGCTGTACATTTTATTAATCCCTTTTTTTCTTTCTTTTTTTATTGGTTTCAGCACCTTTAGTTTTTGTGTGTGTGTGTGTGTGTGTGTGTGTGTGTCACTCGAAGAAAATAAACCAGATAATATTTATTTTAATAATAATAATAGCATAGAGGTTCAGCAGTTACCCTGAGTTAGAACCTGTCTTTGATCTTTTTGTATTCCTTGTATTCCTGGAGGTGTGAAGGAGACACAAACAAGTCTTTTGAGGATGTGAGAGGCAGCCTGTGATTGCTACAATGGGATCAACATGAAAGTATTTATTTATTTATTCATTCTCCTCCTGAGCTAAGGGATGCAGGAAGTAAGAGGGGAGGTCTGTTTATAGCATCTGTCTTGAATCTCAAGGTGTGGGGGTTAAAGAGTCATGGGAACACCCCCCCCCCCTAGTATTTCTGTGAAGAATTTTAAAGGAACATACATACACACGCCTTTATATTCTATCCCATTAAACTGTAACCACAAGCCACATCTGTTTAAAATGTATTCCTTCATACCATTGTAACTCTTCTTTCTTTTCATTTTTATTTCTAGACCTCCTCTATCCATTTCACACTACTAAAACCACAGTTGCCAACATCGGCCATGTTTCCAGGGACACATATTTGTTCCACATGCTGCAGAAAGAGCATGCAAAGGGCAGGCAGGCAGTATGTAGGATGGATATACGCACAGACACAATCCAATGAATTAATCAGGGTGGAGATCTCATAGGACCTACCATGATTAATGAATTGGATTGTGTCTGTGCGTATATCCATCCTACATACTGCCGGGCTGCACTTTGCATGCTCTTTCTGCAGCATGTGGAACAAATATGTGTCCGTGAAAACATGGCGCATTTTGGCAACAATGCTAAGACCAAGAGAATGATCTTGCTTTATGATCTTCATTCTGTAGATGATTTAAACACGTGTCAATTAGTAGGTGGGTCTACAGTGACCACAATTACGTTTTATACTCAGATACTAATAATAACCAAATCTTTCCTTTTTCTTGGAGGTTCTTAAAATGAAGGGCCTGTAGTAACAGAGATTGAGTTTAATCATAGCACATCAGTCAAAAGAAACTTAGCTCTGGTTTTTTTTATCAGTGACCTGTATGGGCCTGGATCACCTAAACATTGTATTTACTGTGACTGTTTGTTTTAGCATTGTGACATTGTATTAGCAAAACAGTTCTTATCTGCCGACGTATTCTATCATAGTTGCCAACATCGGCCATGTTCCCAGGGACACATATTTGTTCCACATGCTGCAGAAAGAGCATGCAAAGTATAGCCCTGCTGGATGTAGGATGGATACACACACACAGACACAATCCAATTAATTAATCATGGTAGCTTCTATGAGATCTCCAAACTGATTAATTAATTGGATTGTGTCTGTGCGTATATCCATCCTACATACTGCCGTGCTGCAATTTGCATGGTCTTTCTGCAGCATGTGGAACAAATATGTGTCCCTGGGAACATGGCCGATGTTGGCAACTCTGATTCTATGTTTCTATCATATATTAGAAAGGTGGTATTGTTACACCTTATATGTTCATGTACTTCCACATACCCCATTGTCCCCTTTTGTAATATTTTATGCATTTTTTTTGCTCTTTTGTGTTAAAAGGGTTTTGATTGAGTGCTGCTGGAGTACAGCGTGGCATTGCTTACATAACTTGTTTTTGAGGGGTCTTTTAAGGAGGTCGGACAAAGCCAGCGGTACTTCCATTTCTTTCGGCTCTGCACATATATAAATATAATCCCTTCTTTCAACATCAAAATCAACAACTCACACCTTTCCGTTCAGAAGACTGACAGGCCTGCAGAGAATTGAAAACATTCCATTCATATGGTGATTTTTTTTCTTTCCCTAACAAGCAGTTTTTTTCCCCCTTCCTCGGTAAAATAAATAAATAAATAAATGACAGTTTGTAGAGCAATCAATTTCACAATTGGTTTCTTGCTATATTTGTACTCTTTCAGTGGAGCTGAATAATTAACTTATTGTTGGAATGAAAGCTGTTTGGTATTTTCTGGGATAGGAAAATGCTTTGCGAACATGAAAAATACAAAGTATCTAAAATATGTTTAGTATGTTATAGAAAATGTATATAACCCGATAGTGTCCTGTGCACAATAATGGATATTCCTAATGACCCGGCTCTCATAAAGCACTTTACAGCACACTTTCACATAAATCTATATATTGGGTTGGGCAGGATGTATAAATTAAGGGACAGATATTGTTCTACATATGGTGTGTCCTGTTTATGACATCATCTGTGGCGTGCTATGCCAATGAACTACTTTTAAAGGGAAAGGGGAATTTTACTTATCAAGACACAGGCATAGTTGCCAACACTTGCCATGTTTCTAGGGGCACTTATTTGTTCCGCATGCTGCAGAAAGACCATGCAAAGTGCAGCCCGGCAGTATGTAGGATGGATATACGCACAGACACAATCCAATTAATTCATCATGGTTGGTATGAGATCTCCACCCTGATTAATTCATTGGATTCTGTTTGTGTATATCCATCCTACATACTGCCGGGCTGCACTTTGCATGGTCTTTCTGCAGCATGTGGGACAAATATGTGTCCTTGGAAACATGGCCGATGGTGGCAACTAGGCAGAGGTGATGTCAAAATGAGTTGACTTTGTTGAAGAAAAAAACAGTTACTTGAATCCAGTTTTATATCCAGGACAATACTGGTACCTGGGGGATAAAATTCAGGTGAGTCCGAGCACTGACATCCATATCTCACCGAGAGGAAGTAATGAACACAATCGCCAGGTTATACTGGATGCTCGTGAAATCTCGTCCTATGGAAAGATCCAAACGACCTTGAGCAATTTGTCATACCAGGCTCTTTGTTCCTACTATCTAAGATCGGGCACCTCTTTCCTAACTCCCATTTTGCTTAAGTGATGAGGACAGAGACTAGGGTGGAACTATGTTATTGTGAAAATAGAGAAAATAGCCCCCGGACCTTGCTGTAGGAAAATTAATGCTTTTAAGGAAACTTGATTGATAGTTTGATAAGTTAAAAATATAAGTTATAAATTAATTCAAATGTACAATAGGATTCCTTGGCATTTGATTTACTCATCTAAAGAGAAAAAAAACTATCATTTTAAATATAAATAAGTGTTTTTTTATAAGAATAAATGTCCCAGGCTCAGTGTGTTTTTATTAACTAAGCACATTAGCCTGTCTGACAGGCTTCCATGCTGTCATCAAGGATCAGTGCTTGTAAAGTGTAGCTCTGTACATAATGCACTTGGAACAGAATGCACCGAAAAAGTGTTTTTTTGTTTGCCCCAGATGTATCTATACTAGCATTTAATGTGCAGTACCCTACTCTGTGACTTCTTCACAGAGCTCAGCCATGGAGCCTGTAAAAAGAGGAAAAAATAAGAGAACTGTGCCATATCCAGGGCCGCCACCAGGAATTTCAGGGCCCCTTACTGAACAAATGCTCTGCAGGTCCGTGGCTGTGAGGGAAGCGGCGTGCGCTCCCCTCCAGCCACGCGGCTTTAATAAGGTTTGTTTAAAAAAAAAATGCGGCCAGAGCATTTTTTTTAAAACAAACTTTATTGAAGCCGCGCGGCTGGAGGGGAGCGCACAGAGCTTAACATCCCAGGCTCGCCGGGCCCCCTGGTCCTGTTGGGCCTGGGACACCAGGATCGCCGGTCACCCCCTGATGGCGGGCCTGGCTATATCTCTATCACTGAAAGTTTTGGAAGTAAGAGGCATAAAATATATGTAAAGTCTTGACATACAGCGATCAGCCATAACATTATGAGCACTGACAGGTGTCAAGCCGGGGAGGCAGTGTGATGCTTTGGGCAATGTTCTGCTGGGAAACCTTGGCTCCTGCCATTCATGTGGATGTTACTTTGACATGTACCACCTACCTAAGCATTGTTACCGACCATGTATTCCTTGATGGCATCAACCTCTTTAAGCAGGATAATGCTCCCTGCCACAAAGCAAACATGGTTCAAGGTGAATGAGTTCAAGGTGTTGACTTGGCCTCCAAACTCCCCAGATCTCAATCCAATTGAGTATCTGTGGGATGTGCTGGACAAACAAGTCCGATCCATGGATGCCCCACCTCACAACTTACATGACTTAAAGGATCTGCTGCTAACGTCTTGGTGCCAGTTACCCCAGCACACCTTCAGAGGTCTACTGGAGTCCATGCCTCGACGGGTCAGGGCTGTTTTGGTGGCACAAGGGGACCTATACAATATTAGGCAGGTGGGCATAATGTTATGGCTGATCGGTCTAAATTTAAGCTCATGTCTGAAAGCAGGTACACACACCCCTTCCCCCTACGCACACATACACCCTCCTTCCACCCCAAACACAAGCCATACAAATCATTTACGCCCAAACGCAAGTGACTGAATGGCCAATTCCGTCATGTATCGCCTGTTCTTTATACAGGTGACAGAGAAACAAAATGATGCTGGGAGAGATACAGCAAATGATAAAGATTCTGAAAAAACTATGTTTCCCGGAAGTCGGACGACAGATTCAGGATCCAGCAGTGAGGTAGTGACTGCTCCAGGCTTAGATTTGGATTTATTTACTGTACTGAGGCTCTGTACGACTCTGATAAGGAATATCTTTGCGCAGAATGTACTGAAAATGTATGCCAGCTCCAGACAGATTCATTATCATTTAATAGCTCTACCTGGAATTGTATCCTATAGTTCTCCCATTGATATTTTTTGACCACATTTTTGCTGGTGACATTTCTACCTTTCATGGTCCATAATAAATAAATGAATGTGTTGAGCATTGAAAATTACAAAATAGTTACTAATCAGAAAACAGAGCTGGTATTGTTAAGTACATGTAGCAAAATGGAATCGACACTGGAACATTGATCTAAGTTTTGTAAAAATGATATATCTTTAATTCGAACAAAAATTGATTAAACAGCTATATAGCTGTAAAGTTACACACTGTAGCCAACTTAAATAGTGAAAGTATATAATACAGATATAGCTAAACTCATGATGTTGCATAGTACTGTCACGTTCTTCAGCTCAAATGGGTCTATTCACTAAAATTCGCCTTTTGACTTTGACTGTGCCATCTTTGATCGTTTTGATGTGTTCACTTATCCAGGTTTTAAGTGTCCTGGAGATCCTTCCTACATAATGCGCACATAATGGACACCACAATATATATATACATCTTAAATGATTTTTTTTTTTTTAAAGTAGAGATATCTAGTTTTCTTTTTTTTAATTATGTATACTCTTTATTTTTTTATCATTTCATTTATAAGGTTTGTACATAATCCATATAGGAAAAGACATATAGTTTTCAAGGTACAGATCTTAGGTATTTATAAAACTGTAAATAAAGCAATATTTCAGATGTTACAACGGATTTGTGTCTGTATGCAGCAAACAACGATGAAATCGGATATATTTCCTTGATTACACAGTCCTCCTTCCTGTCTCCTTGACATCCATTCAGAACCTCTGCAGGACTAAAACCATAAAAAAAGACATTTTAACGGCAAACTGTATGCCAAAAAAACCCATCATGTTTAATTGAAAGATTGCATTAAGTGTACATGGAAATTTAATTAAATTTTAATTAAAGAATACTAATAAAGTACCTATAGAGACCTTCATATAGCTCTATCAAACTGCTGGCATGCGGTTAAGAATCTTGGACCAGAACTGATCTTCTGTCATCTGACCCAAGATTCTAAACATGTCTGCCCCCTGATAGAGTTTTGAGAAGCAGAGAGTCCAGTAAGATGCTTCATTTTTATTCTTATTGTCATTAAAACATAACATTTCTATTTAAAAGTTATCCTCTTGAAAATTACAATTGTTGTCAAAGAATTACGTCTTATTAGTTGAAAGATTACATCTAGCGTAGACATTTTAAATAGAAATGTTTAAATAGCACTTATTTACTCTGTAGAGCTTGAGCTCTATCAGGGGGTAGAAATGTTGAGTCAGATCTTCCTTCCATCTGACCCAAGATTCTAAACAACATGTCTGCCCCCCTGTTAGAACTACACAGAACAAAGAGGGTTCAATAAGGTACTTTATTTGTATTCTTTCATTAAAGCATTTCTAGATACAATTCCTACACTCGATGCAATCTTTCCATTAAACAAAATGGAATTTTTTTGCCGACAAGTGTCCTTTAAATCAGTGAATGATGGAATCATTTTTTTTTTTTTTTACAATATCGTAGACTGTGCATAAATTGCAACAGGAGAAAACAATGGCACGTTAGTGTCCCTTTAAAAGAGGGAAAACTGAGCTAATCTCTCTTGCCCTGTATGACCCACTGATCTCTGTTTGTACAAGTTTTTAATGAGTGATAATGTGGTCTGTAATGTAACTAATCTGACATTTAGAAGATAAGGGTCAGCTCTAATCTGAGAGGAATTATCTGCTTTAGATTTAGTAACATGTCTCTTTAAGAGATCTGACCAGCTGACACCACATGGCCAGTGACCAGATGGATTTTATTTGGGGGTACTGTTACATTGTCTATCCATTTCCTGTTAGCCATCCTGTCCCAGCTAAATAAAACCATCTGCAAGTGGACGACCCACCCTCGGCAACCCCATGGGACCCCCGCACTGACAAGTGATGTGTGGACAAAGCTGCTAAGATGGACATTGCAGTGGTGGTATCATGTGTTACTCTGCTTCCATCTCTGTGAATTTTACCTCTTTATTTAGATATTGAAGGGAAGAACATGGAACATTCGAGTCAGCTCTCTCCTTCTCAAACCCTCAAAACACCCCTCTTCATCCAACTACAACACACCATTGCGGTCTAGAATCCACCTGGCACAGCACCACCACCAGTTTCTCTTGGACTCTTCCTCGCTTGCAGTGTCACCACTCTCTACAGATTGTAAACTCATTGTAACAGTTTGTCTCTGCTTCTTATCTCGAGTTTGTAAAGCACTTTGCACACTGCATACTGTAAGGACTAAAGGGTTAGCATAAAAATGCTTTAGGCTCTGGAATGGCCAAGTCTATAGACCTGTGAAGATAATGATCAGCTGACTGTGCACAATGCATTTTCCAAAGCTGTAGGTAAGTATGTTTCTGAGATTTACTAGCAGGAAGTGTTAGGAGATTTTAGTTTACCAGGAGGTTATATGTCTGCTATGTCTGCTTAGATGCTTCCAGTTAAAAAAAAAAGGAATCAATGGAAACAAAGTGTTTTAATTTTCGTAAAGCTTTGATTGGCAGGACCAATTATCTTCATAGAAACATAGAAACATAGAATGTGTCGGCAGATAAGAACCATTCGGTCCATCTAGTCTGGCCAATTTTTTTTTGGAGTACTTTTATTAGTCCCCCGTTCCCTATCTTATATCTAGGATAGCCTTGTGTCTATCCCACGCATGCTTAAAATCCTTGACTGTGTTTACCTCTACCACTTCTGCTGGCAGGCTATTCCATACATCCACTACCCTCTCAGTAAAGTAATACTTTCATTAGTCCCTGGCCTTATCTTATATCTAGGATAGCCTTGTGTCTATCCCACGCATGCTTAAACTCCTTCACTGTATTATCCTCTACCACTTCTGCTGGAAGGCTATTCCATACATCCACTACCCTCTCAGTAAAGTAATACTTTCATTAGTCCCTGGCCTTATCTTATATCTAGGATAGCCTTGTGTCTATCCCACGCATGCTTAAACTCCTTCACTGTATTATCCTCTACCACTTCTGCTGGAAGGCTATTCCATACATCCACTACCCTCTCAGTAAAGTAATACTTTCATTAGTCCCTGACCTTATCTTATATCTAGGATAGCCTTGTGTCTATCCCACGCATGCTTAATCTCCTTCACTGTATTAACCTCTACCACTTCCGCTGGAAGACTATTCCATACATCCACTACCCTCTCAGTAATGTAATACTTTCATTAGTCCCTGGTCTTATCTTATATCTAGGATAGCCTTATACCTATCCCACGCATGCTTAAACTCCTTCACTGTATTAACCTCTACCACTTATACTGGAAGGCTATTCCATGCATCCACTACCCTCTCAGTAAAGTAATACTTTCATTAGTTCCTGACCTTATCTTATATCTAGGATAGCCTTGTGTCTATCCCACGCATGCTTAAACTCCTTCACTGTGTTTACCTCTACCACTTCTGCTGGAAGACTATTCCATACATCCACTACCCTCTCAGTAAAGTAATACTTCCTGATATTACTTTTAAATCGTTGCCCCTCTAATTTAAGACTATGTCCTCAAATCAATTTATGATTCTCACTATCAGACTCATTTTAGGGAGTTATGTTTCGTTGTGTATAAAAATATATATATTTGGTATTTTAGAATGATCCAAGGATACTTGTGTATTCCTCATGTCCCATAATTATTACCCTTATCATTACGTTATAATGTGCCAACACATGCCACAGTATCGTACACAAAGGCATGATTAAACAATAGAACTCTTACTGTAATGTAGGAAAAAAACACCTATATATTATAATACATCCAACAAGAGTTGCCAATGTCGTAATGACTCTTAGCAGAAAGAAAACCAGTCTTTGAGAGTTTTTAACAAAGGAGAATGAGAAACAAAGCTTCTCTTCAAATACAAGATAAACGAACCACTCAGCAATACATCTGCAAAGCTAGTGAAGCAAATGAGAGTGTAACATGTGTTACCCTTCTATAGCCAATTTGCCAACTAAAGTCAGCTAACGTCAAAACATCCATAGTTATCAATCTCAGACTTCACTTGGACCCACATACATTCACACATACATTCACACATACATTCACACATACATTCACACAAGCCATTTGCAACAAGACCAGACTGTTTCATACATGTCCCTGAGGTATACAGCCAGAAAACATCTTTATTTGGACTCTATGTCTATACTTTGCCCTCTATTTTATGCAACTTTGAATTTTCTATTGCTCTCTTTCTCTCTAAATTAAACACTCACTATCTCTGGTCACTCTCCAGTTGATTACAATTTCCTCCCACATTCTTCATGTGTTTTTACTGCCCTTAATTCTTTATTTTTTTCTCCTCTCTTTCACTCAGACTTCACTCAGACCCACAAACATTCACACCATCCATTTACAACAAGACCAGACTGATTAATGCCCTCCCTTCCCCACAACCCCCCATCTTAATTTCTTTTATAGGTCTGGTCCACCAGATGATGTGACTTGACCTCTAATCAACCACCTGTCACTCCTCCCCCATCTTCACATAATTACTAGCAATATGTCAAACACCTCACATACTTTACCAACTTTACCAACACCTCACATACTATACCAACTTTACCAACACCTCACATACTTTACCAACTTTACCAACACCTCACATACTTTACCATACTGCACCAACCTGCAGTCTACAAACATGTGGCTAGAGTTTGTAGGCTTACAATGCACCCAGCTAATCACCTATTACATAACTTCTGGTGTGACTCTCACAGTTCCCCCCACACCTTCCGTTATCACAATCTCCTGTTATTATTACCTCTCCCCTTTTTCTTTCTCCCTCTCGCTCTCCTCGTGTGGCTCATATTCCCCGTCCCCTCTAGAATGTAAGCTTGCGAGCAGGGTCCTCTACCTCAATGTTTTGTCTAATTTTGTTTGTAACTCCCTTTTTATGCTTTGTACCAAGCGCTGTGTAAATTTGTTGCCGCTATATAAACAAATGGTAATGTAATGTAATCTGTAATCGAGGGGCGATGACGTGTAGTTGCCGAGTGGGTGGAGCATCTTGAGATGCCCGGGAGTACACGATAGCAGCAAGGAGATGTGTTGGTTTTCGTCCCTCAAATGTGAGTTTCGGGTTACAGAGGAACAGCCAATAGTAGTGGACGGATTTGGCGCGAGCCTTCGAGACGGAGGGAAAGGATACGAGCGGGAGCAAAGAAAATAATTTCACCACGCGGAACACAAACCTAAGTTAACGAACAATAATCATCTCTCTGAGTGAGCTACAGAGAAGCCCTTACTAATTGCAAGAAAAGCGCGCCCCAACAGACTGGTACAAGGCTCCAAAAAGAGAGACAATACCAATTGCAGACAGGGCTAGTGTCTCAAATCAAACTGGAGTTGGCGTCCCGCTTCTCAGGAATTAGAGAAGACTTACTTAGTCTGGAGGAGAAAGTTAATATAAACGAGCAGCGTCTTACTGTACTGGAAGAAGTTAGGGAGGATTCCCAGATGAATACAATTAGTCTCCGGGGAGGGGGGGGGGGGGGGGGCGGGGAGAAGCACGGCATAATATGCGATTTGTTTTTGTCTATTTAATATTTATTGGATAGGGATAGATTATATATAATTATTGAGTATAAAGGGCAGAAAGATGGACAATTGTCCTGATTAGTAACATGCATGTATTTTATGTGTCATTTGTTTTATGTGTAATATGTTGTAATAACTGTGTAAGAAAAAAAACATCGGTCGTTATTTTTCAACATGCAAAGGGCGTCCAATTATTTCTGAAGCAGGTGGAATGATATTTTTGTATTTGCAGCAACAGTAAAGAATGGCTTGTTATCCATAGAATAATGCGGGCCTAAAAAATGTGATTCAAACAAAAATACATATTTTTCGCCTATTTTAAACTGTTTGTGGTTTTTGTTTGCACTTCTTAGATGATTTATTCATATGTTATGGTGTTTTTTAAAGCTTACAGTCTGTTTTATTAATAGTCCAAAAATTAAATATGTATTTATTTATAGCAGTCCAGATCAATCACTTGACTTCCTCCTTTATGGGCTCAGGAAATTAGCTCTGTGAATGAGGTTTATGCATAGAAACATGGAATGTGTCTGCAGATAAGAACCATTCGGTCCATCTAGTCTGCCCAATTTTATAAATACTTTTAATAGTCCCCAGTTCCCTATCTTATATCTAGGATAGCCTTGTGCCTATCCCACACATACTTAAAATCCTTGACTGTGTTTACCTCTACCATTTACACTGGAAGGCTATTCCATACATCCACTACCCTCTCAGTAAAGTAATACTTCCTGATATTACTTTTAAATTGTTGGCCCTCTAATTTTAGACAATGTCCTCTAGTTGTGGTAGTTTTCTTCTTATAAATATACTCTCTTCCTTTACTGTGTTGATTCCCTTTATGTATTTAAATGTTTCTATCATATCCCCCCTGTTACGTCTTTCCTCCAAGCTATACATGTTAAGATGCTTTAACTTTTTCTGGTAAGTTTTATCCTTCAACCCATGAACCAGTTTAGTAGCCCTTCTCTGAACTCTCTCCAAACAATACAGATCAAAGAACTAGCCATTTCTAGCAATATGTATGTGAATGCATCAGCAATGTGCTGGGAATCCATCCATTATATTATAAGAGTTTTGCACTGAATGCCTGTGGGTACACCTCCATTTAAATGACATGGGAGTCTGCTGGAAAGACCTGAAGTACCGTCTAATTATGAGGTGCCAGGGACAATCTGGTATCTGTGAGATAACAACCTGGTATGAATGGCTGTACGAATCAAAATCTTGCTTGGATTATATAGCTAAATATTATTTTATGTAGTTTTACATTGGGATTTCAAAGAGGGCTCTAAATTCTGTGACATCATTGGGAGGGGGGACACCGGAAGTGGGCAGACTCCCTCTACAGAAGTTTTCACGCTTTCCCCTGAAAATGGCCTGTTTTTAGCCATTACTGTGGAATAAGCATCTCCCTGTTGAGCTCACTTGTGCCTCCAAGAAGTGCTTGGAATGTGTAGTTTCAGTCAGCTGTTCTGTAACATAAAAACATGACTATTAACTCTTTAATTGAAGATTTTTAGAGATAGGAAGCGTTGAGGAAAAAAAAGTATCAAAATCGGACAGATCATTTTCTTTATGCCCCATGATGAAGTAGCATTTATCGAAAAAAGTTTTTTCAAATCACGTAGGTGGAACTGCCTTTTTCAGAAAGTAAAAGAACTAAGAATAAGTGTTGTATTTTTAAGAAATGTTCTTTAAAAACAGATTCAATTATTAAAATACTATTTTATATTCTGTAAAACTTACATTTTTCTCATTTAAATTTAATTTCACTATAAATTTTACATTACCATATTACCAGCATCCTTTAAAAAAAAAAAAAAAATCTAATTGTATGCTATGCTAAAAGAAAGCTCAGAAGAGACTTGTTCAGAAACAAGTGAGATTAAAAAATAAATGGCTAATAAAACGTATAATTAGAAAGTGGGGCTTGACTCTCATCCCTTGGGAAATCATAAAAATAATAAGTATTTTACGTTTAAAATCATACATTATGTGTAAAAAGTGTAGAAATGAAAGCCTTTCTATTTTAAATAATACAAAATATAAAAAAAACGGAGAAAATGTTTAAAACCATAATTTAAAATATAGTTTGGCCCCTCTAATCTGTCCAAATGTCTACCCTGGACTATCACAGTCCAGGGTAGCTTTATGGATTTTTATGATTACCTTTTAAGTATGTAACAACCCAGGAGAGGATGCCAGGGAGGTGCAGGCCATGTGGGGGGGGGGGGGGGGGGTCTGATTGCTCTTTGCGATGCATACCTCTTGACTAGAGTTGAGCGAACCCGAACTGCAAAGTTCAGGTTCGTACCGAACATTACAATTTTTGGACCCCGGACCCGAACATAGACATTCCACTGTATGTTCCGGTTGGAGTTCGGGGTTCGGGAATTCATATCGCCTTAAATTTAAAATAACTAGTGGGTGCCCAGCCCCTAGTCACTTCCCACCCCATGAAAAAAATTCCTACCTACCCCCCTCACAATAATAATAGTGAGGGGGGTGGGCAATAAACTAACCTGTAAAAAAAATCCAACCAATCAAAGTGCTAGCCATTTTAAACAGAGTGGGAAAATTCTAAAGAACTTTCCCACGCTGTGTAAAATGACACAGAGCACTCTGATTGGTTGGATTTCAAACCAACCAATCAGAGTGCTGTGACAGGTAAATGGAGAGACTTACCTGTCAGTCTCTTCATTTACCTGTCAGAGCACTTTGATTGGTTGGCTTAAACCAACCAATCAGAGTGCTATGAGCCTAATTGCAGGGCTGGCCAAGGCTTTATAAGCCTTCCCCTGCCCTGCAAAGCTCAGTCTGCACGGGGGCCTCCATGGGCGAAGATGGATTTTTTTTTTAACAGTTGCGGCGCGTATTATGTTTTTTTATTTGGCCTTTTTAGGGGCTGAAGAAAGAAAAAAGAAGATGGATTATTTTTCACCCGTGGATTATTTTATTTTTTTGCGCTCGTTTTTTTTTTTTTTTGCGGCGCTTATTATGGTTTTTTATTTAGCCTTTTTTGGGGCTGAAGAAAGAAAAAAGAAGAAAGAAAAAAGAATACATCAAATGGTAAGTATGAAATTGTTTTTTTTTTTTTACAGGTTAGTTTATTGCCCACCCCCCTCACTATTATTAGGGTGATGGGGGGTAGGTAGGCATTTCATTTTTTTTATTGGGGGGGGGGGGGAAGTGACTAGGGGCTGGGCACCCCTAATCACTTTATTTGTGGTCCCCACCCGCCGCTCATGGGTGGGGACCAGGGGGGGGGGGGCATTAGGCCCCCCTCCTCATTATTATTTTAGGGTCCCCACCCGCCGCTCGAGGGTGGGGACCGGGGGGTGGACATTAGGTCGCCCTCCTCATTATTATTTTAACATTTAATGTAAAACTACAGAAGAATTGCAATTAGTTTGAAAGTAAAAATCGGTGAATTTCACATCCATTATAATCTTGTACAACTTACCGAGCTAGGTGGAACTGCCCCATTTAAAGGGGCTGCATGGCTCCCCTACACACAGGTCACATGACCAGTAAGCTAACAGGCAAAGGAGAGCATAATGTAGGCACATCACCTAACATGTCTTACCATATACATTTTATACCTGGAACTGACTTGGGCCAGTTTGGATGACTGCTTTGGATGGCTATTGGATTTTCATGTCACTTTTGAATTATTATTAGATGATATACATACTCACCTTTGGACAGGCTTTAACAGATTAAATCATATATACTCATGGGCTGAAACTTTTCCATAGGATGTGTTTAACTACAACAAATGTTACTCTACGCAGAAGTAATCAAATGATGCTCTAGATCCAGTGATTTTAAAGCTAAATATGGAAAAATAGCCAACTTCAAACCCCCTAGTCTCATGTGCTGCTACATGCCGTGTAAGAGGCGGCTTGGCAATGTCAGCCTGACCCTTTTTTTCACAAAGTTCACGGTAATACTTTATCTTTCTTTAATGTGCGTAGATTCCACATGACATGGAGGAGAGGCTGCCAAAGATTTGGTTACAGATTAAATCCAGCAAAGCTGACAGTGAATTAACAATCGAAAGTACTTCCCTTGGGTAACTGATTCTTTTTAACACACTATGGGGGGTCACGTACTAAACAAGGGCAAAAAAAGTAGGTAAAACATGAGTAAGGAGCAATTTGCGACTATTTTTTGCGTTTGTTTTCCCTGATTTGCGCCTCTTCCGTTTATTTTTATTTAGCGTGCATTTTCCCGGTTGTGCTAATAAATTGCGATTTATATTTGCGCCCGCTAAAGAATTTTACGAATATTTTGTGAAAAATAATTCTTATTTGCGTGTGAAAATTACACCAGCTTTTAGCGAGCGCTATCAAAAGAGGAAGAAAAAAATATTCGCAAAAATTGCCTGTTTTTATTCACAATTATGCACAGTTTTTATTCACAATTTGCGTGTATGTACTATTGAAGTGTTAAATGTTTAGTACATTTCAATAGGAGCAAAGAGCAAAAATAGTTATGCACATAAAATATATTTGTGGTTTTTTTTAGTACATGGCCCCTCTATATGTGAGATGAAGGATGGGGGCAATGAGAAGAGGGATATTTTTCCTAGCCATTCTAATTGCTAGCTCTTTGGGTCATTGTCCCAACTTCTGCCCCCCAAGTAAATTGGGATGCAGGACTGTGGAGCTACCGTGCATGTGTGGAGCCATGGTCACTCAAACTGATAGTGCCGTATCCTGCTCTCCTGCCAAACTCTATCTCTGTACCCAGTATTTTTTTTTTTTTTTTACCATAAAAGGAGTTCATTTGCATATGGAGCTGCACTATGATGTCACAAAAGTGGTAGAGCCCAAAAAAACTTTTGTCCTCTTCTTGGTACCTCAAGGTACAAATTCATCAACATATGCTGAAATCATCAGAGAAAGACAGGCAGGACAGAAACCACGGTACAGGTATTGAAAGGCTGACAAGATTGGATAGGAGGCCGGGGTATTTAGAATTGAAAAGTGTTGCAGCACCAGCCCATCGAGTCAGTTTAGAGGGCAGCCCAGGGGGGGCAATTGCCTCCATATACCCTATGCAGTGAATCAATTTACAGATATTTAAACAATGTCTATAAGGTAGCAACATGCTAATTATTGTCCTAAAAGAGACTCAATTATTTTTACTTTCAAATAAATGACAGTTCTTCTGTAGTTTAACATTGAAAATTATATCAGCGGGGCTTCTAAATTCAGTGACATCAAACAAGGAGGGGCTTGGAGAGGTAGGCAGGACTGTCGCTATAGTAACAGCTATAGCTCTATGATACTTTATGAACAGTTATTAGGAGACGGAGAAGAGTTGAGAGGGGGGAAAAATTGATAAGGCAGATCTGCTTTTCCTGGTACTGTACATACATAAATCATTTTTTTGTACACTATAGGGGGAAACTGCCCCTTTAATATGCGTTATTAGATGAAGCTTTTTCCATTTCCCATTCAATCAATACTACTAAAAATACACAGGCAACACATCTGATATCACCTCCCTGTGGGAAATACTTCAAAAGATAAATTGCTTAACCCTTCAGGGATATATAACACGAGAGGGGTGAATGGAGTCCTCTTGGGAGAATAATAAGAGACAATCACCAGATTTCAGAAGCAGGTGGAAGAAGGAAGACGTTCTTTACAGATTATTTGTACAAAGCGTCTGTATATAAGAGTGCAGTGTATCAAGGAAATGCTCTACAGTCAGGGACACCTGAGACGTTGGCGCTCCCAATCTACCTCCAAAGCTTCTGAACCAATTCGGGGAGGGGGGGGGGGGGGATGCAGCTCACAGTAATCGATGCCTAAGGGCCTACAACATCGTAATCTGGCCCTGTAAATGGGTATTGGGAGAATTGAAAACAAACAGCACCCTAATCCCCTAAAAATGGGGAAGATTTGGAAGGGAGGGTAAAGGGACTCTGGCACCTAAATCTGTTTAGACTGTGAATGTAGAAAATAAAATAAAAAATGATGGAAAACTATCTATACATTGTGTCCACAGAATTGCAATTAAATGCATAAATTAAGAGAAAAGCAGGTTTTAAACGTGTCTCCTGTTGATGACATCACCTGTTGTTTAACCCCTTAACGACAGATGACGTGCCAGGCACGTCACGGCAAATCGAGGACTTGCCGACAGCTGACGTGCCTGGCACGTCATGCACTAAACTGAGTAAAGAAAGCGACCAGCGGTCGCTTTCTTTACTCTAACGGTGTTGCTACAATGCCTCTAGGTAGAGGCATTGTGCAACACCCCCCAAAAGTGCAGGGGCGCGCTACGATCACTCCACGGAGTGATCGTAGCAGCCATTTAAAAATGGCTGCGCCCGCTGCACACATGTGCTTAGAAAGCGAACGATCGTTCGCTTTCTAAGCATCTCCGGTGTTGTTAAAGTGCCTCGCCAGCGAGGCACTTAACAACACCGTTCTGCTCCCCAGAGCCGATGGTGGTCGCTCTCCTGAGCGACCCCATCGGCTCAGTAGAAGGGAACGCTGCCTATACAGGCAGCGCTTCCCTTCTAATGGCAAGAGCATCGGAAGTGAAAGTATTTCACTTCCGATGCTCTAGGGGGAGCCAATCGATGCCGGCACAACAGATCTATGTGATCTGTGTGCAGGCATGTATGATAAGTGCTCTGATGAGCACTTATCATACTGTCAAAGGCAATATTAGCAAATATTGCCTTTGACAAGTATTGATCTGCCTCCCTCACCTTACTAGTTATAGTAAGGGAGAGAGACAGATCAGATAAAGTAAAAAAATAAAATAAAATAATAAAACAAATATTTAATAACATTTTAAACACCAAGGGCTTTTATAAAAGCCATTTAACCCCTTCCCTGCCATTGATCGCTGTGTACGCAGTGATCATACACAGCAGCACATTTTTTGCTGTCTGTGCATTTTTTAGGGGTTAATTTTTTTTACTGTAATTCATTACAGTATAAAAAAAAGCTCTTTTAAGAGAGATTAACCCCTTTCTTGCTGTAGATCACTGCCTAAGCAGAGATCTGACGCAAATGCAGCAATCTTGCTGCAGAAGCATTTTTAATTTTTTTAAAACTTTTTTATTACACCCGTCACGTGTTAATTATACCCGCTAGGGGACTACGTTTAACGTAATTTTTTTTTTAAATAAGAGCTATTAACCCCTTCCTTGCCGTATATCACTTCCTAAGCAGCACATATGGTCACTGCCTAAGCAGTGCATATGGTCACTGCCTAAGCAGCGCATATGGAGCAATCTAGTCGCAGAAGGATTTTTTTTTTGCTATCAGCATTTTTTTTGTCAGACTCGCTAGGGGTTAATTATACCCACTAGGGGATTACCTGTATTCCTTTTGAAGCTGTCTGAACACGTGTATAGCGATCAGTAACAGCCGATCAGTGGCAAAGGTGGTTTGGTGATTTCTCAGATGAGCATCACCATTCGTCTGGTTCGATCAATATTGGTAAATATTGTTCTGACCCATATGGATCTGCCTCCCTCTCCTCACTTGAGTTTTAGTGAGGGAAAGAGACAGATCTGTATAACATAATTTTTTAATTGTAATAAATTAAATAAAATGTTAAAAAAATTGTGAGTCCCAAGGGCTTTTATAAAAGCCATACCCTTTGTATAGTGTAGTGTATTAACCCCTTCCCTGCCACTGATCACTGCACAGCAGAAATTTTTTTCTTGTCTGTGCATTTTTAGGGGTTAATTTTTTTGTACAGTACTACAAAGGCTCTTATAAGAGCTATTAACCCCTTCCTTGCTCTACATGTTCAAATTCCAAGTTTGAAAATCAAAAAGCGCACCTCTCAAATGTAGCCTTTCAACACCCAACAAAGCTGACAAAGCTATGCATGGGTGGTATCCCTGTGCTCGGGAGATGTTGCTGAACATATATTGTGGTATTGTTTGTCAGTGACACATACCGAAATATGTGAATTTGTGTCTAAAGTACAATGTATGTGGGAAAAAATACACAATAAAATGACTACCACAAACTTTGACAAAGGCTGGTGGTAGAATTGGTGCATGGAAAGTGTTAAAATAACACCATTTAAAATAGCCTAGGGTGTCTACTTTTACAAAATATATACTTTTTGGGGTAAAATACACTGTCCTACTTTAAAAAAAAGTCCCAAATGAAAGATGGGCTCAGGCTGGCTACACGTCAATATTCCAAGTTGAAAATGCGCACCTTCACAATGTGGCCCTTTTAGCCCCCAAACAACCCAACAAACCTATGCATGGGTGGTATCCCTGTACTCAAGAGATGTTGCTGAACACTTATTGGGGTGTTATTTGGCAGTGACACATACCAAAATCTGTAAATTCATGTCTGAAGTACAAGGTTTGTGAAAAAAAAACACAAAAAAATGACTACCACAAACTTTGACAAAGGCTGGTGGTAGAATTAGTGCATGGAAAGTGTAAAAATACCACCATTTGAGATAGCCTAGGGTGTCTACTTTAAAAAAATATATGGGTTGATGTGGTAAAATACACTGGCTGGTTTCAAATATGTCCCAAATGGGACATGGGTGCAGGCTGTCTGCATGTCAAAATTTCAAATTGGAAAACCAAAAACTTCACCTCCCAAATTTGGCCTTTTACCCCCCAAACAATCCAACAAACCTATGCATGGGGGGTATCCCTGTACTCAAGAGATGTTTCTGAACACTTATTGGGGTGTTATTTGGCAGTGACACATACCAAAATCTGTAAATTTATGTCTGAAGTACAAGGTTTGTGAAAAAAAAACACAAAAAAATTACTACCATAAACTTTGACAAAGGCTGGTGGTAGAAATAGTGCATGGAAAGTGTTAAAATACCACCATTTGAGATAGCCTAGGGTGTCTACTTTTAAAAAATATATGGGTTGATGGGGTAAAATACACTGGCTGGTTTCAAATATGTCCCAAATGGGACATGGGTGCAGGCTGTCTGCATGTAAAAATTTCAAGTTGGAAAACAAAAAACTGCACCTCACAAATTTGGCATTTTAGCCCCCAAACAACCCAACAAACCTATGCATGGGTGGTATCCCTGTACTCAGGAGAAATAGTAGAATCTATTTAGCATGTTTTTTCGTTCGCTATTGTCGATGAGGAGAAGTTGTTTCAAATAAAAACAAAGAAATTTGTGTATTTTTTTTTTTTTTACCATATTTTATTATTTTTTTTTAATAATATGATAAGATATGATCAAAAATATGGCATCCATAGAAAGCCCTTTTTGTCCCGATAAAAACAATATATAATATGTGTGGGTACAGCAAATGACGAAGAAGAAAATTACTGCTAAACACAAACAGCACAGAAATGTTAAAATAGCCATTGTCCAGAAAGGACAAAAATGTTTCAAAGGCTCTGTCCTTAAGGGGTTAATAGGAAAATTATTGAGTATGAGGTGAGATTAGGGGAGATGAGGTGAGATGAGGGGAGATGAGGGGAGATGAGGGGAGATGAGGGGAGATGAGGGGAGATGAGGGGAGATGAGGGGAGATGAGGGGAGATGAGATGAGATGAGGGGAGATGAGGTGAAATGAGGTGAGATGAGGTGAGATGAGGGGAGATGAGAGGAGATGAGGTGAGATGAGGTGAGATGAGGGGAGATGAGGTGAGATGAGGGGAGATGAGGGGAGATGAGGTGAAATGAAGTGAGATGAGGTGAGATGAGGGGAGATGAGATGAGGGGAGATGAGGGGAGATGAGGTGAAATGAGGTGAGATGAGGGGAGATGAGGGGAGATGAGATGAAGGGAGATGAGGTGAGATGAGGGGAGATGAGGGGAGATGAGGGGAGATGAGGTGAGATGAGGGGAGATGAGGGGAGATGAGGGGAGATGAGGTGAGATGAGGGGAGATGAGGGGAGATGAGGGGAGATGAGGGGAGATGAGGGGAGATGAGGTGAGATGAGGGGAGATGAGGTGAGATGAGATGAGGGGAGATGAGGGGAGATGAGGTGAAATGAGGTGAGATGAGGGGAGATGAGATGAAGGGAGATGAGGTGAGATGAGGGGAGATGAGGGGAGATGAGGTGAGATGAGGGGAGATGAGGTGAGATGAGGGGAGATGAGGTGAGATGAGATGAGGGGAGATGAGGGGAGATGAGGGGAGATGAGGGGAGATGAGGGGAGATGAGAGGAGATGAGGTGAGATGAGGTGAGATGAGGGGAGATGAGGTGAGATGAGGGGAGATGAGGGGAGATGAGGGGAGATGAGGTGAGATGAGGGGAGATGAGGTGAGATGAGATGAGGGGAGATGAGGGGAGATGAGGTGAAATGAGGTGAGATGAGGGGAGATGAGGGGAGATGAGATGAAGGGAGATGAGGTGAGATGAGGGGAGATGAGGGGAGATGAGGGGAGATGAGGGGAGATGAGGGGAGATGAGGGGAGATGAGAGGAGATGAGGTGAGATGAGGTGAGATAAGGGGAGATGAGGTGAGATGAGGGGAGATGAGGGGAGATGAGGGGAGATGAACATTCCATCTCACCAATTTAGCTATACCATCTGCACGGACAAACCTGGTGAGTTTCTCCCTTTAAGTAAACTCCCCAGATTTGTCCCTGCACAATGTATAGTTAAAATTAAAAAATGAAATGTTCCTCTCAACCCAACCCAGCTCATCTCCCGTCATCTCACCTCAACTCACTTCTTATTGAATATCCCCAATAAAGTCCCCTAAACATGTAAGAGAAAAGATGCATCAAAAGATTATTTTGTGACTGAATGAGGCGGCTAACGACCATTTATACAAACTATAAAAAAGAAAAGGATGGTGTACACTGTACTAAACCCATAAAACGGTACATTTATTTAAAACGACTCGCAAAATGAAAGTGCGTTTAAAGAACACTTTCCGCTGCCAAAACTGCTTGTTGTAGCATAATCCGGTTTTATCCCTCTATGGATGTGCTTGTTGCAGACACAGTAGATAAACCAGAATAAACAAGCTGCCTATAACGAAGCAGCAAAAAGAGAAAATAAAATAAACTTATCTGGTTAGTTTTTAGTCCATGAAAAAAGTCAAACTTAAAGGGAAACTTTAATGGCATAAGTGACTAGTGTTGAGCGAACCCGAACCGCAAAGTTCGGGTTCGTACCGAACACTACGATTTTTGGACCCGGGACACGAACACGGACATTCCACTGTATGTCCGGGTTGGAGTTCGGGGTTCGGTGATTAATATCGCCTTAAATTTAAAATTACTAGTGACTGGACAGCTATTGCCATGGCCGGCGGGTGGGGACCCTAAAAAGAATGAGGGGGGGACCTAGTGCCCCCCCCTGGTCCCCACCCATGACCGGTGGGTGGAGACCCTAATAAGAATGAGGGGGGGACCTAGTGTCCCCGCCCGGTCCCCACCCATGACCGGCGGGTGGGGACCCTAAAAAGAATGAGGGGGGGACCTAGTGTCCCCGCCCGGTCCCCACCCATGGCCGGCGGGTGGGGACCCTAATGAGAATGAAGTGGGGGACCTAGTGTCCCCGCCCGGGCCCCACCCATTGCCGGAGGGTGGGGACCCTAATAAGAATGAGGGGGGGAACACCTAGTGTCATCCCCCCTGGTCCCCACCCATGGCTGGCGGGTGGGGACCCTAAAAAGAATGAGGGGGGGGACCTAGTGTCCCCCCCCATGGCCGGCGGGTGGGGACCCTAAAAAGAAGGAGGGGAGGGACCTAGTGTCCCCCCCCGATCCCAACCCATGGCCGGCGGGTGGGGACCCTAATAAGAATGAGGGGGGGACCTAGTGCCACTTACTCCCCCAAATAAAATAAAAAATTCCTACCTACCCCCCCTCAACCTAATAATAGTGAGGGGGGTGGGCAATAAGCAACCTGTAAAAAAAACAAACAATTTTATGCTTACCATTTGAGGTCTTATTTCTTCATTCTTCTTTTTTCTTTCTTCAGCCCCAAAAAAGGCCAAATAAAAAACCATAATATGCGCCGCAAAAAAAAAAAAAACCGAGGGCAAAAATGTTTCAATCCAACCAATCAGAGTGCTCTGTGTCATTTTACACAGCGTGGGAAAGTTCTTTTACATTTTCCCACTCTGTTTAAAATGGCTAGCACTCTGATCTGATTGGTGTGTAATTTTACAGAGCGTGGGAAAGTTCTTTTACATTTTCCCACTCTGTTTAAAATGGCTAGCACTCTGATTGGTTGGATTTCAATCCAACCAATCAGAGTGCTCTGTGTAATTTTACAGAGCGTGGGAAAGTTCAAAAAAACTTTCCCACGCTGTGTAAAATGACACAGTGCACTCTGATTGGTTGGATTGAAATCCAACCAATCAGAGTGCTCTGAGCTTAATTGCAGGGCGGGGGAAGGCTTTATAAGACACTAGGCCCCCACCCTCATTCTTATTAGGGTCCCCACCTGCCGGCCCCCTCAAAACACCAGGATGTTGCAGTCCCACCTCTGTGCTTTACCTCATTGCAGGGGAGGGGGGAACATTCGTGCTGCAGCAGATCTTCATTGATCTTTCGGCTGTTGTTGTCAAGTGACGACACCCAGCACTCACACACGTTAAGAAAGGAAAAAAACTGTGTATGTGTGAGGTGTATATGTGTATGTATGAGGTGTATATGTGTATGTGTGAGGTGTATATGTGTATGTATGAGGTGTATATGTGTATGTGTGAGGTGTATATGTGTATGTGTGAGGTGTATATGTGTATGTGTGAGGTGTATATGTGTATGTATGAGGTGTATATGTGTATGTGTGAGGTGTATATGTGTATGTGTGAGGTGTATATGTGTATGTGTGAGGTGTATATGTGTATGTATGAGGTGTATATGTGTATGTGTGAGGTGTATATGTGTATGTGTGAGGTGTATATGTGTATGTGTGAGGTGTATATGTGTATGTGTGAGGTGTATATGTGTATGTATGAGGTGTATATGTGTATGTGTGAGGTGTATATGTGTATGTGTGAGGTGTATATGTGTATGTGTGAGGTGTATATGTGTATGTGTGAGGTGTATATGTGTATGTGTGAGGTGTATATGTGTATGTGTGAGGTGTATATGTGTATGTGTGAGGCGAGGTGGGTGTATGTGTGAGGTCTGTGTGTATGTGAAGTAGGTGTGTGTGTATGTGAAGTGGGGGTGTGTGTGTATATGTGAAGTGGGTGGGGGTGTATATGTGAAGTGGGTGGGGGTGTGTGCAGGGCCGGACTGGCCTACCGGGATACCGGGAAATTTCCCGGTAGGCCGCCGGCCCTGGGGCCGCCGGCCCTGGGGCCGCTTTATGCAGCCGCTTTAAGAGATCCGGCCGTCGCCGCTTTAAGACGTGCGGCTGCTTTAAGACGTGCGGCCGCGCTGCTCTATGACGCTGCGGCCAGAGCACAACTCCACGTGCGTCCACAGCCCATGATGCCTGAAAGAGAAGGTAAGAAGATATAACGGGTGGTTGGGAGTTTGGGGAGAAGGGGAAGGGGGATAAAATATAATGGGGAAAAAATACATAGATGACAGGGGGGTAAGAGATGACAGGGCTGGGGGGAGAAAAAAATATATACAGGGGGTAAGAGATGACAGGGCTGGGGGGAGAAAAAAATATATACAGGGGGTAAGAGATGACAGGGCTGGGGGGAGAAAAACATATATACAGGGGGTAAGAGATGACAGGGCTGGGGGGAGAAAAACATATATACAGGGGGTAAGAGATGACAGGGCTGGGGGGAGAAAAAAATATATACAGGGGGTAAGAGATGACAGGGCTGGGGGGAGAAAAATATATATACAGGGGGTAAGAGATGACAGGGCTGGGGGGAGAAAAACATATATACAGGGGAAGGAAGAGATGACAGGGCTGGGGGGAGAAAAATATATATACAGGGGGTAAGAGATGACAGGGCTGGGGGGAGAAAAATATATATACAGGGGGTAAGAGATGACAGGGCTGGGGGGAGAAAAATATATATACAGGGGGTAAGAGATGACAGGGCTGGGGGGAGAAAAATATATATACAGGGGGTAAGAGATGACAGGGCTGGGGGGAGAAAAAAATATATACGGGGGTAAGAGATGACAGGGCTGGGGGGAGAAAAACATATATACAGGGGGTAAGAGATGACAGGGCTGGGGGGAAAATATATATACAGGGGGTAAGAGATGACAGGGCTGGGGGGAGAAAAATATATATACATGGGGTAAGAGATGACAGGGGTGGGGGGAGAAAAATATATATACATGGGGTAAGAGATGACAGGGGTGGGGGGAGAAAAATATATATACAGGGGGTAAGAGATGACAGGGCTGGGGGGAGAAAAATATATATACAGGGGGTAAGAGATGACAGGCGTGGGGGGAGAAAAATATATATACAGGGGGTAAGAGATGACAGGGCTGGGGGGAAAATATATATACAGGGGGTAAGAGATGACAGGGCTGGGGGGAGAAAAATATATATACATGGGGTAAGAGATGACAGGGGTGGGGGGAGAAAAATATATATACATGGGGTAAGAGATGACAGGGGTGGGGGGAGAAAAATATATATACAGGGGGTAAGAGATGACAGGGCTGGGGGGAGAAAAATATATATACAGGGGGTAAGAGATGACAGGGCTGGGGGGAAAATATATATACAGGGGGTAAGAGATGACAGGGCTGGGGGGAGAAAAATATATATACAGGGGGTAAGAGATGACAGGGCTGGGGGGAAAATATATATACAGGGGGTAAGAGATGACAGGGCTGGGGGAAGAAAAATATATATACAGGGGAAGAAAGAGATGACAGGGCTGGGGGGAGAAAAATATATATACAGGGGGTAAGAGATGACAGGGCTGGGGGGAGAAAAATATATATACAGGGGGTAAGAGATGACAGGGCTGGGGGGAAAATATATATACAGGGGGTAAGAGATGACAGGGCTGGGGGGAGAACAATATATATACAGGGGGTAAGAGATGACAGGGCTGGGGGGAGAAAAATATATATACAGGGGGTAAGAGATGACAGGGCTGGGGGGAGAAAAATATATATACAGGGGGTAAGAGATGACAGGGCTGGGGGAAGAAAAATATATATACAGGGGGTAAGAGATGACAGGGCTGGGGGGAGAAAAATATATATACAGGGGGTAAGAGATGACAGGGCTGGGGGGAGAAAAAAATATATACAGGGGCTAAGAGATGACGGTGGGGGGAGAAAAATATATATACAGGGGAAGGAAGAGATGACGGGTGGGGGGGAATAAACATACAGGGGGTAAGAGATGACAGGGGTGGGAGGGGGAGAAAAATAAACATACATGGGGTAAGAGATGACAGGGGTGAGGGGAGAAAAATATACATACAGGAGAAGGAAGAGATGACTGGTGGGGGGGGGGAAAGAAAATACAAAGGGAAAGAAATGACAGGGGTGGGGGGAGAAAATACATACGTGAGTGAATATCAGAGTGTAAACGTGGGACTGAGAGTGAGTGGCAGTGCATGTACGTGTGTGGCAGTGTAGGTGTGTGAGTGAGCGGCATAGTGTAATAAATGGGTATATCCCAGTGCTTCCCGGCTATGAAAAGCAGGGGAATCGCTCTTGACAGCTCTATTAATTTGTAGCTCTGTTATGACAACTGTGATTGTGTGTATGTGTCAGTGTGTGTATGTGACTGTATATGTGTGACTGTACGTGTGAGACACTGTATTTGTTGCTGAAGGCAGGATCAGCTAATGGCGGCAAAATATGCAGGGCACAATATGTCATAACTGGCACCTTTTTCTTTCCTGCATGAACCATTGATTGGGCGTCCATCTGCGTGCTAGGGTATTTCCTCCTAGGTGCTAGGGTAAGTCCTGTGAGTGCAATATCAGTGCTAGGTAAAATTCTGGATGCTGGGGAAAGTGCTATGAGTTCAATCTGGGTGCTGGGGCACGCCATGTCAGTGCAATTTGGATGCTGAGATAAGTCAATATTTACAGCCAGCATGTACGCAAGGTTATATCTCATGCACTGATATATACTCCTTCACAGGGTAATATATGCTCCAGTATGTACACAGTTATATCTCACACACTGCCTTGGTATATACCCCATGCACAGGGCAATACATGTAACCTTGTGTACATACTGGGGGCTATGTATTGCCCTGTGCAGGTGTATATATCAGTCTTATCTATAACTAATAAACCCTTCAAATGTGCTTAAAAATTCATGTTTTTCCCTTTTCTAAACAATAATCTATTGCCGCAATGCTATGGGGCTGGTATACAAATATTTCCAGGGCTGGTTTTTGTTCCCAGTCCGGCCCTGGGTGTGTGTATATGTGAAGTGGGTGGGGGTGTATATGTGAAGTGGGTGGGGGTGTATATGTGAAGTGGGTGGGGGTGTGTGTATATGTGAAGTGGGTGGGGGTGTATATGTGAAGTGGGTGGGGGTGTATATGTGAAGTGGGTGGGGGTGTATATGTGAAGTGGGTGGGGGTGTATATGTGAAGTGGGTGGGTGTGTGTGTATATGTGAAGAGGGTGGGGGTGTGTGTATATGTGAAGTGGGTGGGGGTTAACACACTAAAGCGTATAAATACACTGCCAAGCAGACAACTGGAAGCAGTCTCCAAAACAAGACGTAGGATAAACAAAATATATTGCTGCACTGCTGATCCGTGGCTGTAGTAAGAGATGCATGAGATTTCCGAGGATAAAAAAGATATAAATGAAGATATAAATGATCACTTGGGTTAATTGGCCTTCATTCAGAAAAAGCAATCAGAGTACAGTTCAATGAGTAATCAAGCTCGTTTATAACTTCTAATTACCCACAGATTCATCTTACTTGTGATATAAATTCTCTGAAATGTGACTGCAAAACCTAATATATATTACAGAATCCACATTTGCCCTGTGTCAATAACTAGGCTCCTAGTTACAAGGGTAATCTCGTTAGGACAACAATGTGGGCTATGTAATATACCAGGTTTATGTACTTACTGCTCATTGGCATCAAATACAAAAGTTGGCACAATTTCATGTCTACATTTGCACAATCATTCCGCGGCACATACATTTGTTATAGGAAAACATCGTGCACTAGAGAAAATTTCTGCGCATACTAACTAACTAACTACTTAAAATGTGTGTGACGTAGACCACATTTGGAGGTGGGTGTGACTAAGACCGTATATGGAGGTGGGTGTGACTTAGACCATATG
Source organism: Pelodytes ibericus (assembly GCA_036172795.1). NCBI lineage: Eukaryota > Metazoa > Chordata > Amphibia > Anura > Pelodytidae > Pelodytes > Pelodytes ibericus. The sequence goes on from CM069857.1 coordinate 285,069,315, forward strand.
TGGAGGTGGGTGTGACTTAGACCATATGTGGAGGTGGGTGGGACTTAGACCATATATGGAGGTGGGTGTGTCCTAGAGCATCTTTCATGATGACATGAAATACCATATTTACGCGAATCTAATGCACTATCGATTCTAATGAAAAAAGCTGTGCATTAGCTTCGAGTAAATACGGTAAGTTATTCCACCTGTATTATCACCTCAAATACCCAAAGCGACACAGAGGCTATCTTAAAAACTTTACTGATGAAATCAGATCACGGGCAAAAGCTACGGGGATACGATCGCACCCCCTTTTTTCCAGAGTGTTGATCGGAAAAATCTTGGAGACGGTCAGATTAGCTCCACCTTTTGCACTAGACACACCACCGACGAAAGGGATTTTGTGCAGTGGGACTGGCTACTTCATCAGTGGAATGAGAAAACCAGGACATTCTTCCAGCAGACCAAGAACATTTTTCAGGGCTTCTCTTCTGTGACACCTATTTCTGTACTTTCCGAGCCCATGATCTGGATGCAAGAACAACTAAAATACTTGTTAATTTGGCCATAAACAAAAACCCACTGTGGTCAAGATGGGAATGAAGCAGAAACTTTTATATTTTATCATTAAGAAAAATAAAAGTTATATTTTATTATTAACCCCTTCTCTACAATGGATGTGCCAGGCACGTGCAGCCAGCAACTTTGTTGCTGACAATGAACGTGCCTGGCACATCCGGCGGTGGAACGAGCGGTTTTCATGTTCATTGATCATGAAAACCACTCTAACGCCCCTGTTCTGGGGCACCCACGATTGCTCCATGTAGAAGCATGCTCCTCCGATATGGCTGCTGACCTCTTGTGGCTAGAGCGTCGGAAATGAAAAAAAAAAAAATAAAATTCACTTCCGTCGCTCTGATGCCCTTGCTTGACTGCCCCTAGAGGCAGTCATCAACATTGCAATAAAAACATTTGAAAAAAAAAACTTACTTAGCTAAAATTTAGGTTTAGAGTTAAAATAGTTGTTACAGTTACAATTAAAATTAGAATATATTAAGGGTTAGTAGAAGGGTTAGAGTTGGGGTTAAATTTAGGGTTAGGGTTAAATGTAGGGTTCGGTTTGGGGTCAAAAGGTCACTGAAGGAATCCCCCCACACACACTCTTTTTGGTATTTGCCCCATAACTTGCAAAAAACTGCAGAAAAACATAGAAACAACCATATTTCTGGACTCGGGACAACATTTAGAAACTATTTAGACAGGGTCTTTTTTAATGATTGCATTTGTGTAAAAAAGTTTTTTTTGTTTTTTTTTCATCATATTTGATGATTTCTTTTGCAGTAAATTATAAGATATGATGAACATAATGGTATCAAATGAAAGCCCTTCTTATGATGATAAAAACAACATAGAATTTGTGTGGGTACAGTATGTGAGAAAGAAGAAAGTTACAGCTAAACACAAACACCCCAGAAATGTCAAAACACCCCTTGTCACCAAGAGAAAGGCAAGGTAAAAAGATATTGTCACTAAGGGGTTAAGAATGAAAAAGGCTCATTTGTTTATGTCACCATACTCCTTAAAGAAATCAAACATGTCTATACTTTGTATTATTAATACCATGCAATTAATATGTATTATTCAGTGGAGTGCTGCCGGGCCAGAGTTGAAACAGCTCAAGATAAAACGCAAACACAGTGATGGTATTATGAGACACAATTACATAGAACAGATTAAAAAAAAAATCCATCACAATTACAAATTTCCCAAGAAGCCTTTCAAGGTTCTTAAAAAAAAAAAAAAAAAAGATGCCTGAAAAACACTCCTTAAAACTGTCAGTGAGATTATTATTCTATTGGCATTAAGGATTTTGAATTCTCTGATACTTGAAAAGCAGTCCAACTAAATGTGACCATCCAGTGTGACTACCAAATCTATAGGATGGCAATCTTCCTGCTCTGCTCTTAGAAACAGAGAGGCCTAGTCTGTTTCTGTCTCCTTTCACCTTCACAACCTTCCCCTGCCCTTTGGATCTGCGATAGACAAACGGCCATCAAAGGCCAGTAAGGGAGATTAGTAAAATTAGGGAGCAAGTGCCAATCTCAGTATCTTATGTGTCTCTTATGTGTCTTATGGGTAGTTTTGTGTATCTATCTGTGTTCCTTGCCTGTCAGTGTGTCTGTCTGTTTATGTGTCTTACCAGTCTCTCATTAGAAGTGAAGCTGTCGGTGGGCCACTAAACTGTTTGTGACTCACATCAAATGTTGCCAGCCCTCTCCTGGGGGGGAATTTACCCTGATGTGCGTCTATCAAATTCATATGAATGAGATCACAGGGGACCGAAGAAGTGGTTGTCAGTAGGCCCAAGATAAGGCTTGGTACCATGAAGTCTAACAGCTTGCTACTTTTAGGGTTGCCACCTAGCTGGCCAGTAAATACAAATCCATTGAGTCCAATGTTGAGTCTACGAAGGCAATAGCAAAGCCGGTATTTTTGCAAAACTTGTATATACATGCATTATTATTATATATATTGGCTGTACACTGTTTTCTATATTAGAATGTTTTGTGAAGAGTAAATGGGCTACATTCTAAAACGGGGGTAGGCACCCTTCGGAACTCCGGGTCTTGTGGACTACATCTCCCATAATACTCTTACAGTCGTAATGCTGGTAAAGCATCAAGGGAGATGTAGTCCACAACGTTTGAAATGCTGAAGGTTGCCTACCCCTGATCTAAAATGCAGACTGACGTGACCTTCAAAAATGAGGTATTAATAGCTGAACTGGACAAATTTGTCCATCATTCCATTCCAGCTATTAAGGCCTAATTTTAGCACCTTTTTTTGGTGCTCAAACCGCTGCTCTTCCGCTTCGGATGGCCTACACTTCCCATAATGCTCTGTTGGCTGAGAGGCTGGCAGTTTGACACTCCTGCTCTAAATTTGAAGCTATCAAACAGGGCTCTCTCTACTTTATGCACCAGCCATGTTTCCGAATGCCTAATATAATTGTAAGCTATATATATATTTAATATTTAAATAATAAACATAGCTGTCATTTAGCATTTCTAACAGTGTTGCTTAAGGGGACTGAAAGAGGATTATGGGAGATGTAGTTCCTCAGCAGCTGCAGGGCCACAGTTTGCAGACCTCTGCTCAAAATGCATAGCATGCTTTCGCTTGTGTCATCAAACTTTCACCCTCTGTCCAGAGTTAGTGCCCAATACAGAACCTCTGTCCAGTCTTATTACACAATACAGAACCTCTGTCCAGTCTTATTGCATAATACAGAACCTCTGTCCAGTCCTATTACACAATACAGAACCTCTGTCCAGTCTTATTACACAATACAGAACCTCTGTCCAGTCTTATTACACAATACAGAACCTCTGTCCAGTCTTATTACACAATACAGAACCTCTGTCCAGTCTTATTACACAATACAGAACCTCTGTCCAGTCTTATTACACAATACAGAACCTCTGTCCAGTCTTATTACACAATACAGAACCTCTGTCCAGTCTTATTACTTACGACAGAACCTCTGTCCAGTCTTATTACACAATACAGAACCTCTGTCCAGTCTTATTACACAATACAGAACCTCTGTCCAGTCTTATTACACAATACAGAACCACTGTCCAGTCTTATTACACAATACAGAACCTCTGTCCAGTCTTATTACACAATACAGAACCACTGTCCAGTCTTATTGCACAATACAGAACCTCTGTCCAGTCTTATTACACAATACAGAACCTCTGTCCAGTCTTATTAAACCCAGGACATACAAAAACAGTGATCAAATGGCCTTCGAAAACCCGAAGTATGAGTCAAACCCTCTACGTAAATATCTAGTAATGGTATGAAACAGGTTTATATACAGCTCCTTTCCTAATTATATAGATAGTTATGAAGTCACCTAAAAACAGAAAGATGCTCCGCTCCAACCTCTTCTTGTAAAGCAAGTGTCTCGCTATCTGTGGAAGGAGGAGGGGTGTTAATTATCATCTGTGCCATCTGTGCCTCTAGAATAATGTTTTCAAGTCTCTACAAGAACACAAGCTGCTAAGAGCAAAACTACTTGTACTGCTGCCCCAACTTGGAGACGGCCAAACGATTCCAAGGGCCAAGAAAGACCACGAAAATGTCGCCTTGGTGTTTTATCTCAAATTGCAAAAAAATGATAGAAATACATCACGAAAACTGATAAACTGTCTGTGACTCAGTGGCAAGGAGAGGCCCCAATATTGCTCATGGTGGACATTTACTGGGGTCAGTAGTGGACAATGTAATGTTGTTCTTTGGACCTCTGACAGACATTGACACAGGCACTGGTGTCCTTGATACACATGGGGCTTGTACGTAGGGTTGCCACCTTTTCTTCAGAAAAATACTGGCCAGGATACTGCCTCCATAGACTTAACACTGGCCGCATGCCAATTTTTTACCGGCCTGCCGGTAAAATACCGGCCAGGTGGCAACCTTACTTGTACGTACCCCCAGGAGTGGACTGCAGGTCTTGGGCCTGGGTTTTAACAAAAAAAATAAAATAAAGAAATGTCAACTTTCCAAACAATATAAAAACTACACAACCAGCCTTCTAGGTGTGTTGCCATTTAAAAGTCATAAAAACACTATGTCACTCATTTTTTTTTGCAGTATTTGTTTATCTATACATTATGCTTGACATGGTGCAATACAGATAAAAAATGTAATACCATGTATGTAAATAATTCACTTGTCAGCTATGAATGGTTTCTTGCGAATTCTTAAAAAATCACGCTCAGTTTTTGGTAAGCAGAGATGCCAGGGTATGGGTATGTCAACGCTACTTTTTAATAATTTGGAAGAAACCATTCACAGTTAACAGCTGAAGTATTTATTATTCAAGTGCTTTATACACACTGGTGTATTAAATTATTTTTCGTTATACTTTACCTGTATTGCACTGCTATCTGTATTGTTTGTGGTAAGTGGTCCAGGGTCGCTGCGATTATCATTGGGTCTAGGACACTTCTTTGCGGCTGCTTCACCGCTACCGGTTCAGCGCGGCAGCTTGAACGCTGAACTGTCAGCGGTGAAGATGATATCGGCCGCTTCAGCGCGGCAATGTAAGTGCTGACAGTTCCACGCTGAACTGTCAGCTCTTACAAACATTCACCCCACAATAAAGTAATCCCCCCATATAAATGAACCCCCCCAAAAGTGATCCCTGAACCCTAATACTAAAATTACCTTTTTACTACTACATTTAACACCCCCAAACCCTAATGCTAAAAAGAACCCCCCCGAACCCTTATACTTAAATTAACCCCCCTGAACCCTAATACTAAAATTACCCCCTCCCGAACCCTAATACTAAATTTTAACCCCCGAACCCTAATGCTAAAATTAACCCCCTAGAACCCTTATACTTAAATTACCCCCCCCCTGAACCCTAATACTAAAATTACCCCCCCCTGAACCAAAATACTTACATTAACCCTAATACTAATGCTCCCTCCCCGAACCCTAACACTAATACCTAAACCCCCCCCCCACCCCCGAACCCTAATACTCACGATGAATAAAGTGCCAGGATTGGACAGAAAGATGGCACACTGTGTGATGATCAATGTACTCAACGTTGTGACTGGAAAATGAGGGGGGCAGTAACTATATTGGTGTCTAAGCAATGATCCAAGTTATTTTATCCCAGGTCACTGAGTGGCATGGACTGCAATAGAACATTTTGATATAAAACACACTATTAATTGATGACTATGCATGCTATTCAGAGCTGCTCCAGAGCAGGTACCAATATCCTGCTCTCTAACATGGTGCATCAGCCCTTAGCCGGATGGGGCTCCCATATCTCAGTGTGCCTAGAACAGGGCTAGGCATCAACAGAGCTCATGGTGGACCTTTCTTGTGGTCTGGGGTGCTACAATTTTATGAAGGTCTAGGATCTTTGCATGGACATTTTTCTCATCCCTCTTAGATGAGAATATTTAGTTCTACATTTCGATTTGCTAGTCAAATTAGCCGTTTACTCACACTGACAGAGTTAAATCAAACTTTTTAGAAGTACAGCATCACCCTAAATAGGAACAGTAAAGGAAGAGAGTATATTTAACATTATTAAATGTTAACATGTATAGCTTGGAGGAAAGACGTAACAGGGGGGATATGATAGAAACATTTACATACATAAAGGGAATCAACACAGTAAAGGAAAAGAGTATATTTAAAAGAAGAAAAACTACCACAACTAGAGGACATAGTCTTAAATTATAGAGGCAATGATTTAAAAGTAATATCAGGAAGTATTACTTTACTGAGAGGGTAGTGGATGTATGGAATAGCCTGCCAGCAGAAGTGGTAGAGGTAAACACAGTGAAGGAGTTTAAGCATGCGTGGGATAGGCACAGGACTAGCCTAGATATAAGATAGGGAACCAGGGACTAATAAAAGTATTTAGTACATTGGGCAGAGTAGATGGACAGAATGGTTCTTATCTGCCGACACATTATATGTTTCTAAATATCCTCCCTCCCCCACCATTTGCTGATTAGGCATAAAGCTTAGCAGGATCCATCCTACGTCAAATAAAATTACTGGGGAAAAAAATTTTGTCTGTAAAAAAGAACAGTGTTGGTGGCCAAAATCCTTCATGTTCCCTGGCACTGACGCCAGATCTCAGAAGATGGAGTGGAAAAATCGTACAATTAGTGTGTCGGAATTTGGACGGCGATAGTTAGAACGCCAATCAGTACATAATGGAATATTGGCTGATAGGCTTTATCAAATCAAATCAGCTGCTATCACGCTGCGTATTGGAACTTGATCCAGCACTGTATTATACTGCCATCCATTGCAAACACACGCACAGTCTTCCAGCTTACGGTGATCGACACCATGCCCTTAATTTACACCAGATATCGAATATTTTAATTAATATTAGAGGAACACTAAACGTTAGATTTTTATTGGTGCTTTTAATATAGGAGCACAAGGGAACTGTTAGTTGTTCTAGTGGGATGATAAACTGGCAGGTACTTTTGATAGTACTTTTGATAGTACACGCCAGTTTATAATCTGACCGACAGCTGCCATGTTTCCTTTCTGCTAGCGTAGAGAGAGCCTTTGAATGGGATCAGCAGGGGGGACCTTAGCTAGCTTCACGGAAGCAAGGGTTGAAAGACAGTTTAGTTGTCCTTTAAGGACCCAGCCTTACCTACTTTGCTAACATTTATGGGAGCTATTCACGAAAAACGAAGGGCAGATGAGCTAAAGTGAGAGGGACATTCCAACATGTTTAACCCTTGCTTCATACAAGGAAGCAAGGGTTAAACAAAACATGTCCCGGTCTTTGTAAGAAAACCTGACGTGTATCTTAACAAGCGGGGTTACACACTGCTGTGTCTCACATGTGAGACACAGCAGTTCCTGGTTGTCAAACGTCAGCACGCGCACAGCCAATCAGAGAGGTGGCTCGCCCCGCTCTGACAGCCGAATGCGAGGGTCTCCCGCTGCTAGCACATAGAGAGACCCTTGTGTTTGCATGGGATTAGCAGGGGGAACCTAGTTAAGGTCCCACCTGCTGATCCCATGCAAAACCGAGGGTCTCTCTCTGCGCTAGTAGAGAGAGCCGGTCGCCGGCCAGACCTATTTCACTTGTCCTTTTTATATTATGAACAAAAGTGAAAAAAAAAAAAACGTTTAGTGTCCCTTTATAGAGACCCTGTCAACCCAAACACTGCTTGTACTGCTTGTACAATATGATACATGCTATTATTTGTCCTAACCTCAACATCTGAGGAAAGGGATTTAGGAGTAATAATTTCAGAGGACTTGAAGGTAGGTAGGCAATGCAATAGAGCAGCAGGAAATGCTAGCAGAATGCTTGGTTGCATAGGGAGAGGTATTAGCAGAATGCTTGGTTGTATAGAGAGAGGTATTAGCAGAATGCTTGGTTGCATAGGGAGAGGTATTAGCAGTAGGTAGAGGGAAGTGCTCATGCCATTGTACAGAGCACTGGTGAGACCTCACTTGGAGTATTGTACAGAGCACTGGTGAGACCTCACTTGGAGTATTGTACAGAGCACTGGTGAGACCTCACTTGGAGTATTGTACAGAGCACTGGTGAGACCTCACTTGGAGTATTGTACGCAGTACTGGAGACCGTATCTCCAGAAGGATATTGATATTTTGGAGAGAATTCAGAGAAGGGCTACTACATTGGTTCATGGGTTGAAGGATAACACTTACCAGGAAAGGTTAAAGCATCTTAACATGTATAGCTTGCAGGAAAGACGTAACAGGGGGGATATGATAGAAACATTTAAATACATAAAGGGAATCAACACAGTAAAGGAAGAGAGTATATTTAAAAGAAGAAAACTACCACAACTAGAGGACATAGTCTTAAATTAGAGGGGCAACGATTTAAAAGTAATATCAGGAAGTATTACTTTAGTGAGAGGGTAGTGGATGTATGGAATAGCCTTCCAGCAGAAGTGGTAGAGGTAAACACAGTCAAGGATTTTAAGCATGCGTGGGATAGACACAAGGCTATCCTAGCTATAAGACCGGGAACGGGGGACTAATGAAAGTACTCAAAAAAAAAAAACTGGGCAGACTAGATGGACCGAATGGTTCTTATCTGCTGACATATTCTATGTTTCTATGTTTCTATGATACAAATGAGATGTTATGTATTCCATTCTGAACAATGGCTTCATTCATGAGATGTACAGTATTTATAGGCAGATATATTTGTCTTGGAGTATGTACGGTATTTTTGGGGCAAAGATCTAAAAGTGGAAACTAGTGGAATATTCTTGCTGATTGATCCAGTTTTAGAATTCATTACAAGCTCACTAGGACCTTTTTTTTCTATGAAAGATTGAATTGCAAGGATTTATGGGGACTTGACAAGTGAATTTGAAACCTAAGGCCAAAGTAGCCGAGTTTAAAAAAAAAAAACCCCCTCCAAATCTCTGGAATAAAACTCTCGCAATATAACAAGTCAAACAAAAAACAAAGCACAGACTTCTATAAAAAAAAAAAAAGGTTGAAACTAGAATGAGCCTAGAATGAAAGTAAAAAACAAACAAACAGGACAATACATAAGCTGTGCCCCTTAAAGGGCCACTATCACTTACATAAGATGGAACTAGATGACCTGTGCATTTAAAACAAACACATATATAAGACATATGCCACAGTTTTTTTCTCTGTGTTTCAATTAATTGCATATAATAGTAAACATAAAATTAGGTGTCTGTATCCATTGTGAGACTTTTACCCATGATACAACAGTCTCCAAAATTTTCCAGCAAGTCTACTTTACAACTGTGGCCAAAGACTGCATGACGGCTCTGCTCTCTCACTGACTCCTGTGTATCATGGTGGACAGGACCAGCATAGGTGCCAACATCGGCCATGTTTCCAGGGACACATATTTGTTCCACATGCTGCAGAAAGAGCATGCAAAGTGCAGCCTGGCAGTATGTAGGATGGATATACGCCCAGGCACAGGGTTGCAGCATGTGGTACAAATATGTGTCCCTGGACGCATGACCGATGTTGGCAACTATGGACTAGGTGGCTGTGTACAACTTTCTTTTACCTGCCTTCCAACACAAAGAGAGGAGATTGACCTGATCAAACAGGATCATAACTCCGCCCCCTTGTGATGTAATAGTTCCATTACCCTCCCATTCAATGCAAGTCTATGGTCAGAATTCTGACTTATAGACTGCATTCTGTGTCCCCAGCCCCAAAGTGAGATACTAGTGCTGTAAAGTCTCTGGGGAGCGGCTCCCAAAAACACTATATTTTACAAAATGGCGGTGCCCCAGTCACACTTATTTAGTAAAATATTTTATAAAATAAACTCACACAACAAAAACAAAAGACAGATCTGAAATCAACAATGCAAAAAAAAAAAAAAATATATATATACCCTTTTCATTTTTTTGGTGGGAGTGTCCCTTTAAAACATACAGACCTTGTGGGGAGGATGTCAAACGTTTCATCCGCCAACTTGCTACGCAACATGATGATCATAATGTTTTGAGAAATAAAATGTGAAATAAAACACAAGGGAAAACTAATCTGGACCAATGGATTAATAGAACACAACTATGGTATCTTGCAATTCCTTACTGCACAGCAGGGAGTTAGAGTCTGGTCTTTGACATTGGTGCAGCTGAACTGTAGAGTCTTCCAACTCAATCCCTTGCAGTTATCTTTAATCCCCCTCTTTCATGGATAACGCCCCATGTGTTTTATTTGTTTATCCACACGATGCTTTGTTTTGCAAGATAATATTTTACAGATGGAGCAACAAGATAGAGAGAGAGACCCGAATTTCCAAAGAAAGAAAAATCTGGATTGTTAATCTATCCTTATCAAGAAACTGTGAGCCAAAGATTGTATAGACACTTCAGACTGACATTTTATACCTGGTTAGCTTTTTTTGGCTTTTTTTACTGCAAACCCTGCCTTGTCCCCCGTGAGATCATCACAGTAAGATAGTGCCTTATATTGTTCCTTATTCATTCGAACACATATCAGCGCTCCCCTGAGAATGTCTGCTAAACCCACAAGCGTAAAGTTTTACTTGGTATGGCCCATGCAAATTGAGTAAACCCACCAGAAAAGTATTTCACAGTCAGAACTCCCCTTACAACGTAGAAGAGCCTGCAAAATGCGTAGGCTGGCTTTAAAACTGAACCCCTCATCGTGATCTGTTGAGCTTCTAGTAGGAGATTTTTGCTATCTGCAGAAGAGCAGTCATTTCGTAATCTGTGTTTAGCGTTCGTGCTGTTTATGTATTTGTTTAATGATAAGCTGTGTTTGTTTTCTAAAGGTGATGTATTGTACTTTACTCTGTGCTTTACTACATATTATGACACGTTCTTGGCTGGAACCCAGGGTCAACCTTGATCCAGTATCATCTCCTTCAAATAACTTATCATATTAATGGCATTTCATGCTTTCGTTTACCAAGAGGCAGTTGACAAATCACTTATTAACTGCCTTTCAATAAATATAGATATAGACATTTTTTTGTGATTCTGGCCCTGTGTGACATATGGGCACCTACCATAAAAATGATGTTATTGCTCCTAATTAGTGTTGAGCGAACCCAAACCGCACTGTTCGGGTTCGTACTGAACATTATGGTTTTTGGACCCCGAACACGGACATTTCACTGTATGTTCGTGTTGGAGTTCGGGGTTCGGCAATTACATTGTATGTAATGCTATGGGCTTTCTATAAACCGAAAGAGAGTCCCCATTCATAAGAAATTCTTATGAATGGGGACTCTATTTCGGTTTATAGAAAGCCAATAGCATTACATGTATTCCATAAGCCGAAAGTCTATAAACCGAAAGACATTCGGTTTATAGACTTTCGGTTTATAGAATACATGTAATGCTATTGCTATTCTATAAACCAAAATAGAGTCTCCATTCATAAGAATAGGCCAATTGACCTATTCGTATGAATGGGGACACTCACCCACATTTTACTTCATTTTGCAGCCCTCTAGCCCTTTCCAGGACTTTTTTAGAGGCATTTTAGGGGCCAAAAGTTTGTGTCCCCATTGACTTCAATGGGGTTCGGGGTCAAGTTCGCGGTCAAGTTCGAGCCCGAACCCGGACTTTTTTCCGAAGTTGGGCCGAACACTGCGAACCCGAACATCCAGGTGTCCGCTCAACTCTACTCCTAATCCCAGTGGGTAAATCAAAATGTGAGGTAGCAAAACGTTCCCTAATGGGGCATTGCAGGAAGTGACTTTGGACACCAGAAGTAATTAAGCAGCGTAATTGGATTATTGGACAGAAGGCCATGTAACTGTAATATTTTTCTGACTCGTTTTCTTAAGATATCAATTTGTTTTCTCAAGATACCAAGTTTTTGTATAGAGAAATCAAGTTGATATCTCAAGAAAACAATAAAAAAATGTAAAAATGCATGGTCTCTCTGGGCTTCCATAGAGTTGCACTAGGGCAACACAGACCTTTTTTTGGGGCAGTAGTGGTTAGTAGACAGATTGTTCTATCAACTAAAAACTGTGCTACAGGTGAGTTGAGGTGACTTCATATCACTGACTTAACAATTAAACCTTCTCAAACACTCACTTTTGTAATAATGCATTATGCAGGGCCAACTCTTTGTTTTTATGGGCAGGACCAGGTTCATCCCTCGGCACAATGCAAATTTAAGTCAATGAGATCCCACCTTTAACACGCCTTTCAATGGATAGACCACGGTTTCTCCTCTGTAGGAAGGTAAGAGTTGGTACCGTATTAGCTGTAGAAACTCACTTCTAGTGGGGTCTGGATGTCTGGTTTGTAGGCTGATCTGCTCTGACATGGTGGACCATGACTAAAACCTCCAGAAACTCAAGGGAGACTTTATAAAAGGCTGAGGGATAAAGAACAGCATATTGTTAGTCGTGTGCCAATGGTGATCACCTACTGCCCCCAAGCTGAAGCTCTATGCAAGAGAGCTTCAAACAACATTACACACTACATAAGAGACTCGGGAATATATTCCCACAGCCTCCCCTACTCTCCTTCAGACAGCCACCCCCCCAAAAAAATAACTGATGGTAAGGAGTTCCTTAAACAAAAACACAAAAAATGTCCCCTCTCCCTGCCTACAAAGAAGGTGCAAAGCTTGCACCCACTTAGACTTTTTAATCTCACTTTGTGATCTTTTTACCCACTTAGCGCCACAGTAGGATAGCAGGCCACAGTGGGCTGATCTTAATGATGATGCTTTTATAAATATCATTTCAAAAGAATTATTAGATCAGTTTTTCTTTTTTTAATGAAACTAGCACAATTGCTCTTTTTTGGATACATCTTATGCTTATAATTCCCATGTAACCTTGCTTTATTCTGACCTCAGGGGCATAGATTGCTAAAGAGATTAAACTGCTCGGACAGAGGGGTTTATACAGTTTCCTTTTTTCCTTCTACTGTCATTGATGTAAACTTAATCCATCACCTAAACATTGTTTATGCATATTAGTGATAGTGGCACTGTGTATAGTTAGATTAGTGATAGTGGCACTGTGTGTAGTTAGATTAGTGATAGTGGCACTGTGTGTAGTTAGATTAGTGTTAGTGGCACTGTGTGTAGTTAGATTAGTGATAGTGGCACTGTGTGTAGTTAGATTAGTGATAGTGGCACTGTGTGTAGTTAGATTAATGATAGTGGCACTGTGTGTAGTTAGATTAGTGATAGTGGCACTGTGTGTAGTTAGATTAGTGATAGTGGCACTGTGTGTAGTTAGATTAGTGATAGTGGCACTGTGTGTAGTTAGATTAGTGATAGTGGCACTGTGTATAGTTAGATTAGTGATAGTGGCACTGTGTGTAGTTAGATTAATGATAGTGGCACTGTGTGTAGTTAGATTAGTGATAGTGGCACTATGTGTAGTTAGATTAGTGATAGTGGCACTATGTATAGTTAGATTAGTGATAGTGGCACTATGTATAGTTAGATTAGTGATAGTGGCACTGTGTGTAGTTAGATTAGTGATAGTGGCACTGTGTGTAGTTAGATTAGTGATAGTTGCACTATGTATAGTTAGATTAGTGATAGTGGCACTATGTATAGTTAGATTAGTGATAGTGGCACTATGTATAGTTAGATTAGTGATAGTGGCACTGTGTGTAGTTAGATTAGTGATAGTGGCACTGTGTGTAGTTAGATTAGTGATAGTGGCACTGTGTGTAGTTAGATTAGTGATAGTGGCACTGTGTGTAGTTAGATTAGTGATAGTGGCACTGTGTATAGTTAGATTAGTGATAGTGGCACTGTGTGTAGTTAGATTAGTGATAGTGGCACTGTGTGTAGTTAGATTAGTGATAGTGGCACTGTGTGTAGTTAGATTAGTGATAGTGGCACTATGTATAGTTAGATTAGTGATAGTGGCACTGTGTGTAGTTAGATAAGTGATAGTGGCACTATGTATAGTTAGATTAGTGATAGTGGCACTATGTATAGTTAGATTAGTGATAGTGGCACTGTGTGTAGTTAGATTAGTGATAGTGGCACTGTGTGTAGTTAGATTAATGATAGTGGCACTGTGTGTAGTTAGATTAGTGATAGTGGCACTGTGTGTAGTTAGATTAGTGATAGTGGCACTGTGTGTAGTTAGATTAGTGATAGTGGCACTGTGTGTAGTTAGATTAGTGATAGTGGCACTGTGTGTAGTTAGATTAGTGATAGTGGCACTGTGTGTAGTTAGATTAGTGATAGTGGCACTGTGTGTAGTTAGATTAGTGATAGTGGCACTGTGTGTAGTTAGATTAGTGATAGTGGCACTGTGTGTAGTTAGATTAGTGATAGTTGCACTATGTATAGTTAGATTAGTGATAGTGGCACTGTGTGTAGTTAGATTAGTGATAGTGGCACTGTGTGTAGTTAGATTAGTGATAGTGGCACTGTGTGTAGTTAGATTAGTGATAGTGGCACTGTGTGTAGTTAGATTAGTGATAGTGGCACTGTGTGTAGTTAGATTAGTGATAGTGGCACTGTGTATAGTTAGATTAGTGATAGTGGCACTGTGTGTAGTTAGATTAGTGATAGTGGCACTGTGTGTAGTTAGATTAATGATAGTGGCACTGTGTGTAGTTAGATTAGTGATAGTGGCACTGTGTGTAGTTAGATTAGTGATAGTGGCACTGTGTGTAGTTAGATTAGTGATAGTGGCACTATGTATAGTTAGATTAGTGATAGTTGCACTGTGTGTAGTTAGATTAATGATAGTGGCACTGTGTGTAGTTAGATTAGTGATAGTTGCACTGTGTGTAGTTAGATTAATGATAGTGGCACTGTGTGTAGTTAGATTAGTGATAGTGGCACTGTGTGTAGTTAGATTAGTGATAGTGGCACTGTGTGTAGTTAGATTAGTGATAGTGGCACTGTGTATAGTTAGATTAGTGATAGTTGCACTGTGTGTAGTTAGATTAGTGATAGTGGCACTGTTTATAGTTAGATTAGTGATAGTGGCACTGTGTGTAGTTAGATTAGTGATAGTGGCACTGTGTGTAGTTAGATTAGTGATAGTGGCACTGTGTGTAGTTAGATTAGTGATAGTGGCACTGTGTGTAGTTAGATTAGTGATAGTGGCACTGTGTGTAGTTAGATTAGTGATAGTGGCACTGTGTGTAGTTAGATTAGTGATAGTGGCACTGTGTGTAGTTAGATTAGTGATAGTGGCACTGTGTGTAGTTAGATTAGTGATAGTGGCACTGTGTGTAGTTAGATTAGTGATAGTGGCACTGTGTGTAGTTAGATTAGTGATAGTGGCACTGTGTGTAGTTAGATTAGTGATAGTTGCACTATGTATAGTTAGATTAGTGATAGTGGCACTGTGTGTAGTTAGATTAGTGATAGTGGCACTGTGTGTAGTTAGATTAGTGATAGTGGCACTGTGTGTAGTTAGATTAGTGATAGTGGCACTGTGTGTAGTTAGATTAGTGATAGTGGCACTGTGTGTAGTTAGATTAGTGATAGTGGCACTGTGTATAGTTAGATTAGTGATAGTGGCACTGTGTGTAGTTAGATTAGTGATAGTGGCACTGTGTGTAGTTAGATTAATGATAGTGGCACTGTGTGTAGTTAGATTAGTGATAGTGGCACTGTGTGTAGTTAGATTAGTGATAGTGGCACTGTGTGTAGTTAGATTAGTGATAGTGGCACTATGTATAGTTAGATTAGTGATAGTTGCACTGTGTGTAGTTAGATTAATGATAGTGGCACTGTGTGTAGTTAGATTAGTGATAGTTGCACTGTGTGTAGTTAGATTAATGATAGTGGCACTGTGTGTAGTTAGATTAGTGATAGTGGCACTGTGTGTAGTTAGATTAGTGATAGTGGCACTGTGTGTAGTTAGATTAGTGATAGTGGCACTGTGTATAGTTAGATTAGTGATAGTTGCACTGTGTGTAGTTAGATTAGTGATAGTGGCACTGTTTATAGTTAGATTAGTGATAGTGGCACTGTGTGTAGTTAGATTAGTGATAGTGGCACTGTGTGTAGTTAGATTAGTGATAGTGGCACTGTGTGTAGTTAGATTAGTGATAGTGGCACTGTGTGTAGTTAGATTAGTGATAGTGGCACTGTGTGTAGTTAGATTAGTGATAGTGGCACTGTGTGTAGTTAGATTAGTGATAGTGGCACTGTGTGTAGTTAGATTAGTGATAGTGGCACTGTGTGTAGTTAGATTAATGATAGTGGCACTGTGTATAGTTAGATTAGTGTTAGTGGCACTGTGTGTAGTTAGATTAGTGATAGTGGCACTGTGTGTAGTTAGATTAGTGATAGTGGCACTGTGTGTAGTTAGATTAGTGATAGTGGCACTGTGTATAGTTAGATTAGTGATAGTGGCCCTATGTATAGTTAGATTAGTGATAGTGGCACTGTGTGTAGTTAGATTAGTGATAGTGGCACTGTGTGTAGTTAGATTAGTGATAGTGGCACTGTGTATAGTTAGATTAGTGATAGTGGCACTGTGTATAGTTAGATTAGTGATAGTGGCACTGTGTGTAGTTAGATTAGTGATAGTGGCACTGTGTGTAGTTAGATTAGTGATAGTGGCACTATGTATAGTTAGATTAGTGATAGTGGCACTATGTATAGTTAGATTAGTGATAGTGGCACTGTGTGTAGTTAGATTAGTGATAGTGGGACTGTGTGTAGTTAGATTAGTGATAGTGGCACTGTGTGTAGTTAGATTAGTGATAGTGGCACTGTGTGTAGTTAGATTAGTGATAGTGGCACTATGTATAGTTAGATTAATGATAGTGGCACTGTGTATAGTTAGATTAGTGATAGTGGCACTGTGTGTAGTTAGATTAATGATAGTGGCACTGTGTATAGTTAGATTAGTGATAGTGGCACTATGTATAGTTAGATTAGTGATAGTGGCACTGTGTGTAGTTAGATTAGTGATAGTGGCACTGTGTGTAGTTAGATTAGTGATAGTGGCACTATGTATAGTTAGATTAGTGATAGTGGCACTGTGTGTAGTTAGATTAGTGATAGTTGCACTGTGTGTAGTTAGATTAGTGATAATGGCACTGTGTGTAGTTAGATTAGTGATAGTGGTACTGTGTGTAGTTAGATTAGTGATAGTGGCACTGTGTGTAGTTAGATTAGTGATAGTGGCACTGTGTGTAGTTAGATTAATGATAGTTGCACTGTGTGTAGTTAGATTAGTGATAGTGGCACTGTGTATAGTTAGATTAGTGATAGTGGCACTGTGTGTAGTTAGATTAGTGACAGTGGCACTGTGTGTAGTTAGATTAGTGATAGTGGCACTGTGTATAGTTAGATTAGTGATAGTGGCACTGTGTGTAGTTAGATTAGTGATAGTGGCACTGTGTGTAGTTAGATTAGTGATAGTAGCACTATGTATAGTTAGATTAGTGATAGTGGCACTGTGTGTAGTTAGATTAATGATAGTGGCACTGTGTGTAGTTAGATTAGTGATAGTGGCCCTATGTATAGTTAGATTAGTGATAGTGGCACTGTGTGTAGTTAGATTAGTGATAGTAGCACTATGTATAGTTAGATTAGTGATAGTGGCACTGTGTGTAGTTAGATTAATGATAGTGGCACTGTGTGTAGTTAGATTAGTGATAGTGGCCCTATGTATAGTTAGATTAGTGATAGTGGCACTGTGTATAGTTAGATTAGTGATAGTGGCACTGTGTGTAGTTAGATTAGTGATAGTGGCACTGTGTGTAGTTAGATTAGTGATAGTGGCACTGTGTGTAGTTAGATTAGTGATAGTAGCACTGTGTGTAGTTAGATTAGTGATAGTGGCACTATGTGTAGTTAG
Organism: Pelodytes ibericus; assembly: GCA_036172795.1. Taxonomy (NCBI): domain Eukaryota; kingdom Metazoa; phylum Chordata; class Amphibia; order Anura; family Pelodytidae; genus Pelodytes; species Pelodytes ibericus. The sequence continues at coordinate 285,087,160 of CM069857.1, forward strand.
ATTAATGATAGTGGCACTGTGTGTAGTTAGATTAGTGATAGTGGCACTGTGTGTAGTTAGATTAGTGATAGTAGCACTGTGTGTAGTTAGATTAGTGATAGTAGCACTGTGTATAGTTAGATTAGTGATAGTGGCACTGTGTGTAGTTAGATTAGTGATAGTGGCACTGTGTGTAGTTAGATTAGTGATAGTGGCACTGTGTGTAGTTAGATTAGTGATAGTGGCACTATGTATAGTTAGATTAGTGATAGTGGCACTATGTATAGTTAGATTAGTGATAGTGGCACTGTGTGTAGTTAGATTAGTGATAGTGGCACTGTGTGTAGTTAGATTAGTGATAGTGGCACTGTGTGTAGTTAGATTAGTGATAGTGGCACTGTGTGTAGTTAGATTAGTGATAGTGGCACTGTGTGTAGTTAGATTAGTGATAGTGGCACTGTGTGTAGTTAGATTAGTGATAGTTGCACTGTGTGTAGTTAGATTAGTGATAGTGGCACTGTGTGTAGTTAGATTAGTGATAGTGGCACTGTGTGTAGTTAGATTAATGATAGTGGCACTGTGTGTAGTTAGATTAGTGATAGTGGCACTGTGTGTAGTTAGATTAGTGATAGTGGCACTGTGTGTAGTTAGATTAGTGATAGTGGCACTATGTATAGTTAGATTAGTGATAGTGGCACTGTGTGTAGTTAGATTAGTGATAGTGGCACTGTGTGTAGTTAGATTAGTGATAGTGGCACTGTGTATAGTTAGATTAGTGATAGTGGCACTGTGTGTAGTTAGATTAGTGATAGTGGCACTGTGTATAGTTAGATTAGTGTTAGTGGCACTGTGTGTAGTTAGATTAGTGATAGTGGCACTGTGTATAGTTAGATTAGTGTTAGTGGCACTGTGTGTAGTTAGATTAGTGATAGTGGCACTATGTATTGTTAGATTAGTGATAGTGGCACTGTGTGTAGTTAGATTAGTGATAGTGGCACTGTGTATAGTTAGATTAGTGATAGTGGCACTGTGTGTAGTTAGATTAGTGATAGTGGCACTGTGTGTAGTTAGATTAATGATAGTGGCACTGTGTGTAGTTAGATTAGTGTTAGTGGCACTGTGTGTAGTTAGATAAGTGATAGTGGCACTGTGTTTAGTTAGATTAGTGATAGTGGCACTGTGTGTAGTTAGATTAGTGTTAGTGGCACTGTGTATAGTTAGATTAGTGATAGTGGCACTATGTATAGTTAGATTAGTGATAGTGGCACTGTGTATAGTTAGATTAGTGATAGTGGCACTATGTATAGTTAGATTAGTGTTAGTGGCACTATGTATAGTTAGATTAGTGATAGTGGCACTATGTAAAGTTAGATTAGTGATAGTGGCACTGTGTGTAGTTAGATAAGTGATAGTGGCACTGTGTATAGTTAGATTAGTGATAGTGGCACTATGTATAGTTAGATTAGTGATAGTGGCACTGTGTGTAGTTAGATTAGTGATAGTGGCACTGTGTGTAGTTAGATTAGTGATAGTGGCACTATGTATAGTTAGATTAGTGATAGTGGCACTGTGTGTAGTTAGATTAGTGATAGTGGCACTGTGTGTAGTTAGATTAGTGATAGTGGCACTGTGTGTAGTTAGATTAGTGATAGTGGCACTGTGTGTAGTTAGATTAGTGTTAGTGGCACTATGTATAGTTAGATTAGTGATAGTGGCACTGTGTGTAGTTAGATTAGTGTTAGTGGCACTATGTATAGTTAGATTAGTGATAGTGGCACTGTGTATAGTTAGATTAGTGATAGTGGCACTGTGTGTAGTTAGATTAGTGATAGTGGCACTGTGTGTAGTTAGATTAGTGATAGTGGCACTGTGTGTAGTTAGATTAGTGATAGTGGCACTGTGTGTAGTTAGATTAGTGATAGTGGCACTGTGTGTAGTTAGATTAGTGATAGTTGCACTGTGTGTAGTTAGATTAGTGATAGTTGCACTGTGTGTAGTTAGATTAGTGATAGTGGCACTGTGTGTAGTTAGATTAGTGATAGTTGCACTGTGTGTAGTTAGATTAGTGATAGTGGCACTGTGTGTAGTTAGATTAGTGATAGTTGCACTGTGTGTAGTTAGATTAGTGATAGTTGCACTGTGTGTAGTTAGATTAGTGATAGTGGCACTGTGTATAGTTAGATTAGTGATAGTAGCACTGTGTATAGTTAGATTAGTGATAGTGGCACTGTGTGTAGTTAGATTAGTGATAGTGGCACTATGTATAGTTAGATTAGTGATAGTGGCACTGTGTGTAGTTAGATTAGTGATAGTGGCACTATGTATAGTTAGATTAGTGATAGTGGCACTGTGTGTAGTTAGATTAGTGATAGTTGCACTGTGTGTAGTTAGATTAGTGATAGTGGCACTGTGTATAGTTAGATTAGTGATAGTGGCACTATGTATAGTTAGATTAGAGATAGTGTCACTATATATAGTTAGATTAGTGATAGTGGCACTGTATATAGTTAGATTAGTGATAGTGGCACTATGTACAGTTAGATTAGTGATAGTGGCACTGTGTGTAGTTAGATTAGTGGTAGTGGCACTGTGTATAGTTAGATTAGTGATAGTGGCACTATGTATAGTTAGATTAGAGATAGTGTCACTATATATAGTTAGATTAGTGATAGTGGCACTGTATATAGTTAGATTAGTGATAGTGGCACTATGTACAGTTAGATTAGTGATAGTGGCACTGTGTGTAGTTAGATTAGTGGTAGTGGCACTGTGTGTAGTTAGATTAGTGATAGTGGCACTATGTATAGTTAGATTAGAGATAGTGTCACTATATATAGTTAGATTAGTGATAGTGGCACTGTATATAGTTAGATTAGTGATAGTGGCACTATGTACAGTTAGATTAGTGATAGTGGCACTGTGTGTAGTTAGATTAGTGGTAGTGGCACTGTGTATACTTAGATTTATTGATGATTGCACTGTGTATACTTAGATTAGTGATAGTAGCACTGTGTTAGTGTATAGTTAGATTAGTGATAGTGGCACTATGTAGAGTTAGATTAGAGATAGTGGCCCCATGTATAGTTAGATTAGTGATAGTAGCACTGTGTATACTTAGATTAGTGATAGTTGCACTGTGTATAGTTAGATTAGTGATAGTGGGTTTGGCAGCACAGCGGGATACAAGACTGCCATCCCGAAGTCCTGATATGATGTTCCCTTGTTTGGAACACTGAAGAAGGCACACTGGCATGCCAGGTAGAGTAACAGCACCACCGTGCATCTGTGGTAGCTCTAACCCTCAACCTCCCAAGCTCTGCCCCCTGGTACCCTGATTTTAAAGGGGCAGTAGTTGGGAGGTATGGAGTCCCTTTAAACCATCCAGAGTTCAGAATCCTGGTAGTGAAGCACAGCTTAGCGGACAGGACATGTATGAGGGTGGGGGAGTGATTCAGGTCATAGCTGGGGAAGGGGGAGGATCTGGGAGTTAGGGTATATAAAGTAGGATATCCTCCCCCTTCCAGCAGCCATCTTAAAAAATCCATAAGAACACTCTGGAAAGTTTTGCTGAAGTTTCTTCTCTTACCTTTTCAGGAGTCTCCCACGGCCTCAGGCATGGATGTGGACGGGATCCTGAATGCCTTGAGGGCTGAAGCGTTGGTGGATGGTGGCAGGCAGTTACTGTCACAACTGGCCCGGTTGCAGGCTGCCCCAACGGTGGTCCCCGCTTCTGAGGGCCGTGGATCCATGAGGCGAGTCTCCCGTCCGCCCGCCAGCTTGAGCCCCGAAGTGGATGCCTCCTCCCGCTCGAGACGGCGAGCATCCAGTAGTGCGGTGAGTACAGCCATCGCTACTCCCGCGAGAACCGCGATTCCCGCGGTGTCTCGCGAGATCCCTCACTCTGCTCCGGCTTCCGTTTCTACGGGCCGCAGCACACGGTCCTCCACACGGAGGTCCGTGACAGGGGGAGCTGCAGTCATCGGGGCTGCCACGAGGCTCCAGGCAGCCCCGCTTCCGGTCCGGGACACAGCCTCACGCTCCTCCAGGCGGCAGGAGTAACAGACGGCCACCCAGACCAGTAAGTGGGCCTAGGGCCCAAAAACGGAGGGCTGTGGGCTTACCTCTGGGCAGTGGGGGGCAAGGGGGGTCCCTCTCTATGTCCTCTGGGGGGGTCCTCTGGGGATGAGGTTTCCCCTGTTAACCCTCCAGCTCCCTGGGCCACGCATGCTGGGCCACTTTATGTGGGGTCTGTGGTTGGGCCTTCGGCTGGGGGTCCTAGGAGTTGCACTGCCTCACATTTTTCTGCCCTACAGGTTGCTCCTGCGCTGGATCCGGCCCATGCTCCTGCTGCTGCAGCGGTGCCAAGTGCGGGTGAACTGGTTATTCAGCAAGCTATGCCGGTTCCGAGTATCTAGTCTGCTCCTGGGGGCCCTGCTGCCAGCTCTTCGGGTGAGTGTAGCGTATCTTGCACTGGTGTTCCGTTTGGGGGGCTGGGGGCTCAGGGCTCTCAGGATCAGGCATGGGCTAGTTTTTTGCAAGGTTTGCATGTGCTCTGGGATCAGGCGCAGGGGGGGTCGCAGGGTGCGCGCGCAGGCGTATTGGACTCACAAGTCGGCGGGGTGTGGGGGGCCCCAATGGGGTTAGGGGGTGCGGGGTTCCCGGCGGGGGGAGATTTGGCGGGCAGGTCGGCATTACCACCCGTACCATCCCCGTCTAATACGCCTAATTTGGTGGGGGCCCAGGGTACTAGTGCCACTCTTCCTGCAATAGTGGCGCAAGTGGCTCCGGCCCCCTTTTCTGATCCCTTGGCGGAGGTGGCACCCGTGGCCCCTATGGCCCACGGGCAACATACATGTGTTGGTCTGGCCCGCTAGGCTTACACCTTAAGCAAGAGGTACGGGAGCGAATATGGAAAGGGGAATACCTCGAGATATATTCGCTCCTTCCTTTGGAGGAGGTCCCCCCCCCAGACAAGGACTTGAAGGAGTCAGAGCGGGAAAAGGAAAAATACCGTATCGTAAGATTCCAAAGAATTTTGGAAACTGGATACAGGCTTTTTCAATCCTGGCTAGTGTGTTGGGGGAAAAATTCCCGGATAAGTGTTCGGCCCTATTCTGTTACCAGGATATGATTTGGACAGCTTGTAGGGTGTATGGGGGGCTGGGATGGTGGAAGTACGACGAGCAATTCCGCCAGCGTATTGCGGTGCGCCCGAGTTTATCATGGGACCAGATGGATTTCGGCCTCTGGCTTGCTATTATGACGCGCCCAGCCACGCAACAGGGCGGCTTGGCGTCCTTTCTCGGGGGGGCCGGGGGGTTGGAAATATAACGAGGGCCAGTGCAAGTTCGGTGCAGGCTGTCATTTCCGACATGAGTGTTCCGGTTGTGGAGGGTCACATCCGGCGACAAAGTGTTTCAAACGAGGCAGAGGGGGTGATAAGTCAGATATGGGGGAGAAGGGGGAGGACGCCAGTGGACGTCGCCGCGATGCGACCCTGGCTAAGTAGATACCATAATCGCAGGGCAGCAGAGATCCTCTTGGGGGGTTTTGGGGAGGGTTTTAAGATTCCTTTCCAAGAACGGACAGTATCACTGTCACTGCGTAACCTTAAGTTAGTGCTAGATCACCCCGAGGTGGTCAGGGAAAAGTTGGGTAAGGAGGTGGCTCTCGGGCGTATGGCGGGTCCGTTTGAGTTTCCCCCGCTTCTCAGTTTAAGGGTTTCTCCTCTCGGGGTGGTTCCAAAGAAGGAACCCGGGAAAATTTAGCCTGATTCAACATCTGTCGTTCCCACATGGGGGTTCGGTAAATGATGATATATGGGCAGAATTGTCCAGGGTGTCTTACACATCTTTTGATTCTGCAGTTCGGATGGTCCGTAAGGCTGGGCACGGTGCTTTAATGGCAAAAACAGATGTGGAAGCAGCATTCCGTCTGCTGCCAGTGCACCCTGAGTGTCACCACCTACTGGGATGCTATTTCGAGGGTCGGTTCTATGTGGATATGTGCCTTCCAATGGGATGCTCCATATCGTGCTTTTATTTCGAGTGCTTTAGCTCTTTCATGGACTGGGTGGTGCGGGAGGAGTCGGGTTTCGACTCTGTCTTGCACTACTTGGATGATTTTTTGCTAGTGGGCCCCCGGGATTCACACGTTTGTAACCATTTGCTTTCCACGATGAAAGCGGTTTCGCAGGGTTTTGGCGTTCCCTTAGCTTCAGATAAGACAGAAGGTCCCACTACTTGCTTGAGTTTTCTGGGAATAGAACTGGATTCGGTGGCCGGGGAATGTAGGTTGCCTCAGGACAAGCTGGTGGGTTTGCGTGCTGACATTGCTGCAGCTAAGGGTTTGAGGAAGATTAGGCTGCAACAGCTCCAGTCCCTCTTGGGGAAGCTTAACTTCGCCTGCAAGATAATGCCGATGGGTAGGGTTCTCAATAGGCGTTTGGCGGGAGCGTCACCGGGGGTAAGGCATCCTCGCCATTTCATTCGGCGAACTCGTCCTTTGTTAGCGGATCTGGCGGTATGGGAGATGTTTTTGGCCTCTTATAACCGAAGGACTTTGTGGCAGGCCCTCGAAGTCTCCAATAGAGATCTTCATCTTTATACGGATGCTGCGGGGTCTGTAGGCTTCGGGGCGGTGCTGGGTACACATTGGTGCGCTGACAGGTGGCCGTTTGATTGGGTGGAGGCGGGGCTGACGAGGAACTTAACTTTCTTGGAGCTCTTCCCCATCTTGGTGGCGGTGGTCCTTTGGGGGCATATTTTCAGGGATAGGAAGGTAGTGTTCCATTGTGATAACATGGGAGTGGTGATGGCAATCAACAACCTGACTGCCTCTTCCCCCCCGGTGATTCGCCTTTTGCGCCGGCTCGTGTTGCACTGTTTGAATTATAATATATCATGCAGAGCGGTTCATATCCCGGGGGTTACTAATGTAATGGCGGACGCTCTCTCCCGTTTTCAGTGGGAGGCGTTCAGGGCGGTGGCCCCGGGGGCGGACTCGGAAGGGGCTCCTTGTCCTCCGGTTCCTGTGGAGCCTTGGATTGGACGAGTAGCCCACTGGATTGGTCGCTCAGTCTCTCAGTCCACGTGGTCAAAGTATGGTAAGGTCTGGAGCGACTGGTTGGCTTTCGAACAATCCCGTGGGGGTTTCAGTTCTGATGCGGAGAGGCTCCAGGGCTTGCTTTGGCTGCTGTGGTCTTGGGAAGGGTCTGGAGTTTCTGTCACTGGCGTGACTTCTAAATTGGCGGCTTTGAGCTTCAGGTTTAAAATCTCAGGGTTTCGGGATGTAACAAGGGAATTCTTGGTCCGTCAGTCTCTTAGGGGGTGGAGATGGAGCCCCAGAGGGTTAGATCAGAGGTTTCCGGTGTCCGGGGCCCTCCTGTCGCAGATTTTCAGGATTCTTCCTGAGGTTTGTACGGATGCGTTTGAGATGGGACTGTTCCGTTTCGCTTTCGCATTAGCCTTTTTCGGGGCAATGAGAATAGGCGAATTGGTCAGCCCGTCAAAACGTGTTTCAGGGGGGTTGTTGGTCAAGGACATGGTGAGAGAACCAGGGGGTTTACGGTTTCGGATTCGCCGCTCAAAAACAGACGTTTTGGGTAAGGGGGCTTGGGTCCTCCTTCGGGAAGTACAGGGGTCCTTGGTGTGTCCAGTGGCTTGCTTTGACGCATATTACAGCGTCAGGCCATATGTTGAGGGCCCTCTTCTGATTCACGGGGATGGGGCTTTCTTATCCAGGTATCAATTTGTGAGGGTTTTCAAGCTGGCATTGGATAGACTGGGTTTTGATAGCTCTCAATTTGGCGGTCACTCATTTCGCATAGGCGCTGCATCCAAAGCTTCCAGGTTAGGGTTTGCAGACAGGGCCATACAGCGGATTGGCAGATGGGGGTCGCAGCGTTTTGTGTCCTATATTCGACCTGTGGGACTCATGGCTGTCTCATCCATCCTGTCTTCCCAGGTTCCACAGTCAGAAAGGTTTGGCTCTTAGGCCACTCCTACATTTTCTGTGCCCGCCAACGCGCTGCCATCCGCCCCGGGGGGAAACGCCTGGGATTCCCACCCGCGGTAGCCGAGGTCCGTTGGATAGGGATCAGGGGAATGTGGTGGGTACGTCTCCTTCCGGAGCTGGTGCAGATGTCCAGGCTCTTGGGTTCTCCGGACGTGTTGCTGATACATCTGGGCGGCAATGATTTAGGGTCTGTTCCGGTGTGGGGTTTATGTGACCTCATTCGGCAGGATCTGTCTAGACTATTAGTGCTGTTTCCAGATGTTAGGTTAGTTTGGTCCGAGCTGGTTTCCCGGAACTATTGGCGTGCTGCTCGCAACCAGAGGACAATGGAGAAGTGCAGGGTTAAGGTGAACAAGCACATTTCCAAGTTCGTTCTCAGTGTTGGGGGCATTGCTATTCGCCACCAAGTGTTCGAGCGGGACGCAGCTATATATTTTAGGAGCGATGGGGTGCACCTTACGGAAGTGGGATTAGATCTCTTTAACCTGGCATTACAGGAAGGTGTATAACAGGCCATGGCGTTGGGGTTGGGTGGCTCCCGATGATTTTAGGCCGTAAAACAGCGGTGCCGGTGGCAGGGGGGGCATGTCCTTGCCGGTCAGGTTTTTTGTTATTGGGAAGGAGGAGTCCGACCCAGTAGTTTGAAGTTTGGGGCTCAGCCCTCCCCTAACTTCTAGGTAAGGTGACCAGTCACCAATTTTACGTGCCCACCGAGTGAGGAGTCGGCTGGTGGTCAGCATTGGTAAGGAAAAGGGGTAAGAGACCCTCGGACGAGGGGGGAGGGGAGTTATTACTTCAGGTTGGTTAAGGTTTTTTGATAGTTGCACTATGTATAGTTTAATTTAAGGTAGGCTGGCAAGGATTCAGTTTTTATATATTTTGGTGGTTAGGCTGTATCTACCAGAGATGGAGATTAAGGTGATTGGCCGATACAGCCCTAACTTATTTTCTATTTATGTTTTAATAAATCGCTGTGGCCTATTTTTCACCATACATTATGTGTTGTGTCATTATTTCTGGGATAAGGGGGTGGGGGGTTTCAGCCACTCCTGCACTATCCACACTCGATCATACATGAACAGTGACAATTCAGGTGTTAAATAGCTCTTATTTCTCTGCGAAGGAGAAGTTGTGCCTTTGTCTCGGCCCTAGTTGCCAGATCAGAGCCAAGAGTTCATTGTCAATACTAGAAAAAAGATCTGTTAGATTAATGTCTCGCAATATTTCATAGTCACAATCAATCAGTTCCATTCATGTCTTTCCACATACTCTTGAACTTACAGTGCTGCTCATTTAACATAATAACAGAGTTGAAGGAAGACTTTCATTACCTGGAAGAGTTTTACAATGTTTTTAGACAAAGATCTGTATTGTAACAAGCAATTACGGGTTTGATCATAACCTCAGATTACATCTTTCATTAAATTAAATTGTGTAATGGTAGTATCCTCGGGGCGGACAGAATATCTCATTGTATCTTTACTGGTTAAACAGTTGGTTATAATAGGATCGGGCTGGAAGAGCAAAGATTTCATAGACAGCAAAGGAAGGGATTCTTTACGGTAAGGACAATAAAGTTATGTAACTCACTGCCAAGAGAGGTAGTGCTATCAAATACAATAGATGCATTTAAACATGGTCTGGGTATTTGTTTTAGAAAATCAGAACATACAGGGCTATCAATAAACAGTAATATTTTGCAGTCAAGAAGGAATTTCCCCCCGCTCAGAGGCAAAATAAAAAATGGCTGACTTGGGAAAGATAGGTTGGAGGATTGAACTTTATAACCTTAGGTCTTTTTTCAGCTTAACCCTTAGTGACAAGACATTTTTACCTTGACTTTCCCTTGGTGACAAGGGCTGTTTTGACATTTCTGGGGTGTTTGTGTTTAGCTGTTATTTTCTTCTTTCTCACATACTGTACCCACACAAATTATATGTTGTTTTTATCGTCATAAGAAGGGCTATCATTAGATACCATTATGTTCATCATATCTTATAATTTACTACAAAAAAAAATCATAAAATATGATGACAAATTAAAAAAAAACACTTTTTCTAACTTTGACCTAAAATATATTTTACACAAATACAATCATTAAAAAAGACCCCGTCTAAATAGTTTCTAAATGTTGTCAAAAATATGCATGTTTCTATAATTTGCTGTATTTTTTGCGAGATATGGGGCAAAAAACAAAAATAGTGTTTTTTGTTTTTATCCTTTTGACCTTTTGACCCCAACCCAAACCCTAAATTTAACCCTAACACTAAATTTAACCCCATCACTAACCCTTATGATATCCCTTAATATATTTTAATTTTAATTACATTTTTACCCTATAATCTAATCTAACTATAATACCAGTTTTAAGCTAATTAAATCTTTTTTTTTTTTTTTAACATTGCAATGTTGCTTGCTGCCTCTAGGGGCAGTAAATCAACATATTCAGAGCGACAGAAATTAATTTTCTTTCACTTCCAAAGCTCAGACCACAAGAGGGCATAGCCATATTGACGGAGCATGCTGCTCCGTCAGTACGGCGCCCACAGTCGCTCCGTAGGGCGATCATGGGTGCCCCAGAGAGGAAATTTCTGAGTTGGCTATTGCCTCGACATTGAGGCAATAGACCAACACCCTTAAAGCGGTTTTCGCGATCGTTGATTGCTAAAACCGCTTGCTTATTCGCAGGACGTGCCAGGAATGTGCATGTTCAGGAACAGAGTTGTCGCGAAGGGGTTAAATTATATTATTACAATTATTAAAGTTGTTACATGAATGGTATCAGCATTGGCCTCCTAGCAAAAAGGAACTCAAAATACAGATGTAAAGAAACAAACAAAAAAACTTGGCCTAAGCTTATAAAATCAAGGCTCCCAATTCCACCAAGGCACTCCATCAGCTAAATATTGTTTATTTTGAGAGTATATAGAATACAAAGTTATCAAAATTATCTATACATTGTGTTAGAATATTAAAATAAAAATGTGTTTTAAATGTGTCTGTGGAGTCTGCTGCTTATGACATCACTTGTGGCACCGTATGCAAATTACATATTTCCCATTGAAAATTAATTCTTTTGCATATTAAATCACAGTTGATGTCAAGAACAGGAGACTCCACAAACACACATAAAACTATTTGTTCTCCTATTGTGGCATTTGCTTGCGACACCACTAACACCATTGTGTAGATCATTATGCACCATCATTAACAATCCTTGAGAGAGGAGGAGGTGAGAAAGTCCCTTTAAAAACGAATACAATATAATGTTTTACTACATGTTTACAATAATGCTCATTCCAGGATTTGTGCTGTGAAAGATCAGGGTCTAAAAGATACAGTATAGAAAATGAATGGGGGGGAAGACACTGAAGAGTTTCAGATGACCTCTGCCAGTGATATTTCTATTTGGTAGAGGTGCAATATCTTGCGCAGAGAAGTGTTGGATGTAAAAAAAAAAGTAATTTTTAAAAAACGTCTCAACACATTTGTGTGAGTTTACACATATAACCACCATAGTGCACTAGCCAACCACATACATGCAGTGGTGCAGTAGCGTATCTTCCACAAAGCAAACAAGGCACTCGCCTAGGGCGGCACTTTGCCAGAGGGTGTTAAAGCACACAAAATTGCAAACAATTTTGCTCCCTCAGCAAGCTTTACCTCCTTCCAATTAATCGGGGTGATGGGGGCATGTAATGGACGTGGTGGGGGTATGTATTGAGGGTGATGGTGGCATGTAATGGGGGTGATGGGGCATGTCGTAGGTGTGCAACGTGGTGGGTGATGGGGCATGTTGTAGGTGTGCAACGTGGGGGGGGGGGGGGGGGTACCTGAATTTTGTCTGCCTAGAGCAGGACAAAACCAAGATACACCACTGCAGTGGTGAAGACACTCAGCATCCCACACTCTGGGGTTCGTAGTATAGCTGCCTACACAATGTAGGCTGCCCATCCTAGACAACTGGGACATCGAAATGCGACAGGACTCCCCCACTCACCGCAGGCTGGCATGATCACATGAGACATTAAGCATGTTTTATTTTTCTAATTGTACCTTTAATACCTTCCCTTTTAGGGCTTAGTGAAAGCCTTCATTTAACATTCACCATAAACAATAACTTTATTAGTAAACTGAATTTTTATAGTTTCATTTACATGAAGGGAACCGCAGTCGTTCAATCATATCGAGAATTTCTGCAAATTGACATGAAGGAGACGGTTGTTGGTTATTAATATGCAGAAGGGTGAGTTGTGGTTGAAGACCAATTTTACATATATTTATTTTTTTATTTTACGATTCATAATGGATTCTAAATCTCCGACAAAGTGGCCTAAACTTGTACTGACGGCTCCAGAAAAAAAATAATTCTATTTATATTGTGCTATTTGCATATTCATGGGCGAGTAATGAAAAACAAATAGAAAAAAAAAGCAAACACATAAATATGTATTTGTATGGAAATTATGATTGCTTTCAGGATAAAGAAGCCAAATCTGAAAAGTTCAGATTGTATAATATTACTTTGGATTCCAATCATAAACACCCACAAGTTCTGTCTGGGCCACCGAGTCTAGTTACTTTGGATTCCAATCATATACACCCACAAGTTCTGTCTGGGCCACCGAGTCTAGTTACTTTGGATTCCAATCATATACACCCACAAGTTCTGTCTGGGCCACCAAGTCTTGTTACTTTGGATTCCAATCGTATACACCCACAAGTTCTGTCTGGGCCACTGAGTCTAGTTACTTTGGATTCCAATCATATACACCCACAAGTTCTGTCTGGGCCACCGAGTCTAGTTACTTTGGATTCCAATCGTATACACCCACAAGTTCTGTCTGGGCCACTGAGTCTAGTTACTTTGGATTCCAATCATATACACCAACAAGTTCTGTCTGGGCCACCAAGTCTAGTTACTTTGGATTCCAATCATATACACCCACAAGTTCTGTCTGGGCCACCAAGTCTAGTTACTTTGGATTCCAATCATATACACCCACAAGTTCTGTCTGGGCTACCAAGTCTAGTTACTTTGGATTACAATCATATACACCCACAAGTTCTGTCTGGGCCACCGAGTCTAGTTACTTTGGATTCTAATCATATACACCCACAAGTTATGTCGGGGCCACCAAGTCTAGTTACTTTGGATTCCAATCATATACACCCACAAGTTCTGTCTGGGCCACCAAGTCTAGTTACTTTGGATTCCAATCATATACACCCTCAAGTTCTATCTGGCTTTATCCTAAGACCAAAACGCGTTAGATGCATGCTTCTTGAACACCCCCCTCTGTCATCCTCAGGAGTCCACATGGGCTTTATTCATAAAAGAGAGACCTGCAGTGAATGGCAAGGAACTGAGAAGGGAATGTCAAACGTAAGGCCAAAGTAGCTGAGTTGGAAATAAAAAATCTCCCAATCAGCTGAATTCTCTCTTTCTAAAAAAAAAAACCTATGGCGTGGAAACAATTATGGGGTCATGTACTAAACAAGTGCAGTGGGGGAAAAAGTAGGTAAAACATGAGTAAGGAGCAATTTGCGACTATTTGTAACATTCTGCGCATTTTTTTTCCTGATTTGCACCTCTTACGTTTATTTTTATTTAGCGTGCATTTTTCCGGTTGCGCTAATAAATTGCGATTAGATTTGCGTACGCTAAAGAGTTTTGTGAATATTTTGGGAAAAATAATTCTTATTTGCGTGTGAAAATTACACCAGCTTTTAGCGAGCGCTATCAAAACAGGTAGAAAAAAATATTTGCAAAATTACACGTTTTTATTCGTAATTTGCTCGTATGTACTATTTGAGTGTTACATTTTGAGTACATTGCAATAGGAGCAAAGCATGACAAAAATAGTTTTGCATATAAAATATATTTGCGTTTTTATGTGCGTGCCCCTCTTAGTGAGTACGGATTTGGCTCTTTGTTTTATATACATAATATGGTACCCTGATTCCCCATATATTATAATTATTCAGTATTTCTTAAACAGCATTTCTAGCATGGCAAATATAAGAACTGAATGGGGGGAGGGGGTGTCTATTTTTTGCAGTTCCCTTGTAAATGCCCCTCACAGCTTACTGTTTAAAGGAAAAAAATTAGACCTTTTAATTTAGGTCACAGGTTTCTTTCAAACTTTTGAATAGGTCAGTAATCTGTTTTTTTTTTCTGATAAAAAACAAACAAAAAACAACCAAGAGATTAGACTTCGATCAAGCTAGATAATGATTATTCAAGCTGTCCAAAGTCAAGGAGAGTCTGTGCAAAAGCAAATAAATTAATTAATAATGCCCTTTCCCTGAATAACAGAAATGCCCCAGTACGTCGAAAACAGGTTTTTATAACTCAGTAGGGTTGAAATGTTTGGATGATGGCTGATTTGGGGATAGCTCAATATAATATTCTAATGTTGGTGCTAGGACTGGTTTGTTCTCATGAACAGTAGTGTATCTTCAACAAGGTACTCGCCTAGGGCGGCACTGTGCCAGAGGGCGGCACTTTGCCAGAGGGTGTTAAACCACACTTTTGGTGATTGAAACAATTTCGCTCTCCCTCCCCCACCGGTCAGCAAGCTTTAGCTCCTTCCTGTTAATCGTGGTGATAAGGGCATGTAATGGACATGGGGGGTATGAAATGAGGGTGATGGTGGCATGTAATGGGGGTGATGGGGCATTTAGTGTGTGTGCAATGTGGGTGATGGGACATGTCGTGGGTGTGAAAAGTGGGTGTGCAACATGGGTGGTGGGGGGGAGGGGGTGCCGAAATTTTGTCTGCCTAGGGCAGCACAAAACCTATATACACCACTACTCATGAAATATATTAAGAATTATTTTCAGATGCTCAACCAGTGCTTCTATCCATGGCTTGCTATTGGCTCACATTTTCCCCATCCAAAATGTATTTCCATTCAATGTCTTATTTATATAGTGGGTGCAGACTTGGCTTATAACATTATAACACTCCCATGGACCCCTTGGAGCATCGGTTCCCCACTTCCGCATTAATTTGGAAGTTTAGCGAGACCCTGGGAGTTCTCGGGTCCCAAGCCTTGCATTATACTGGGGCTTAGCTGCATTTGCGCTAAACGAAGGAGCATCGTTAACACTTCCAGCACCCACCCAGCTCAAGGTGACCCCCCAAGGAGGTAAACCCATCAGTGAATATATGTGCAATCTTGACAACCAGCCAGGCAGTTTGGTAAATTGGTTTGAGAACTGAGCTGTAGCAGATTCACTTATCCGTATGTTCAGGAACGATGTTAAAAGTCTAGGAAAAGTTTGGGATGTTTCAAAGTGCCCTTCTGGGGCTAGGTCAAAGCCAGTCAACACGGATCTTCTCCATTACGCTAGGCTGTGTGCACAGGACACGTAGATTACCCCACGTGCGATAATAGCTGGTTAACCGTCGTTAAGATACAGAAAGGCACATCTCCACTCCAAAACATTTTAATTACCCGCAAATTAAATTCCACTGATTTAACACATAACGGGAGCAACATTGAGAGTTGTTAGCTAAATGGCTTTGCTGATGCGTTGTAAAGTTAATGGAGCGCCTGTAATGTGGGTGTAATGCGGTTTGACACAACAAACATGACTATATGT
This sequence comes from Pelodytes ibericus, assembly GCA_036172795.1. NCBI lineage: Eukaryota > Metazoa > Chordata > Amphibia > Anura > Pelodytidae > Pelodytes > Pelodytes ibericus. The sequence goes on from CM069857.1 coordinate 285,102,766, forward strand.
TACTGCTTTGGCATTGAGCGCCCTACAGTTAAGACAGTGAGGCTTGGAGGCAGTATCTAATAAGACGTGAAATGTATTCTTTAGGGTTTAGTACAGCAAAAGAGAAATATTAAAAAGGCAGATACACCTAGCTTATTTCTGTATGTTGTACCTGTTTCTAATATACGCCGATCAGCTATAAAATTATGACCACCTGTCACTCACCTGATCCCCTCACATCGCTTGTCACCTCCTTCCTCACGCCGTCATAGCTCTCATGTTGTTGCAGCAGCCATGTTTTTGGAGTCAGGAAGTCACCAGTGACTTCTGGAGACACTTTTTATCTACAGTGGCCATGTTTTTGGAGTCTGTTTGCTCTCTATACAGACTTCAAATAGATGCATTCATTTTTGTTTTATTTTCGGTTTTACTTTCTTTCTATCACTTGGGATCCTCTTCTATTGTTATATATATGCATATATATTTTAGTGTTCTGTATTCTTTTTGTTTTTCCTGTTCCTCCCTCCTGACACACCCATCTCCTTCTCCATTGGTCTATGCTAATTACTTCCTATATTTATTCACCTGTTCATTCGTTTTCTAGTTGCCTGCGCAAAGAGTTCTCTCTGTTTTTGGGCTATTGTTACATTTTGTCTGACTCCTGATACTGACCCTTGGCTTGTTCTTTGACTCTGTTTTTGATCTCCGCCTGCATCGACCCCGGATAGTACCTTGACTTCGTTTGATCTCTGCCTGCCTCGAATCCTCAGCCTGATTTTGACTTTGCTTGACTTTTGCCTGCCTCTATTCCCTGGCTTGCTCCTCAACTTTGCTTGTTCTCAGCCTATTGATATCATCAACCAGTTCCAGTCTGTCTTGTCTCCTGTGCTACTCAGAGTACTCCAGCAACCCATTCCTGGTTACCTCTAGGTTGTACTTGTGCCGCACAAACCCCTGGCAAAACATTACCCTGGGCTCAACCTTCGGGTACATATTTGTCAGGGTGAACACCACAAAGTACTTCCCAAGAGGGGATCTTGCAACAAGGGTCCCTCCTCCTGGGTGTCACTGGTACACTGTAACACCACCTGCCTAATATTGTGTATGTTTGACACCAAAACAGCCCTGACCCATCGAGGCATGGACTCCACTAGACCTCTGAAGGTGTGCTGTGGTATCTGCTGGGTCGGCCCTGTAATGGGGCAGACTGGGCCAGATGACCCAGATGGCTCCCTGGCAGAGGCGGTACTTTGCTGCCCCATGCAGTGTTTTTTTTCTTTTTCTATCTGTCTAGCCAACCAAAGGGTTAACTCCTCTGATACTCCCTATATCTGTCTAGCCCCCAAGGGGTTAACTCCTCTGACACTGCCTATATCTGTGTAGCCAACCCACGGGGGTTAACTCCTCTGAAACTGCCTCTATCTGTGTAGACACCCAAGAGGTTAACTCCTCTGACACTGCCTATATCTGTCTAGCCAACCCACGGGGGTTAACTCCTCTGAAACTGCCTCTATCTGTGTAGACACCCAAGAGGTTAACTCCTCTGACACTGTCTATATCTGTCTAGCCATCCAGGGGTTAACTCATCTGACACTGCCTATATCTGTCTAGCCATCCAGGGGTTAACTCATCTGACACTGCCTATACATGTCAATCAATCCAGGGGTTAACTCCTCTGACACTGACTATATCTATGTGGATTTTGTTATAGGCCACTGGTCACTTTATGTTTAAGGGAATTGCACAGAGTGTTATCACAATAATGTTTTACCATGACTCTCTTTTCACCTTACGGGTGAGTTCTTCAAAAAAAATATTTTATTATGTATATAAGAAGTGCTTATGTGGGCATATAAATATAAAACATTTTTTTCTATGAGCTCACCCACGAGGTGAAAAGAAACAAATGGTAAAACAAACATTAGGCTGTGCAATTCCCCAACACATAATATGTGACCCCTGACCTATAACATGACTCAAATATTGTACTTTATGTTTAAATGCTCAAACATTTAGGGTACACATTTAATACTCGCGACATATAATTTTGCACATAGAAAGATGCTCTTACATTAAATTATCACTTCCTGATAAGTTTCATTTTTAGTTTGAATTATCATTTACTGTGGGCTTTTTTTTGGGGGGGGGGGGGGGCAGCATTTAGTTTTTCACCCCAGGCAGCCCAATGTCTTGGGCCGGCCCTGGGTATCTGGCACCAAAACGTTAGCAGATCCTTTAAGTCCTGTAAGTTGTGAGGTGGGGCCTCCATGGATCGGACTTGTCTGTCCAGCACGTCCCACAGATGCTCGATTGGATTCAGATCTGGGGAATTTGGAGGCCAAGTCAACACCTTGAACTCGTTGTTGTGTTCCTCAAACCATTCCTGGACCATTTTTGCTTTGTGGCAGGGAGCATTATCCTGCTGAAAGAGACCAATGCCATCAGGGAATACAGTTTCCATGAAAGAGTGTACATGGTCTATAACAATGCTTAGGTAGGTGGTACGTGTCAAAGTAACATCCACATGAAGGGTAGGACCCAAGGTTTCCCAGCAGAACATTACCCAACACATCACACGGCCTCCGCCGGCTTGACACCCGATGATCAATTTAGGATTAAAGGAACATTAAACATTGTTTAACTCTTGCTTCCTTCAATGCAAGGGTCTCTTGCTGCTAGCACAGGTCCCCCCTTGATGACCCCATGCAAAAACGAGGGTCTCTCTCTGCGCTAGCTTCCTATGGAAACATGGCAGCTGTCGGTCAGAGGATAAACTGGCGTGTACTATCCAAAGTACTATCAAACGTACACACCAGGTCATCCTCATACTAGGGACAACTAAAATGTCACCAGTGTTTCTATATTAGAAGCACAAGTGAAAAATAACATTTAGTGTCCCTTTAAGTTGATTATTTGGGTTGGGCTCAAGAGGTCACTGTAAGGGAAAATTGCTATGTCAAGAAATGCTCTTTTACATTATTTTTCTAGATCTTGCAAAAAAAAAAAAACCCAACAAAAACATGGCCATGCAGCCCACGGAGACGCCTAGGTGTATAAGAGCCTTGACAGCTTGTGATGTAGCTATTGGTGTTTGAGTTATAAGTTGGGGGGGGGGGGGGATCAGATTGTATATATGTCTGAATTCTTCAGACATTTTTTGTTCCTTCCATTTGCCCTCCCTCTCAGGGCAGAGTGTCACACATTGACACCCTAACACACATTGAAACCCTTAAACACAAAGACACCCTTGCAGTCACACACAGAAACACACTTACCACTTACACACACACCCTTACACAGACACAGTGACACACTTACACAGACACAGCGACACACTTACACCCTTATACAGTGACACACTTACACACACACACCCTTACACTGACAGTGACACACACCCTTACACAGAAAGTGACACACTTACACACACCCTTACCACTTACACACACACAGTGACACACATAACCTGAGACACTATTTTGCCACTCAGTATGCCAGTATTTAGCCACTCAATATTCCATTTAATATGCCAATATTTTGCCCCTAAATATGTCAGGATTTTGCCCCTCAATATGTCAGGATTTTGCACCTCCATATGTCAGGATTTTGCCCCTCAATATGTCAGGATTTTGCACCTCCATATGCCAGGATTTTGCCACTCTATTGCCACTTAATATGCCAGGGTATTGCAACTTAATATGCCAAGGTATTGCCAATAATTATGCCAGGGTATTGCCACTTAATATGCCAGGATATTGCCACTTAATATGGCAGGGTATTGCCACTTAATATGGCAGGGTATTGCCACTTAATTTGCCAGGACATTCCCAATATGCCAGGATATTGCCAATTAATATTCCAGGGTATTGCCACTTAATATGCCAGTATATTGCCAATTAATATGCCAGGGTATTGCCACTTAATATGCCAGGGTATTGCCACTTAATATGCCAGGATAATTCCAATTAATATGCCAGGGTATTGGCAATTAATATGCCAGGGTATTGCCACTTAATATGCCAGGATAATGCTACTTAATATGCCTGGATAATGCCCCTCAGTATTCTCGTTATGCCACCCTCCTCCCCCCTTAACTAGACCCCAGTTCTTACCTCCTTACTGCCGTCACTTACCTTTGATTTTATGATATGACTTTTATAATAAATAAAATGGTTGTGGCCTTTTATACCCACTACATCTGTGCCATGTGGTTTTTGGTTATGGTAAGATACAGTTTGGTAGTCGATGCTACAACAGAACCCTGGGAAATTATGCAAATTAATTGTACAGGACATGTATGGGCGAGGGGGAGGCAAGAGATGACTGACGGGGGCTGGGGGGAGGGGCTTCAGGGGGGAGTTGATAAAAGCCCTGGAGCCTCTCTCCCCAGCAGCCATTTTAATCTGTAAACGCACCTGGTAGCAATTTTTTGCAGCTCTGGTGTTTCATTCACGGCCCAGGCATGGAGATTGAGGCAATGCTCGCTGCCCTGAGGGCTGAGGCCCTTACAGATGGTGGCAGACGGTTGAGGCAGCAGTTTGCAGCGCTGCAGGCTGCTACACCCGCGGTGGCATCGCCTCCCGCGGGTCCTCGTGGCGGGGCGCGGCGGGTGTCCCGCCCGCCCGCTCGACTGAGCCCGGATGCCGGCTCCATCCAGTCTCACCGGAGCAGGAGTGGAGCTGGGCGAAGAAGCGGCCTTCGCCCGTCGGCCGCGCGGCCCGCTGCGTCCGGCGGCGGGCCTGCTAGTGCAGCCACGCGACCGTCCCCGGTGGCTGGTGGGAGCGGGGATCGCAGGCCGCGCCCCTCCCCTCGGGGTTTGGAGCGCGATGGACGGAGGACATCCAGGGCTGTGACCAGGTCCGGTACAGCCCTGCTACCTTCCCCCCCGCGTCCGGATGCGGGGCCTAGCAGGAGGAGGAGCACGGATCGGCAGGCCAGGGTGGTGAGTAGGCCTCAGGGCCTAAAACAGGGGTCCCTTCGATTACCCTCCCGGGCGGGGGGCAGCAGGGAGGCTGTGGGCAGCTGCAGTGGGTCTTCTGGGGATGAGGATCCGGCCCTGGGTCTCTTACAGCCCCCTACCCCGTCCCCTACTCCTACCCCTGTTACTACTTACCAGGTTCCCTTGGCTGGGCTTCTCTCCCGTCCTGATCTGGCGTTGTATTCACCTGTCTCTCCTTCACAGGCTCCAGCTACTAGTGCTGTGCCACTCTACGTCCCCCATCCTGCTTCCCAGGTTGCGGGTGATTCTGCGGCCTCCCGGGCCTCCACGCCGGCTCTGGGTGCGGTACAGGGAGACACTGGTGAGTCCACGGGGCAACATTTGGCGGGGTTTTCGGGGGTGGGTGGGGTGGGGTCTACCGTTACTCCTGCTAGTCAGCCATGGGTGGATTTGTTGCATTGCTTGCGGGGGGCGATCGAGCAAGTGAGCCGGGTGGCTGGGCCTTCTGGTAGTGCGGCCCTGCAGGGCATCGATAGTACGATGGGCGGCGTGTGGGGTTCCACGGGGGGTTCACCGGGGGTGGTTTCTGGTTTGCCGGGCACGGCGGGGGTCCCACAGTCCCCCTTATTACCGCCCCCTTTGTTGCTGCCGGCGGCCACTGCTGCGGCGCTCCCTGCGGTTCCCTTGTCAATGCCTAGTACATTGGCGGCACCGAGTACGTCGGCGTCGCTGGTTGGGGCGGCTGATTTGACACACCCAGTTGCGCCGATGGCGCATGGGGCCGCGTATTTATGTTGGTCGGGCCCCTTAGGCCTTCATCTTAAACCGGAGGTGAGGGAGCGTATTTGGAAGGGCGAGTATGTGGAAATCTATTCGCTCCTTCCCATGGAGGACGTTCCTCCTCCTGAGAAGGAGTTGAAGGATGCCGAGAAAGAAAAGGAGAAGTACCGTTATCGCAAAATCCCAAAGAATTATGGGAATTGGATTCGGGCTTTCTCCATCTTGGCCAGCGTCATTGGGGAGAAATCCCCTGAAAAATGTTGCTCCTTGTTTTGTTACCAGGATCAAATCTGGAATGCGTGCAGGATTTATGGGGGTCTCAGCTGGTGGCGCTATGATGAGCAATTCCGGCAACGGATTGCTTTACGGCCTACTTTGGGTTGGGATCAAATGGACGTGGGGCTGTGGCTGGCCATTATGACCCGGCCAGCCTCGCATCAGGGGGGTTTGACGTCCTTTCTTGGGGGGGTCGGGGGACTGGGTTCGCCCTCTCCCTCGGCCACGACCCAACGACGACCGGGAGGGTGCTGGCAATTTAATGAGGGTCAGTGCAAGTTTGGCGCCGGTTGTAGCTTCAAACATGAGTGTTCCGGTTGCGGGGGTAGCCACCCCGCCACCCGGTGCTTTAAGCGTCAGAGAGGTGGGGACAAGTCTGACGTGGGCGGAAAGGGGGATGACGCCGGTGGACGTCGGGGCAATGCGCCCATGGCTAAGCCGGTATAGGAATCGTAGGGCGGCGGACATTTTGTTGCACGGGTTTGAGTTTGGTTTCAGGATCCCCTTTCAGGAGCGGGAGGTTTGTTTGCGGTTGCGTAATTTGCGTTCGGTGGCTGAGCACCCTGAGGTGGTGCGGGATAAGTTGGCTAAGGAAGTGGCTCTGGGCCGTATGGCGGGTCCTTTTGATTCGCCCCCGTTGGCCGCTTTACGGGTTTCTCCCCTGGGGGTGGTTCCCAAAAAGGAACCGGGAAAGTTCCGGCTGATCCAGCATCTGTCTTACCCCTATGGGGAGTCGGTTAACGATGACATTGATGCAGAATTGTGCCGGGTGTCTTATGCGTCCTTTGATTCGGCGGTTAGGATGGTGAGGGCGGCAGGGGCTGGTGCTTTGATGGCAAAAACCGATGTGGAGTCGGCCTTCCGGCTTCTTCCGGTTCATCCAGACTGTCATCACCTCCTCGGGTGCCATTTTGAAGGGCAGTTTTACGTTGACTTGTGCCTTCCCATGGGTTGTTCTATTTCCTGTTTTTATTTTGAGTGCTTTAGCACATTTTTGGATTGGGTAATCAGGGAGGAGTCCGGGTGCAGCTCAGTGATGCATTACCTGGATGACTTCCTGCTGGTGGGTCCCTCGGGTTTGCAAGTCTGTGGCCATTTGTTGAGGACGGCCCAGGTGGTTCTGGCTTCGTTTGGGGTCCCATTGGCGGCAGACAAAACGGAGGGCCCGACTACCTGTATTTCCTTCCTGGGCATTGAGATTGACTCCCTGGCCGGCGAATGCCGGCTTCCTCAGGATAAATTGTTGGGCCTTAGGGCGGACATTTCCAAGGCTTGCGGCTTGAGAAAAATTCAGCTCCGGGCGTTGCAATCTTTATTGGGGAAGCTCAACTTTGCCTGTAAAATTATGCCAATGGGCAGGGTGTTTAGCAGACGTCTGGCAGGGGCTACGGCGGGGGTGTGCCGGCCGCACCATTATGTCAGGCTCACTCGGCCCCTAAGGGATGATCTGGCGGTGTGGGATGATTTTTTGAGCAGGTACAATGGACGGTCGTTGTGGCAGGCTCCGGAGGTGTCCAACGCAGATCTCCATCTGTACACGGATGCCTCAGGATCCGTGGGCTACGGGGCAATTTTGGGGTCCCAGTGGTCTGCCGAGACCTGGCCCCCGTTCTGAATTTAGCTTTTTTGGAGCTATTTCCTATTCTGGTGTCAGTGGTCCTTTGGGGAACTACGTTACGTGATCGCAGGGTGGTCTTCCACTGTGACAACATGGGAGTGGTGTTAGCGGTGAATAACCTGACGGCTTCTTCCCCGCCGGTAGTTCGGCTGTTGCGGCTTCTGGTCCTTAACTGCCTTGATTTTAATGTGACCTTTCGTGCTGTTCATATCCCTGGGGTGCATAACGTAATTGCGGATGCACTTTCTCGTTCGCAGTGGGCAACGTTCCGGGCGGCAGCACCATGGGCGGACCCGGAGGGTATCCCGTGCCCGTCGACGCTGTGGGACCTTGGGTTGGGCGAATAGCACAGTGGGTTAGCCAGTCTGTCGCTGGATCCACATGGAAGCGTTACGGTAAAGTTTGGGGGGAATGGTTGGATCTGGAGTCGGCTCGTGGGGGTTTCAGGGATGATGGGGCTCGCTTGGAAGGTTTACTGTGGTTGTTGTGGCATTGGGACGCGGCTGGCTTGTCGCCCGCGGCGGTAACGGCACGGATGTCAGGCCTCAGTTTCTGGTTCAGAGCTTCTGGGCTACGGGACGTGACTAAGGAGTTTTTAGTGCGTCAGGCGTTGAAGGGTTGGAGGAGGGGTGTTCATTCCGTGGATTACCGTAAACCGGTGTCCGGGGCTTTGTTGCTGGGCCTGTGCCACATACTGCCGGTGGTTTGCCACTCGCCTTTTGAGGTGGATCTGTTTCGGTTAGCTTTTTCCATGGCATTTTTTGGGGCTTTGCGTATTGGGGAATTGGTTAGCCAGGCAAAAACGAAGCCAGGGGGTATACTGGCGGCTGATATGGTGCGGGAACCTGGTCTGGTGAGGTTTTTGATCAGGCGCTCCAAAACGGATGTACTTGGGGTTGGGAAGTGGGTCTCCCTGCGGGAAGTCCCCGGTTCTATGGTATGCCCGGTGGCTTGTTTTGACCGGTACGGTTTGGTCCGACCGGCCGGTTCCAATTCATTGCTGGTGCACGCTGATGCGACTCCTTTGTCTAGATTCCAGTTTATCAGGGTCTTCCGGATGGCAGTTGAGGCCCTGGGCCTTCCAAGCCGGGAGTTCGGGGGTCACTTGTTCAGGATTGGCGCTGCGTCTGAGGCCGCAAGGCTGGGTTATGCTGAGCGGGCTATCAGGCAGATTGGGCGGTGGGAGTCCCGCAGGTTTCTATCTTATGTCCGTCCGGCTGGTCTGATCTCAGTTTCCTCTGCTTTAAATTCACAGATGTTGCGCCTAGGAGGGTGTGGCTTATAGGCCATTCGTACATATTATGGGCACGGAGTCGGGCTGCCGTGCGACCTGGGGGAGAGTGCCTGGGCTTTCCGGGAGCCGTGGCGGACGTTCGGTGGTTCGGGTTCCGGGGTATGCGGTGGGTACGCTTGTTACCCGAGGTGGTTCAGCTGTCTCGGCTGTTGGGGCCCCCTGATATTTTACTTATTCATCTGGGGGGCAATGATCTGGGTTCGGTCCCTGTGTGGACCCTGGGGGATACCATAAAAAGGGATCTGGCGAGGCTGCTGGTGCTCTTTCCTGGTGTGTCGCTGGTGTGGTCAGAGGTGGTACCACGTAATTATTGGAGGTGTGCGCTCAATCAGAGGGCGCTGGAACGGAGCCGGGTAAAATTGAATAAACGAGTGTCTCGTTTTGTGTTGAGTGTGGGGGGCGTGACTATACGCCATAGGGTTTTTGAGTCCGATGCGGCAAGGTATTTCAGGAGTGATGGAGTTCACTTAACTGAGGTGGGCCTTGATCTGTTTAACTTGGCGTTGCAGGATGGTTTGGAACAGGCCATGGCGGTGGTGGTGGGTGGTCCCCGCTGATTTAAGGAGTTAAACGAGCGGGTCTGTGGCGGGGGTTGGCTGTCCTTGCCACTAGGGGATATGTTTTGGAAAATGGAGTTGGAGTTATTACAAGGAGAATGGTGCTCGGGTCCTCCCCTAACCTTAAAAGCAACATGGAAGTTGTTTGTAGTGGACGTGCCCACTGAGCTAAGTGAGTCGGCTAGTGGTAAGCATTGTGGGAGAGATGGGCCAGGTGGAGTTATGGCATCTCAAGGGACGAGGAGGGGAGGCGAGCTTCTGGATTCTGGATTTGGTTGGAAAAAGTGGCCATATGTAAATATATGGGTGGAAGTTTAAAATGGTTTTACTGGCAAGGGCTTAGTCAATTTGTCAGGCTGTATTCTGTTTTATACATATAAGTATTAAAGGATGGTGGTGGTTTATACAGCCTGATATGTGTTTAATAAAGAAGTGCTGTGGCCTTGTTGTACCATCACAAGTCTCGTGTCCATTTATTGGGGGGAACATGGGCTGGTATGGTTATGGGTGACTGTGGGGTTATGGTATGTCTCAGGAATCGGGCATCTATCCCCTCTGCATACATACAAGAACCCTGGGAAATTATGCAAATTAATTGTACAGGACATGTATGGGCGAGGGGGAGGCAAGAGATGACTGACGGGGGCTGGGGGAGGGGCTTCAGGGGGGAGTTGATAAAAGCCCTGGAGCCTCTCTCCCCAGCAGCCATTTTAATCTGTAAACGCACCTGGTAGCAATTTTCCCACCCTCCCTCCCTATGTTTATGTGTTTCTATGTATTAACTTTCTTTTGTCGCAGCAGGCGGGGGTTGGCTGTCCTTGCCAGTAGGGGATATGTTTTGGAAAATGGAGTTGGAGTTATTACAAGGAGAATGGTGCTCGGGTCCTCCCCTAACCTTAAAAGCAACATGGAAGTTGTTTGTAGTGGACGTGCCCACTGAGCTAAGTGAGTCGGCTAGTGGTAAGCATTGTGGGAGAGATGGGCCAGGTGGAGTTATGGCATCTCAAGGGACGAGGAGGGGAGGCGAGCTTCTGGATTCTGGATTTGGTTGGAAAAAGTGGCCATATGTAAATATATGGGTGGAAGTTTAAAATGGTTTTACTGGCAAGGGCTTAGTCAATTTGTCAGGCTGTATTCTGTTTTATACATATAAGTATTAAAGGATGGTGGTGGTTTATACAGCCTGATATGTGTTTAATAAAGAAGTGCTGTGGCCTTGTTGTACCATCACAAGTCTCGTGTCCATTTATTGGGGGGAACATGGGCTGGTATGGTTATGGGTGACTGTGGGGTTATGGTATGTCTCAGGAATCGGGCATCTATCCCCTCTGCATACATACATGTCTTGTAAACATGGCAGATTTCTAAACTCAGGACAAATATTAGAAACTCTTTAGATGGGGTCTTTTTTAACATATATAATTGTGGAAAAGATTTCAGGTAAAAAGTTATAAGAAGTGTTTTTTTTTATCATTTTCATCATATATTATGATTTTATTTGATAGTAAATGATAAAATAATGGAATTTTAAGAAAGATCTTCTAGCGATAAACACAGTATGTAATATGTGTGGGTACATTGAATGAGAAATATGAAAATTATAGCTAAACACAAAAACCGCAGAAGCGGAACCCCCCCCAAAAAACAAACAGCTTCAGTTAATAATGGGTTAAACTGTTTGCCACATACCCCAGGAAATGACCACCATGAGTAATGCTGGTGCCCACCCCTGATCTAAAGTGCTGAAAAAAATATTTTTAGATGAATTAAGTAAAGAAAGAGATCTTATCAGTTTATTTTTCTCAACTTGTCCTGCCAACTAAAAAACACATATAGGGTGTAACAGAGTTAATGCTGTTGCTATAACAACAGTCCTCCCTACCTCCCCAATTCCCCATTAGACCCCCACACCCTCCCATTACCTCACAAAGCACACAGAGCTGGCTGAAAGCACTGCATTCCAAGCCATTGAAATGTGTTAACGGCTGGTCCGTGAGGGGAGTACTCCCCATGTACAGACGTCACTGGATATGCAATATTATTTTCAATGTGATTGTACAGCATACAAAATGGTGAAGAATATTGTATCAGAATTGGAACCAACTGCATACATAAAATGCCCGGCGTGTCTACTGCTTATGACATCACTTGTGGCTTGATATGCAAATTACACATTTTTAATTGAAAATGTGTTAATTTGCATGTTAAGCTGCAGGGGGTTTCTCTTAGTTTATGCATTTGCTTGCAATTCTGCTAGCAAAATGGGTGCCATTTATAACAAGCAGTTAGCTCAAAATAGTGGCTCTGTCAGCCAGTCCGCCTGTGTATAGAGTGGACTCGGACTGAAAGGTACTTCTTTGTTGTGCTGGCGCTCAGTGTGCCGGCGCTCAGTGTGCCGGCGCTCAGTGTGCCGGCGCTCAGTGTGCCGGCGCTCAGTGTGCTGGCGCAGCCATTGATTATATCGCCTGATTAGTGTGGGAGAACCTCTGCCAGAAACACTATTCGGTGAATGTCCCTCTACCGCACTGAAAAGTGTCTGGAGTTATAAAAAGGCGTAAGCACCATTATACATAAAAAACGGCCATTACACTTTTTTATACGTCTCCCGACATTTTGCATTGGGGGGGGGGGGGGGTTTATACATAATCCCCCACAGGGGAGGGCTGGCAGCCTTAGGCCTGGGGGGCAAATCCAGTCAAGTGGCCCATTGCACCATCGAATCGCCTCCCCATCCACGGCCATCTTTTCCTTGTTTTATAATGAATATTTCCAGGATTTTCTCCCACAATATGCCAGGATTTGCCATTTAATATGCTAGAATTTTCCCTTACAAAATGCCAGGATTATGCCCCTCAGTATGCCAGGATTATGCCCCTCAATATGCCAGGATTATGCCCCTCAATATGCCAGGATTTTCTCCTCAATATGCCAAGATGATGCCCCCTCAATATGCCAGGATTTTCCCCTAAATATGCCAGGATTGTGCCCCTCAATATGCCAGGATTATGCCCCTCAATATGCCAGGATTATGCCCCTCAATATGCCAGGATTTAAACACCCAATATGCCAGGATTTTCCCCTCAATGTGCCAAGATGATGCCCCCTCAATATGCCAGGATTTTCCCCTCAATATGCCAGGATTATGCCCCTCAACATGCCAGGATTTAGACACCCAATATCCCAAAATTTGGGCACCCCCCTTACCCACGTTGCACACCTACGACATGACCCATAACCCACGTTGAAAACCAGGACATGCCCCATCACCACATTTACATGCCTCCATCACCCCATTACATACACATTTCCAATATTATTTGCCATTAATATTCCCCAGCCAATTTGTCCCATAATATGCCAGTGTTATTCTGCAATTTAATATGACTCAGTAAATTTGCCCAATAATATTCCAAGGTTATCTGCAATTTAATATGCCCCTGCTAATTTGCCCAATATGCCAGTGTTAATTGCCATTTAATATTCCCCAGCCATTTTGCCCAATAATATGCCAGTCTTATTTGCCATGTAATATTCCCCAGCCAATTTGCCCAATAATATGCCAGTGTTATTTGCCATGTAATATGCCCCAGCCAATTTGCCCAATAATATGCTAGTCTTATTTGCCATGTAATATGCCCCAGCCAATTTGCCCAATAATATGCCAGTCTTATTTGCCATGTAATATTCCCCAGCCAATTTGCCCAATAATATGCCAGTGTTATTTGCCATGTAATATGCCCCAGCCAATTTGCCCAATAATATGCCAGTCTTATTTGCCATGTTATATGCCCCAGCCAATTTGCCCAATAATATGCCAGTGTTATTTGCCATGTAATATGCCCCAGCCAATTTGCCCAATAATATGCCAGTGTTATTTGCCATGTAATATGCCCCATCCAATTTGCCCAATAATATGCCAGTCTTATTTGCCATGTAATATGCCCCAGCCAATTTGCCCAATAATATGCCAGTCTTATTTGCCATGTAATATTCCCCAGCCAATTTGCCCAATAATATGCCAGTGTTATTTGCCATGTAATATGCCCCAGCCAATTTGCCCAATAATATGCCAGTCTTATTTGCCATGTTATATTCCCCAGCCAATTTGTCCCATAATATGCCAGTGTTATTCTGCAATTTAATATGACTCAGTAAATTTGCCCAATAATATTCCAAGGTTATCTGCAATTTAATATGCCCCTGCTAATTTGCCCAATATGCCAGTGTTAATTGCCATTTAATATTCCCCAGCCATTTTGCCCAATAATATGCCAGTCTTATTTGCCATGTAATATGCCCCAGCCAATTTGTCCGACGTGACTGTCGGCACTTCCGTGTCAGACTGCACAGGGAGCCGAACAGGCAGCACGGAGGTTTCTCTGTGCTGCCTGTTCGGCTCCCCGTGCAGCTTTGCAGGCAGAGCGGAGGTGAGAGGGGATCTTCCGATCTTCTATCATATCCCCCCTGTTTCGTCTTTCCTCCAAGCTATACATGTTAAGATGCTTTAACCTTTCCTGGTAAGTTTTATCCTTCAACCCATGAACCAGTTTAGTAGCCCTTCTCTGAACTTTCTCAAAATCCTTCTGGAGATACGGTCTCCAGTACTGCGTACAATACTCCAAGTGAGGTCTAACCAGTGCTCTGTACAATGGCATGAGCACTTCCCTCTTCCTACTGCTAATACCTTTCCCTATACAACATAGGTGCTACATGGTCCTGTGTGTGCAATCTGGTTGCAGGGGCAAGTCCTGTGAGTGCAATATGGGTTCTGGAGCAAGTCCTGTGATTGGAATGGGTGCTGGGGCAAGCCCTCTGAATGCAATGGGTGCTGGAGTTAAATCTTGTGAGTGCAATGGGTGCTGGGGGAAAGTCCAGTGAGGGCAATGGGTGCTGGGGCAAGTCCTTTGAGTGCAATTGGTTCTGGGAGAAAGTCTTGTAAGTGCAATGGGTGCAGGTGGCAAGTCCTGTAAGTGCAATGGGTGCTGGGGACAAGTTGTGTGAGTACAATGGGGTGCTGGGGGAAAGTCCTGTAAGTGCAATGGATGCTGGGGACAAGTCCTGGGTGTGTAATTGGTGATGGGGCATGTCCTGTGAGTTCAGTGGGTGCTGAGGCAAGTCCTGTGAGTGTAATCTTGGTTCTCTGGCAAGACCAGTGGGTGTAATCTGGGTGCTACATGTGCAATCTGGTTGCGGAAGCAAATCCTGTGAGTGCAATCTGGGTGCAGGGGTATGTCCTATGAATGCAATCTGGGTTCTGGTGCAAGTCCTGTGAGTAGAATGGGTGTTGGGGCAAGTCCTGCAAATTTAATTGGTACTGTAGCAAGTTATAGGGTCGCAATCAGGTGCTGTGGGTGCAATGGCAAGGGACGTGGGTGCGTGTTCTCTTTTGAAGTCACCAGAATATGAAAACCCTAATTTCCCCTAAAACAGTTTCCTCAGATGCTGATGGTAGGACTGTATCAAGGACTTGAATTGTTATGCACAGAGTACAATAATAATTTTGAATACACTTGAATGCCTTAGCAATGTAAGTACATTATCCTAATCTTGATAATCTTGACAACGTATTTGCACATCGTTATAAATAATCTTTCACTGTTTGTTGTTACAGCTCTGTTCTGTAGTATCCTCACATATTCTGCCTGTCTTCTAGCTCTGGTGACTTTTTCTTTGCCAAGAACTTTGAAAGTTATACATCACTTGCAAATTTTGTGCGTTTCCACTGACTATGCGAGGGGATTTCTTAAATAATATATGAGGTTGAATACCGGGACATGGAGCACAAATAAAATATGAATGGAAATGTGAATATTTATGTAACATTTGTCATCAAACAAACACGATATAATTCTCTGATGGCTGCGTGGGAAACGAGTCTACTGCAGAATTAAAACAGATACAGATTCTATGGACAAGAGTAAAAATGAAAACTGTATAACTAAAAGATTTCACCTTAATTTGGGATTTTTTTTCTCTTTTCTTACAGAGTCAGCTCGAGGCAGGTGCCCAGTGGGAGGTATTGCCCCATGCTAGCACCACCCCTGTGCTGCAAGACGGAGAACACTAGTGTGCGAACCGCGTCGAGATGGGGGCATAAGCTGGTGACTAAGCAATAACATGTGAAATGCGTCAAGTGTTTGTATTCATGATTACCAAGTGTGCATACCTAGTAAAGTCTTCACTATTTTGCAAAATCTGCTGGAGTCTCTGGGCGTTATTTCCCACTTCTTATATTTTAGACTTAGTCCTTCTGTGGCATAGCCGGTACCCATGCTAGTGCTGCCGACTAGGTTCTAATTTGTGTTAGCGCCAGGACCTTAATGCTCGCCATAATATTTTTTTTAATATGATAAGGGAGCTCTCCACTAAACAGTTGCATATAGCATGGAATCCATGATGGTCTGGTGGTCGGCCCAGGTGACTGAGTGACGTCCAAGCAGTACAGACCCCTCCTCTTCTTGCAACCTCCTGACAATCTGAATATGTCCAAATATGCACAGGGGTGCATGGAAGGAGCAGGAAGGAGGAGTATGTGCTGTGGGAGACATCATACAGGGTGTCAGGTCCATGCTCCTGTCCCACGCCGCTTACCTCCAACATTCGCTAAAGGCACTGTTAAGGTCCCCCGCTGTCGGCTGCTCCATGCAGCGCGTACCCGACAATGGATATTAGCGCGTGCGCGTCACAACACGCTGTCACTAGTATCACGGGCGTCGCTATGGAAACAGGAAGCGTGGCGCGCATTACACACGTCACGGAGGCGGGGCTACAGCCCTTTAAAACACCAACGCGCGAAACTTAAAATTGCTTGATGATTGACAAGCTTCTCTCACGTTGTGTGACTCCCGTTCCTCCGTTTGTGGCTATCTATCCGACTTTTTGATCTCCTGATTCCTGACCCGGCTTGCTCTTCGTTTATTCTCCTCTCTGTACTCCTGACCCTGGCTACCCGTTACTGGACTCTCTTGCTCTCTGGACTCCCTGATATCGGCTTCCCTCCTCGATCACCCTATTTGCTTGCCCCCTCGATTTGGATTACATCGGCAGTGCGGTACACTCCATCAGTATCCCGTTTACATCCATCGGATCACACCTGGTGCTCGTGCCCGATACCACAGGTAGTACCTGCCACTTCTAAGACCCTCAGGATCTGTGGTTTCAGGCAAGGGCGCTTAACTTCTGCTATTGGGGATCCCCTGCTTCTGAACCACGGTACGTCTGCTTGGTATCCTTACAAATCATCAAGCCACACTATGGACCCCGCAGAAGTAATGGAGGCTGTATCGGCCATTTCTCGTCAACTGGCTACCTTGACCCAATCTGTGCAGGATTTACAGTCAGGACATACACAGGTTCAACATCAATTACATGATTTACAGGCTAGCCGCCTGCCCCCCCCATACGGAAGGGTTTACTCCACCCCCACCGCCTGTATTTGATTCTGCTAACGCGCCTGAACCCAAGATTCCGTTGCCTGAACGTTTCACAGGAGATAGAAAGAAATACCGGGCCTTCATGACTTCCTGTCAACTATTATTCTCGTTACAGCCCAGGACCTACTCCACCGACTTCGTTAAGATACGTACGGTTATATCCCTACTACAAGGTGAACCTCAAACATGGGCCCATCATCTCCTTCATTCCCGACACCCATCGCTGGATTCCTGGACCTCCTTTTGTCAGGACATGGATTCCTTATTTGATGATCCCCTTAGAACAACCACAGCTCAATCTGCGCTTCGGTCACTACGACAAGGTAAAAGACCCGTCGAAGACTATGTCACCGAATTCCGTAGCTTGGCTATTGATAGCACTTGGTATGAGCCTGCCCTCCTGGACCAGTTCCGTCAAGGATCTATCCGCTCTCCGAACCGGAGTTGCTGCATTTAAAAGAATATATAGCTGAAAACCTGAAGAAAGGGTTCATCAGACCATCTACCTCCCCTGCAGGGGCTGCTATATTTTTCATCGAAAAAAAAGACGGAGGACTCCGCCCATGCATAGACTATAGAGAGCTCAATGACATTACAATTAAGAATCGTTACCCTCTTCCACTTATCCCAGAACTATTGGATCGGGTTAGAGGGGCCACCGTTTTCACTAAGATCGATCTCCGTGGGGCATACAACCTGGTTCGGATTCGTAAAGGGGACGAGTGGAAGACTGCGTTCCGAACCAGGTATGGACATTTTGAATATCGAGTGATGCCCTTTGGACTATGTAACGCCCCAGCCACGTTTCAACATTTCTTAAATGATGTGTTTCGGGATCTGTTGGACGTATTTCTTGTGATCTACCTCGACGATCTCCTCATATTCTCCTCGGATATCCAAGAACATCGTGTCCATGTCAGAAAAGTATTGGATCGACTACGACTCCATAAGTTATACGCCAAGCTTGAGAAATGCTCTTTCCACAGCACCAAGATTGAATTCCTAGGATATGTGCTAACCCCAGGACATATCCAGATGGACCACGCTAAAGTCAATGCTGTCCTACACTGGCCCACACCGAAATGCAAAAAGGATGTACAGCGATTCATCGGATTCGCCAATTATTACCGCAAGTTCATTCGGGGCTTTTCCAAGATTGTAACCCCTATCACCCAACTCACCAAGACACACGTTTCCTTTTCTTGGACCCCTGCCGCACAAGAGGCCTTTCGTCAGCTGAAACAGAGATTTACCTCCGCTCCTATACTAGTTCAACCCGACACTTCAACCCCCTTTTTTGTAGAAGTCGACGCTTCTGAGACCGCTGTGGGAGCCATATTGTCACAAAGACAAGGCGAAAAAGCCCTTCTCCATCCGGTGGCCTTCTACTCTCACCGGCTCACCCCAGCGGAATCCAATTATGATGTAGGAGACAGAGAGCTGTTGGCCATTAAATACGCCCTAGAAGAGTGGAGACACCTCTTGGAAGGATCAAGACACCCTATTACCATCTATACGGACCACCGTAACTTGGAGTACCTGAAGAGGGCGAAACGTCTACGTCCCAGACAGGCAAGATGGTCTCTCTTTTTTACGAGGTTCAATCTACATATCACGTTCCGGCCTGGGTCCCGTAACACCAAAGCCGACGCTCTGTCCCGTCTCCATGATGTACTACCCCTGACTACTTATTCTCAAGACACAGTACTTCCGTCTCATGTGTTTCTTACCACTCAGGATCCAGTACTTCGTAAGATACTCACTCACACTAAATCTACTTCAATTCCTAGTACCAATCCTCCTCTCATCTTCCAAGGGGGCTATTACCTTTTTCATGGCAAGATCTTTGTACCTGAACCAGTCCGTCTAGCAGTAATGTAATCTGGACATGATTCCCTATTATCTGGACATGGAGGCATTACCAAAACAATAGAACTTATACGACGCCACTTCTGGTGGCCTACAGTGACTAAGGACGTTACAGACTACATACGTTCATGTGATGTATGTGCCAGAAATAAGACCAACCGAACCAAACCCATTGGCCTTCTACGTCCTCTACCTGTTCCATCTAAACCCTGGTCATCGATATCCATGGACTTCATTGTGGACCTTCCGCCTTCCCAGAAACACACTGCGATCATGGTAGTGGTAGACCGTTGTACCAAGCTGGCTCACTTCATTCCCCTTATTGGGGTTCCATCAGCAGCTACCACCGCTACGTTATTCATCTCTTCTATATTCCGTCTCCATGGTCTACCTCAAACCATCACTTCAGACCGTGGTGTTCAATTCACCTCTCGATTTTGGAAATCTTTCTGCAAAAACCTTCGTATTCAACCTACCCTGTCCACAGCTTTCCACCCACAGACCAATGGCCAAACAGAAAGAGTAAACCAGATATTGGAACAATATATTCGATGTTATACCTCACATCTACAGGACGATTGGCTCCAACTTCTTCCTACAGCTGAGTTCGCCTACAACAACCACCGACAATCTTCAACCAAAATGTCTCCCTTCTATGCCTCTTACGGGTACCACCCGGTATCGGTACCAGGGATCGTCTCCGACTCATCAGTACCTGAAGTGAAAGAAAGAATTGCTCTAATTACTCATAACCTCTCTGTCTTACGGAAGAACCTTGTGTCAGCCCAAACGTCCCAAAAACGCTTTGCTGACCGTAAAAGATTACCCCCACCGAGGTACCAAGTGGGTGACAAGGTGTGGCTCGCAGCTAACCATATTCGTCTGGCATGCCCCTCCAAGAAATTGGGTCCACGATTTCTCGGTCCATTCCCTATTCTACAAATCCTCAGTCCCGTGACGGTACGTCTTCAACTCCCTCCTTCTCTACGGATCCACCCTGTCTTCCACGTAGCTCTTCTGAAGCCTTACAATACCAACCCATTCGCCGGACGTGTCCCTGCACCCCCAGCACCGGTTGTCGTAGATGGTGTGGAGGAATACATAGTCCAGAAACTCCTTGACTCTAGATGGCGTTGGGGACGCCTTGAATATCTTGTCCACTGGCGTGGGTACGGTCCTGAGGAACGGTCGTGGCAACCGTTATCCGATATCCATGCTCCCGCCTGTCTTCGTGCTTATCATCGGCGGTACCCGGATCGTCCGGCTCCTCTGCGCGCCCGGAGTTCGCGCTTAAGGAGGGGGCTCTGTCAGGTCCATGCTCCTGTCCCACGCCGCTTACCTCCAACATTCGCTAAAGGCACTGTTAAGGTCCCCCGCTGTCGGCTGCTCCATGCAGCGCGTACCCGACAATGGATATTAGCGCGTGCGCGTCACAACACGCTGTCACTAGTATCACGGGCGTCGCTATGGAAACGGGAAGCGTGGCGCGCATTACACACGTCACGGAGGCGGGGCTACAGCCCTTTAAAACACCAACGCGCGAAACTTAAAATTGCTTGATGATTGACAAGCTTCTCTCACGTTGTGTGACTCCCGTTCCTCCGTTTGTGGCTATCTATCCGACTTTTTGATCTCCTGATTCCTGACCCGGCTTGCTCTTCGTTTATTCTCCTCTCTGTACTCCTGACCCTGGCTACCCGTTACTGGACTCTCTTGCTCTCTAGACTCCCTGATATCGGCTTCCCTCCTCGATCACCCTATTTGCTTGCCCCCTCGATTTGGATTACATCGGCAGTGCGGTACACTCCATCAGTATCCCGTTTACATCCATCGGATCACACCTGGTGCTCGTGCCCGATACCACAGGTAGTACCTGCCACTTCTAAGACCCTCAGGATCTGTGGTTTCAGGCAAGGGCGCTTAACTTCTGCTATTGGGGATCCCCTGCTTCTGAACCACGGTACGTCTGCTTGGTATCCTTACACAGGGCCTGGCTGACCACTAGACCACCATGGATTGGCCACCGCCAGTTGTTTCAAAAAAACAGAGTCGCCCCCTTTTTAAAAAAAAGTATGGACAGCATATGTCCTGATAACTGACATGACTAGAGAGCTCAAATTAACAGAGGCACTGGGGAGACCTTATTTAGTGTACTGTACGCAATCATAGAGACTGCATCTCCGGAACAATATTGATAATCGAGAGCCCAAAGAAGGTCTACAACAGCATAAAAAATTATCAGGAGCATCTAAAGGATTCTAGTGTACTGGAGGAAAGATAAGAAAGAGGGGGGATATGGTAGAAATTTATTGGCACCCAAGTTGGGATCTCTATAATTATTGTTGGAAACTCTATACCGTATTTACTCGATTATAAGACGACCCTGATTATAAGACGACCCCCCAAACTTTGGATATTCCATTAGGAAAAAAAAAAAAAGCCTGAATATAAGACTACCCAATAGGAAAAAAGTTCAACTTGTATATATTCACATGTAAATTGCTTTTTTAATAAAAAATTATGATATCAAAAAATGCATTTCTTGTTTTTATTTCCTTTTATGTGCCAATGCTGCCTCCCTCTTTCCCTTGCCCCCAGCTTTCTCTCTCTCCCCCTCCCTTTGTCTCCCCCCTCGCTCCCCTTGTCTCTCCCCCCCCTTTTCTCTCTTCCCCACCCTCCATCCCCTTGTCTCTGTCTCCCCCCCCCATCCCTCCCCTTGTCTCTGTTCCCCCTCCCTCCCCTTCTTGCTCTGGTCCCCCCCTCCCCTTGTTGCTCTGGTTCCCCCCTCCCTCGTTGCTCTGGTCCCCCCTTCCTCCCTCCCCTTCTTGCTCTGGTCCCCCCCTCCCCTTGTTGCTCTGGTTCCCCCCTCCCTCCCTCCCCCTCACCTGTTACATAATCCCTGGTGGCTAGTGGGGGCAGCCGGCGGATGTCTGCACGATACGTGCAGACATCCTCAATGCTGCCTGACACCTCCGTCTATTATGACGGACAGCTGGTATCGTGCAGACATCCCCCAGCTGCCCGATTCTCCCTGGTGGCTAGTGGGGCAGCAGAGGATGTCTGCGCGATGAGCGCAGACCTCCCCTGCTGGCGCCCGGCATAACCACCGGGACTACTGTGACGATGCCGGAAGTACCCGGCTTCTTCATAGAAGCCCCGGCCGTCGTGCCGGGCGGCAGCAGGGGAGTCTGCGCTCATCGCACAGACATCCCCTTCTGTTAGAGCAACCAGTATATAAAAGAACTACTTCACCTAAAAAAAGGTGTACATTCATAATATGGAACCAGCAAACATTAGAAGGGAGTGACTGTCAAACTCGATCAGTTATACATTATCATGGGTTAGTCCCCAAAAAATTAGGGAGACAATAATAATCCTAAAAGAAAAATCTGATTTAAAGAACAATCGAGGAAAGAAAAAGAAAACGCTGTCTGTGCCTGGGAAGTTGGCCTTCTGCTTCATTGCCCCAGTTGTTACGTTTACTGTGTGCAGACGTTGACTTGACTTTGACCTTTGTTGACCTCTGCCTGCTCCGATCAACTTTGAGATTTTGATTTTGATATTTGGATCCTGGTGATGGACTGCATCTGGAGGCTTAACCTCAGGGTAGTAGCTGAAAAACTCCTGGTGCCACAATGACAGTTTATCATCAGAAGAAGAGCCAACTGTTACTTCCTGAGAATACTTTACTCTCTCCATCTAATCCCAGTCTTGTTTTCAATACCACAGGTGGTATATAAGTACCAAATGAATTTACAGGAACAATTTTACTGGGATTTTAGGTGTAGCACATTAATGATACCAACGATACTATTGGCAGAATTAAAGCACATTAAGCTGGAGTATCCCTTTAATCAAAATATTCTCCTTTGCCTATAACCTTTTTTTTCATTTTGCTACATTTTTTTTTTGTGATCAAAAGTGCAGTGTTGGAAAAATCAGTAACTTAACTGAACACGCTTTCAGGGAAATTACACTTATAGGAAATTCTAATTAGGACTGAGTTCCCCTCTCTTGTAGCCGTCATCTTAAGTTTTCGAAGGACGGCGGAACCCTATTCATTCCATATTTTTCTGCACAGCAAACTATGCCTAATGATGTGTCAAGCCGGCAGATGATAGCTATGCCTTTTATCTAACACAGTTTAGCCAGACTCCTGCTGCCTTTTGACAGCTAGCTCAGATGTTAAGAATGAATCATGTAAAATATCTGAGGCAGTTAATATGCCTGGGGATAAGAGAATTTATGTACGGTGCAGCATATTCTAAAATAGAACCAGAGCGCTATGATCCGACTTCTCATCGATCAAGATTCTATTTGCTGGTATCGTTAAGTGTTCTATGAAGATGGAACGATCTCATAATTAAAGAGCCAATCAGCTTAATTGTTGGTAAAATAATCAAAGGACGTTGGTTAAAGATTGCGCACTCAAAAGGAATTGTCTACGGCAGAGTTTCCCAAGGGGAGTTTTGTGGAACCCTAAAAAACCCTAAAAAAAAAAGAAAGAAAAAGAAGAGTTCCACGAAAAAGGTAGTAACATCCGGGCGAACCTGTCCCTAATTTGCTAGTTCAACGAACTGGTCATTCATTTGGCTGTGGGAGGGATCACGGTGATTACGCACAGCTCCTCTTGCGTGGTTAGCGCTTGGTGCAGAGGAGTGGCAAGAGTAGCGGGAGAATTGGCTTGGTGTGTGGCGGTGTGGTGAAAAAGAGTGTGGTACCTAGATTTCCACAGCTATCTACTATTACATGCAAATAAAGGTGCAGCCCAATACCTCTAAATTTTCACTGCCATTGATATTTGTGTTTACCCCCACGCCTCTTATTCGGTTTAATGCTGCTAAAACCAAGTGCAAGATTATATTGTATTAATCCTGCAGAGGTTTCTAAATAGATGTCATTTAGAGATGTCGCGAATAGTTCGCCGGCGAATAGTTCCCGGCGAACATAGCGTGTTAGTCCCCTTGGAACAACTTTTCCATCACTATTGTGGCCAGAAATAGTCACTGTGGGTTTTTAAATTCGCCTGCCCATTGAAGTCTATGGCGGTTCGCGGGGTTCGCCCGTTCGCGAACATTTGCGGAAATTCGCGTTCGCCGTTCGCGAACGGAAAATGTTATGTTCGCGACATCACTAATGTCAGTGTCTCGAACGACGCAGCACATATTATAAAAGGTCTAAACCCAGTCAGACTGGAACGTCTTGGTTGTTTTTTGTATACCATTTAATAAAAATAATAAAAAAACACCTTAAGGCAGTGTCCCTTTAAAGAGATCTAATAGACAGTAATTTACCAGTCTGCTTGGTGAGTCTTTTTTCCCCCTCTATTCACCAATTTCTGTTTTATGTTATTTCACACTGATCTCAATTTCCAGAGACATTTGTAGGGGTGAGGGGGGAGGAAATAGGCTCACCTACTTAGGATAAGATTATATATATATCAGACACAGGATTAAAGGAGTTTGTTTGAAAATTGGGCAAAATAATAATAAAGGTCTTTCCTCTGGGATATTAGAACAGTCTGATATGCATAGCCGTCAGAGAGAGGTTATTCATTTCAAGCCAAATCCACATAGCACAATTCCCAGACTGGTTTAGAATAAAGCTGAATATACAGTGCCAAGAAAATGTTCCAGCGGAGGGATAGGTTTCAAGCAATTTAAAATGATTTGTTCTCCGACGTTAGAATGAATGAAAATAAAGGGTCAGATGAAGTGTTTGGAAGACCAGGAGCTGTGCCTTCGTGAAGCTGTGTAAATTGGGCAACTTCGAAACCTTAGTTATTGCTGAAGGTTTTAAGAGTGAAGATGGCCATTGTGCTTCTTAGTAGGGGCCCAGTGGCAGCAGAGTAGCTGATACCATAGAAGGTCAATAGGTCATATTTCACTACGAACACACTATTTGTAAAAGTGACCCACTGCCTATAGTTCTGTTAATGAGGTTTGTCACCTCTTTTTGTAAACATGTCCAACATCCCGTGGCTCCGTTGATGAGGTTACTGCGTGTTCCACCTCTTTTTGTGAACGAGACCAACTTCCTGTAGCGCTATTGATCAGGTCACTGTGCTCTCCATCTGTTTTTGTGAACGCGACCAACTTCCTGTAGCGCTATTGATCAGGTCACTGTGCTCTCCATCTGTTTTTGTGAACGCGACCAACTTCCTGTAGCGCTATTGATCAGGTCACTGTGCTCTCCACCTCTTTTTGTGAACCCGACCAACTTCCTGTAGCTCTTGAGTAAGGTATGCCCGATTATACATCCCCCCAACAATAAATAGACAGACCACTGTGTGGCTAGAAAATGTCGCAGTATTTATTATTGTAAATTTGCTGTATAATAGTATACCAAATATAGTTAATTATATTAATCAGCAGGTATAATAACATATACCAACAAAACATGTTTATACATATAAACAGTACATATGAACAGTAAAAAGTACTTGGCACACATAAGCGGCAGCGTGTAACTCATCCTAGCCCACCTAGGACCAGGACCATGAGGATCTGGCGCAGGCGTAACGTGCTTAAAAATACTGTATCACTAAAAAGCATTCAAATAAACAATAAGTACCCTCTTACACAAACGCTGCGACTCTCAGCACTCCGCAATGTGCTGTATATATAACATAGGTATTTTGAGGCCGCAGGATGTCACACAGGGAACATAAAATAAGATAAAAATAGAAGAAACATATAGTGCAATAAAGTTTAAAACAACAGTGTATTGAGTGGTATATATAGGGAGCACACTCACAAACATCCGGGATAATAAGCCTGTAAGAGCAGTAGGTTTCCAAGAAATGTTCTTATTTAATTCTGCGCAGTGGGAATAAAAACAGAAACAACATAGAGTAGTAAAATAGTGGAGAGAGTGACCTGCACGTGAAAGTTACACTTACAGACTCGATAGGCATGTAAAAAAGTCCACAACAAGGAGCTAATTCAGATCTGGCTTGCTGTAACACGATAACTGTTCGCAATTTGCTCGTATGTACTATTGGAGTGTTAAATGTCTAGTACATTGCAATAGGAGCAAAGAGCAAAAATAGTTTTGCACATAAAATATACTTGCGTTTTTTAAGTACACGCCCCTCTATATGTACAAGATCGTTGTTCACTAGCTCTCCCCATCAACCTCTGTCGAAGGTTCCATTTCTATTTTGCATTATTAACATAAATCTCCATCAAATAAGATTACAGGAGAATCATAACAAACTGGAGCTAATTGGCTGGATCTCATGCTGTACCCTGTCTGTAAGATTTACCAGCCACGCTCCCACCATCTGAATCTCATCCTCCCTGTGTCAGCATCAATTAAAGGAAAAAGGGGAAAAAAGCTGTTGGGAGTAAAGTGATACAGTCCTCGAAATCTTAACGAGGTTTGACGAACAGAGGTTTAATAGTATTTGTCTATGAGTAATCCCAACGCACTTCCTGCCTTGATCTAAAATATTACCTTAGAAATAAATATCACTAGTAACTCTATGAGGGCCAAAAAAGTGGAGAACCATTACACCCAAACCACTGTGTCCTGTAAACAAATGTATAACACAAGAAAGGTCTCTTCTTACTATGTATGTTCAACAGTGTTCATTAATGTTGTATATCCATCAGAAATGGGTTTTTTTGCGATTTTTGTGTGTGCAAGTTATAGGACAATAACCACGTTTTTTTGTTTCCTGACTATTTTCTCCTACAGTGACTTTTGACCCCAATAATAATGATAAACCCTAACTCTAACCCTAACCCTAATGTAACATAAATCTAACCCTTACTCTAACCCTAACCCTAAGCAGCTTCACGGAGGCCCATTATCCAGGCACTTAAGTTCCGAATTTCCGCCGAACCCGCCGAACCGGAAATGAAATAATACAAATAAAGTATCTTATTTAGCCCTATTTGGTCCGTATAGCTCTCTTAGGCTGGGATGGGACACGTTTTCACGGCTGCTTCATTGCGGCCACTTTACGGCGAACTTACGCCATGGTCAGGTCATCGAGCGGGAGGTCATCGTGTGACAGTTCATCGTGAGATCGTGTACAAGGTGAGTATTGGGCTTAGTGTTAGTGGTAGAATTAGAGTTTAGGGGTTAGTATTAGGGATTAGTATTAGGGCTTAGTGTTAGTGGTTAGTGTTAGTATTAGGGCTTAGGGTGTTAATGTTAGTATTAGGGGTGTTAGGGTTCAGGGGTTAGTATTAGGGTTTGGGGAGGGTTAGGATTAGGGTTCGTGGAGGGTTAATATTAGTGGAGGGGTAACTTTTAAGGGGGGTGTAATTTATTAGGGGGGTTTCATTTATATGGGGGGTTACTCAGATTGTTACCTGTCAGCGCTTACATTGCCGCGGTGGAACGGCCGCGTTGAGTTTCACCTAAAATTGCCGTGCTAAACTGTCAGCAGTGAAACAGCCGCGCTGAACTGTCATAGACCCCTCTCAGGGGGCAGACATGTTGTTTAGAAACTTGGGTCTAATGATATAAGATCTGACCCATCTGACCCAAGATTCTAAACAACATGTCTGCCCCCTGGTAGAGCCATTTAGAGCAAACAGGTCTCAATAAGGTTATTTATTTGTATTCTTTCATTAAAGCATTTCTAAATAAAATGCCTACTCTTCATGCCATCTTTCAATTAAACACAACATCATTTTTCACTACAGTTGTCCTTTAAGCCTATTTGCCTGTCTAAGGATTGATCTGTTGGCCCCTGCAAGAACTACCTGCTGTGGAGTGTGAAACTAGGGACAGTTTCTAAATCTCTAGTGTTTAACTATGTTTACTCATTTCAAATAAAAATGTATATACAGTGGAACATTTTTTGGGAGAAAATAGATTTCTATTTAAGAAGTGGCTTAACTGTTATATATCTGCTTTTTTAATATAGTCCATTCTACCAACTATTAGAGGTCTTGGCCTCTTCTGACGAACACTCTTCAAATAACTCATTTTATAGAATTCTTTTAAAATCCAGGCCTGTGAAAAGAATTTTCAAACACTGCTGCATCGGGGAGTCTGTAACAGACTGTCAGCTTCCTTGACATTTTATGTAACCGTGTGAAGTACCTTATATAATTGAACTAAAATAAGAACTGGAAAAGCACAGTGTGCCCTGTAATAATACACCAAAAGAATTTCTATTTTTTTCCGTGGCGAGCAGAGTTTCATTACTTTGCCCCACGAGCATTTTTTTTTTTGAACATGACAGCTTACGACCAATTCAGACAGCAGAAACCGAGCGCTCATTACGAACAAAAATATTGTTCGAAAATCAAATCTGTAGGGGGTTATACAGTGCTCTCCATGGGTACCCTTGGTAAATATGAGCAAAGAAGGCTGTGAAAATGAGTCTTCATTGTTTAACATTTTGATGTTTTCTTCAAAAAAAATACACAAAAAAACCCCCAAGTTTATAAAAAAAAAAAAATACATTAAAAAAAAAGAAATTGTTATATATATATATATATATATATATATATATATGGTACAAAATTTCGCCATCCCTTATCGGTTCATGTGAGAAAACTAAAAACGATTTGAAGTATATTTCCATTGATATTTGACATGTTTTAGTACACCTGGGTGACTAGGAACAGGAAATTGCTCAACCATGACTTCCTGTTCCACAGGGGTATAAATATTAGGTAACACATAGGCTAAGTTCCTTTAGTCATTCATCATCAATGGGTAAGACCAAGGAATATAGCGGTGATGTGTGGCAAAAGGTTGTTGAGCTTCACAAAAATGGAAAGTGGCTATAAGAAATTAGTTAAAGCCCTGAAGGGATAAGGCCAACTGCCCCTTGTAGCCTTTTATAAACCTGGAGACAGGCCTCTAGTTATCCCTAAGGTAAAGAGCTTTTGGGGTGCGAAATGCGTTGGGTCTCTTCAAACTTCTGTCTTGAAATAACCCGGCCTTCTGTATTGTTTGCGTGTATTGCACAATAGAGTTTGTTGACAGCGGCAATGACATTGCTACTCCTTGTTCTACATGCTGACTGAGCCTAAACCTTATTCCCGTGCTCCAAATATATTAATTCCGGCAGGAGACCTGAAGAAGAAGCCATGTCCAAGAAGGTAAGAAGAAGAATGATGAGAAGTCCACACAACACGTTTCACCAGTCTTATGGCTTCATCATGCCAATGAAACTAGGCAAGATCATCACCCCCTGAGACTGGTCAGGACTGACCTGCGTTACCAAGAATTGTGTAATAGGGTTCCTGATAGCTGACTTCTGAAGCAGACCCCGAAACCCCCCCCCAAAAAACTGCTACATTCTTGCAGGGCAATCCTGAGACAAAGTTCTAAAAGTGGTAGAATCGGCAGGAATAGTCCCCTGGTTTCCCTGGTGGACTCTTAGAATGTTGACCCAAAGCCGACTTTCACAAATAAGAGAAATTGATACATAGATGATTTGTGGTCAAATACGACGGAATCTAACTGCTTTCAGCTTCACATCTGCAAGATGCAACAATAGACGTACGCATTAGAAATGCAGAGATATTAGATTTCCTGGCAGGAGTTTGCTGTATTATTAGAAATTCAATATTCTCTGGATTAGCGAGTGGAATAAGTATCCTGGGAAGACATGATATAATCACTGTTACACTGTCCACACCCATTCAAGGCATTGTTAAAGGAAAACTGTAAGTAGACTATGCATCCCACCCAGGGAACAAAAGAAAAGGCCTTGCTTACTATGGCTAGTGCATTAATATGTGTGTTTATTGCCAAAACCAGATGGTCAGTTTATGTAAACCTGTAATACTGACTACAGTATGTTAAGAATGACCGGCAAATCGCAATCACTGCAGATAAATGGGAAAACAACAGATCAGTGGCGCCCTCTGCTGGAATGAAATGAGTATTGGACATTGATAATGACACAGTACTCTCAGTACACTCTCTATAATAAACACATTTCAAATACCACGTCTTATTATATGATATCAATAATATTGCTGGGAACTGAACCTGTAACCTTAAAAGGACTCCATCTTCCAAACATTTTTTTTGTGGACACCTGGCTGAGCATCATGGGAATTGTAGTACAAACCTAACATCTGCAGTCTTATCTACTGTTGCCTGCACTTACCATGATGCTCAGCCAGCATCATGGAAGCAGTATATCTGGCTGAGCCTTATGGGAACTGTAGTTAACAGGAGACAGTGAGAGAGGTGTTAGTTCTTGACTACAACTCCCATGATGCCTAGCCATGGTGGACACTTGGCTGAGCATCATGGGAATTTTAGTTCACAGGTAACTTATGCATCTTTATCTACTTTTGACTGCACTTGCCATGAGGCTCAGCCAGTATCATGGAAGCAGTATGTCTGGCTGAACCTCATGGGAATTGTAGTTAACAGCAGGTGGTGTGCCAGGTGTTAGTTCTGGACTATAACTGGGTGCTGGTGGGGGGCACCACAAAGGTGGCCCTCACAGGGCAACTGAACACCTAAGGCCGGTCCTGTATGTAGGGTTGCCACCTTTTCCATACAAAAAATACCGGCCTTGCTATTGCCCCCATAGACTTAACATTGGAGGTAAGCCATTTTTTTTACCGGCCTGCCGGTAAAAAAACCGGCTGGGTGGCAACTCTACCTGTATGTGCCAGGTAGGTGAGGAGATTCATCTCGGAGGGTCATTCCTGATTTGACTGAAGATTCTATCAGACATGAGCAGCAGTGACACCGAGCAGCACTTCAGGTGATACGTTCTCTGGATTTATAAAACACATTAATGGCTGAAAAAACTTCTTCTATCTATTCTACGAAAAACAACCGGATGGCAAAAGTGACAATGGAAACCAGACCTAACCATGCGGGAACAGAGAAATGACGTAATAGGATCCACACATCTGCTGTGCAGAGAACAGTTAGGTGACTATCACCAATGTGACTCCCTTATAACCTGCACACAGTCTACAACTAAAATCCATCTCTTCTGCAATCAACAATCACATCCAGCGCTCAGGGAGTGTTGATGTAATGCCTCAATGGCGAGGCATCAAGCAACACTAAAATCTAGTGTTATAATGACAGCATGCCATTCCATTATGGCTCGGCCCTCTTTTGGTCAAGAGCTCTGGAAATTATCAATGTTCACTTACGTCACTCTGTTGCTGCTACCAGACTACCTCTAGAGGCAGTCAGCAACATTACACCCCCCAAAAAAGAAGCTTTAGTCAGCTGTATAGCTAGGGTTAGGGTTCCAATTAGGATTAGGGTTAGAGTTAGTTTAGGGTTAGCATTATGGTTACAGTTCGGGTTAGAGTTATGTTAGGGTTAGGATGATGATTAGGGTTGGGGTCAAAAGGTCACTTGTGTAAGAAAATGGTTAGGAAATACAGAAAAGTATTTAAACTTTGACTATTTCTATTTAGCATGCTTTTTCATTAGGTTTTACACTCAATTACATGATATGTTCAGTATAATGGTATATAAGTTCTTCTTATCCCCCAAAATATATATGTGGGTATAGTAAATAAGAAAATTACAGCTTAACACAAACACTACAGAAGAGTAAAAACTTCCTCTGTCCTACAGAAGCAACATTCCTAAAACTATACTGTCCTTAAAGGGTTAAAGAGGTTCATTTGCACACAAGGCCATGTTTTTGACAGGCACAGACATGCTTAACACTTTCTATGGTTTTATTATATGTTAAAGGCACTTATGTTTAAATGTAATTACTGTTCTACTGTAGTTTTACAATGAAAATTATTTCAGCGTGGTTTCTAAATTCAATGTCCTCAGTGATTAGGGAGCACCCAGGAG
The DNA here is from genome assembly GCA_036172795.1 of Pelodytes ibericus. Taxonomy (NCBI): domain Eukaryota; kingdom Metazoa; phylum Chordata; class Amphibia; order Anura; family Pelodytidae; genus Pelodytes; species Pelodytes ibericus. The sequence continues at coordinate 285,134,285 of CM069857.1, forward strand.
GTGGTCTTGCTTACTCTGCTGCAGTTTTAAAGCCCCCCTCACCCCATGAGAAAGGGCTGCCACCAGCCATTACTGTGGAATCAATTTTTTATTCTGTTTTTACTTTCTACAGTACATCAGTTTTCTAAAAATATTTTTTTGGGGGGGACATTGTAGATGGTACAATTTCTTTAAAACACATGCCTCTTAATCTACCCATTTGTTTGAGATTCTGTATTTAATATATGGATTGTTTTTTTATCCTCCATATCCACAGTACATAAAATAGTTTGTAGCCATCTTGTCTCTGTACCAAACTGTGACACCTTGTGAATAAGATCAGTGGGGATTAAACTGAGATTAATTGACAACCCCAGTGGTAAAACTAAGACTGACATTTCTGAGCTGGAATTTTATTTCCAAGCCTCCTGTGTGAACAGACCAGATTAATGGCTGATTTTTGCCATAAGCTGTACATACCCAGTAGTACACGCTTTCACTGACATGTCCCCAGTGAGATTTCATAATCTGAGCTGTAGGGGGCAAACACAGACAGCTCATCTGTGTAAATCTCTCCCAGCTGAAGTGCCCATCCCTTGACAGATTGGCTTGACCAAGGTTCGGAAGGCAGAGCCAAGAGCTTATACTGTATAATCTAATAAGAATAGCAGTTTGCTGATCTGTATACTCAACCAGTCAGTCAGTACAAGTGCAGTTAGGTATGAACAGTGACAGGATCTCGGGTTCTGCCATCTCTCTTGGAATGATACCAAAGCAAAGGTTCCAAATCGGACCCGTCCCAAATCATCCCAACTGTCTCATCCTAACCATTCCAGAGGTATCCCAACCTCCTATTTTATTTCTCTGGAGTCCAGCTTTTTTATGGGACATCAAAGTCTCCCAAAGCTCTTAAGTATGCCAAAGATATTTTTGTCAAAGGTTCCAAATGGGACCTCTACTGTCCCCGATCATCCATACTGTCCCCGATCATCTTAACCATCCAGGATAGTCCCAGCTGTCCTGGATCCAGCAGGACAGGCTCGATTTGGGACCACTGTCTTGCGGTCCCAGGTTCTTTTTGCAGGTCCTGATTTTTCTGGGACTTTCAGCGCAGTCAGTGTTGGGAGGTTATGCGAAAGGTTATTTGGTTTTGAAGCAGTACAACAAGTGATGCAGGTCTAAATGTTCTGTCCTATACTACACTTCATCTGATTAAGTATTCATCATTCAGAACAGTCCATAAGGTGGTAACACTTGGCTAATGTAGGATTATGGGTGAAAAGTTCGATTTAGTCCTGGTGGGAGCTTCCATGAAAAATGTATATTTTTTGATTTAACTTCCAAGAAATTTAGACCAGCTGCTTATCTACTTCTGTGCGCACATGTGTGCCTGGACCATCTGCAAATATAAGCATTAGTTTTATTTAAAGAGCCATTCCAACTTAAAGGGGCAATCCAGGATTTAAAAAAAAAGAATACATTTATTAAAAGGGCCTAAAGATTGCTTATATTGAGAGAGAACAAAATATCATGAAACATATATAAATCTATACATTGTTTTAGCAAAACTGCATGCAAATGCAGGAAATAAAAGAAATCTATGTCAGTGGTGTCTCCTGTTTATGACATCACCTGTGGCTTAATATGCAAATGAACGCATTTTGAGTGGGGAAGCCGTCATTTGCATATCAAGCCACAAGGTGATGTCATAAGCGGGTGACACCACAGACATTTAAAACACGGCGCACGAGGATTCCGTGTTATTTACCCTGAATGTGTAGATTTAGGTTGTGCGCTTGTTGTCACGCAGCCTATGTATCGAAATTTAGGTGCCTGATTTGAACACAGTTTGATGGAGGTCCCTTTCAAGCCCTGCAAAGTGTCAGGAGTTATAAAGAAGCGCAATCGCGGTTATACTTAACAAACGGTGATTGCGCTTTTTTTTATAGAAACTCCTTGCAGGGGGGATGGTCCTTATTTTGCACCCAAATGCCCCTCTATCCTTTTTTTAAATTTTTTTTTATTGCCCCTCTTCTTCTGGGAGCTCAGAATTTTTGGTTTGTAGGAGTGTATTGCAGACTCCACAGCAATAAAACTCACAATAACATAAATGCTATAAATGTGGTTTGATATTATTTTTGTGTAAATAAAATGCTTAATTCTTGTTCTAAATCACTTATCACATTACATAAATAGATACTAATAGGCCATAAAGTCGCTGAAAATTATTCAAGAAAGCCCCACCCACGGCCACACCTTCAGCCAATAAAAGTGCCCCTCTTTAAACGTTTGAAATGTTAGGAGGTATGTAGTCCCCTTCTATGCTCTGTAATAAGCGCTACGCAAATTTTTGGCACGGTATAAATAAAAGTTAATGTAATGAGATATTATAGATATTATAACCTCCAGTGGAAAATTACTGTGGTGCTATTTTTTTTGTATTAAACCTCTATTTTTCCCTTAGCAGCGTAAAAAACATATTAAACACTGGAGAATTGGAATACATCTCAGTACTGCTTGATACAATTAGGATTCTACATGTTTTGTGGATACATTTGAATAATGGACATCCTCTGATGAAGTTACTGTGACAGCAAAATGCGTCAGGTGAATTGAATATGGTAATCAAAATCAGACACAAAGAGGGGCTTGTACTAAAAAAACGCAAATCTATTTTATGTGCAAAACTATTTTTGCTCTTTGCTCCTATTGTAATGTACTAAACATTTAACACTCAAATAGTACATACGTGCAAATTGAGAAATAAAAACGGGCATAATTGCGAATAAAAATAGAAATATTTTTTCTACTTCTTTTAATAGCGCTCGCTAAAAGCTGGTGTAATTTTCACACGCAAAATAAGAATATCCTTTTCACAAAATATTCGCCAAAAAAACTTAAGCATTCGCAAATATAATCGCAATATATTGGCACAACCGGAAAACTGCACATTACATAAAAATAAACAGAAGAGAAATCGGAAAGAAAAAAAAGCACAAAATTTTACAAATATTCACAAATTGCTCCTTACTCATGTTTTACCTACCTTTTCCCCGACTACACTTGTTTAGTACATGAACCCCAAAGTGTCCAACATTTGCACTAAGTGTATTGTATTTGATGGCAGCACCTCTCTTGCCAGTGAGTCCCAATTCTTTATTGTCCCTTCTTTGGCATCGACAAAATCTTTGCTCTTCCAGTCTCAGGGGATGACCTCTTGTTCTTTGTACATTTCTGTTAATGAACAGGTCACTGGAGAGCTCTTTATATTGGCCCTGCACATATTTATATAATGTTATCAGATCCCCTCTGAGATGCCCTTTTTCTAGTGTATATAAATGTAACTTTTCTAGTCTCTCTTCATATTTAAGATCCTCCAATCCCCTTATTAATTTTGTAGCCCTCCTTTGCACCTTTTCTAGTTCCATAATATCCTTTTTAAGGACTGAGCCCAGAATTGTACTGCATATTCAAGGTAACCTTACCATAGACTTGTAAAGAGGCAAGATGATCTCCTCCTCCCGTGAATCAACACCCCGTTTTATACATGCCATTATCTTATTGGCCTTTGCAGCTGATGACTGACATTAAGCACTGTTGCTAAGTCTGTTATCTACAATTATTCCTAAATCAGGATGTATTCATGGGTGTGTATACCTTTAGCAATCCTTCAAATAATTTCCCCACTACAGATGTCAAGCTCAACACAATGCGTATATATATATTTATATGTATAGTGCTCAATCCGAGGCAGGACACTGTTGTTTGGGTGTGCACATGTCTAGTTATGCTTTCCATGTATTTCAGAGCTATGCTATATTATATTAATATTTATTTATATGGTGCCAACAATTTACATAGCACTTGATACAGAGAATAAAGTGCTACATACTTTGTTAGACAAACAGGGACAGACTGTTACATTATGCTTGCAAGCTTACAATCTAGAGGGAATAGAAGGACAGAAGACACATAAGGTGAGTGAAGAGGTCAGAGGGGAAGGAGGTGGTAGTAATAAGTGCGCAGTGACACTATGGTGAGTGTGCCACAGCTAGCAGGGCTGGTTGGGGAGATCAACCTATCATCACCAGCCATCTTTGTGCAAGAAAATTGGGGCCACATGACCTCCTGACGCGCATGGTTCACAACACGTGGCTACATCCTGGCCCTGTGCGTGCTGGTGAATTCATGTGAGTGCTGTCTGGTGCTCGGGAAAGTCATTGAGTCCAGTGTGGGTGCTGGGGTAAGTTACTGAGTGCAATGTGTGTGCTGGGGTAAGTCATTGAGTACAGTGTGTGTGCTGGGGTAAGTCATTGAGTGTAATGTGGGTGCTGGGGTAAGTCATTCAGTGTAATTTGGGTGCTGAGGTAACTCACTGAGTCCAGTTTAGTGGCTGGGGTAGGTCATTGAGTGTAATGTGGGTGATGGGGTAAGTGTGGTAAAAGGAAAAACAAAAAGGTCATGGGCTCTGCTCAAGATTGTAAGACGTCTTATTTAACTTCATAGGACTTGATGCACACTAATGATACGCCGATCGCTGGGGCAAGTACAATTATCTAAAAACATCAAGCAAAAATTGCAATAACAGACAGACTGCAATTGATTGGATTGCAGAAACACAATTGATGCATTTCGAGTTTATGAACGCTTATTCATAAGTGATGACAAAATGTGAGAAAACACCCTCCCCCTGCCCCCCCTTTTTTCTTTCCTTTATTCCCCCCCCCCCCCCCCCCCCATTTTCCTCTCCACTTTTTTTTTTCTGTCAGGCTATTTAGATTATTTTGAATTATGTGTACATTTATATATCATGTTCTTATGCCGTCTTCCCTCATGTACTCCGGTTATTGGAGCTTGATGTACTTGAAATACAGATTTGGATTCTTCTTTTCTCCCCCTGTCAAACTGACAAACTTTCTGTAACTGCTGACGTAACAAAGGATGTGGGGCCAAAAACGAAAGGAGGGCAGGTGAAATAGAGTGAAGCAAGCTACTCTAAAGAGATGATTTGGATGAACTTTTTGAAGATTGAGAACGAGGAAGAGAGTTGGACGCTCTGCGGAAGTCACATTTTATCCTAGAGAGGATGGGAAGCCACCGGAGGACTTTGCAGAGCAAAGAAGCCGACGTGGAACAACAAGTGAGAAAGATGAGCCTGGCAGCTGTATTCTTATTAGATTGCAGGGGAGAAAGATGAACAAGAGGTAGGCACACCAGGAGAGTATTACAGTAGTCAAGACGAGAGCTGACAAGTGAGTGCACTAGGATTTTAGTAGCTTGTTCACTGGGGGAATAGACGAATGCACACTATGTTCCTCAGGTGCTATACGTAATCATTGCTGCACCATCTCAATTCTTTGTGCCTGAGTCTAGTGCCTCAATGGCCACAGCTTCATTGCTGTGCTGTATGTTACTTTCCTTTTGGCGATAGCTTACTTTAGAAATGTATCAAACATCCCTGTACTGTGAATCATCAATGAATCTGTTTAAAATAAAATTAACAATTATTTAGTACTTCCGACTTCACAAATGAATCATCTTTGCCACATGATCATCTCTCTCCCCATCACAAATTCTCAGCCAGTGAACTTTTGTCTGCCCAAATCCCTTTCAAATCTCTATTCTAAGTCTTTTTATAGCCAACCAATCAGAAAAGACCGGCTAAGGTTAGGTTAACCCCCCCCCCCCCCCCCCGGTCTATTAGATAGAAGTCGTATGTTACATTCAATGTTCAATACGGACGCCGGTGTTCTATAGCTAGACAATTACTAAGGCTGCTCCCAAATATATAACAGTTCACCAAAGACACATAATTGATTTTGTTTGCTAAGGGTACAGCTCTTATGTCTGAATGTTCAGATGCACAGAGCATGAGTGTAATCACGCTGAGCTCCTTAATATTATCAGCTTATGGGATATAGGTCAGGTGGGTGTTTTTAATCATCAGAGACACTTTCGCACAAGGAGAGAAAGAGATAGCTCCAATGCATTTATATTTATACTCAGGGAATTATGTGGCAAGAGAAATTCGTCTTGCCTGAGCAATTGATGCTTAGGGTACCGCTTTTTGGTTTCTCATTACAAGTTTCTCTATCCCTAAAATGTATCAAGGAAAGCTAAATACCTACTTGAATTCTGAGACAAAGCATAGTTGCCAACATCGGCCATGTTTCCAGGGACACATATCTGTTCCACATGCTGCAGAAAGAGCATGCAATGTGCAGCCCGGCAGTATGTAGGATGGATATACGCACAGACACAATCCAATTAATTAATCAGGGTGGAGATCTCATGGCACCTACCCTGATTAATTAATTGGATTGTGTCTGTGTGTACATCCATCTTTCATACTGCCGGGCTGTACTTTGCATGCTCTGTCTGCAGCATGTGGAACACATATGTGTCCCTGGAAACATGGCCGATGTTGGCAACTATGGACTAAAGTTGTAAAAGTGGAGCAGTTACAATAGAAACCACTAGAATATTTTCACTGAACTTTGCCACAGAATTGACTTATATAAACTACCCCCCTCAATTTTGTGTAGTAGAAATTAATTGTTTCGAATAAAAAATGAAAAAGAGTTTTATTTTCAATTATGTGAGTTTTACAGAATCAAATGTGATTTTTTTATGTTACTTTTTTTTCGGAATAGTCGGCTTGTATGTTTTATAACATTGGGATAGTCAAATAAATAGGGGGTAATTGTTAAAAAAAAAAGTCCTAGTTTAATTGCTGTGGGTTGAAGATGGTTTGCTGCTTATATTGATTGTACAATAATGCATGAAAAATCTGTATGTTTCGGAGTTCTAAGTATACCGTGATAAAAATAACAAAAAAAACGAACCTTTTCTCATAACACCAACAGAATAAAAAAAGAAACAAAAATAAATAAATCACACAACTCTACCCCACAACAACTGGGAGGCATAGCTTCTATAAGAAGTTATATCTTACAATAAAGGGAATAGTGTGGCCAATTTCATGGAGGCCTAGTGAGAAAGGCTGCAGTCATGATTCAAGTCTTGCAATCCAGACAAAAATCTTATTTACAAAAAAGTCAACTGTGTGGGTGGGGCTTGTTGCAAAAAAGTGGGAAATTAAAAACTAAGACAAAAACGGATGAAATGCACTGAAAAAAAAAAAAGCATGATAATTGGCTAATGCTAAAAATCCTCTGGATTGGGGGCAAAAGTAATACTGGAAAACAACAAGAGAAAAAGGGACCTTTCTGGTGAACCATTTCAATTTTTTATTATTATAGTAAATCAATTATTTGATTTTAACAAAAAATGGGAGGAGCTTAGCACATTTAATTGGCCTCACCTTGAAAAGCAGGTCATTGTGGCAAGCACCTAACAGGGAACACACCTGAGTGCAAGAAAATCTGGACTGAACCTCTCTGAAAAAAAATTGTATCTGTATTCCTCTTTAGATCTTAAATAAATAAAGAATATGTATATATATATATTCTTTATTTATTTACGTAAGATCTAAAGAGGAATACAGATACAATTTATATATATATATAAATAAGGATTTTGCACAAGCCCAAAAATTCCAATTCATGTTAACTTATTTAATGTTAATTTAATATACGGTTCCTTTTTTTTTTTTTTTTTTTACAGTTTTTTTCAAGTCGATTTTTGTGCAGAAACTATTGAGGTCATGAGATTGTTTTAATTGCTTAAACAACTTGTCTATTAGAGACACAGTGACTGGTTTCAGTGAGCTAATTGAATTAAATTCCACTGAAGCAGTTTATCCCTTGGTACTCATTACAACTGCTGAGGTGCACTGTTTTATCTGTGAAGGTAGAAAATAATTTGTTCCATCAGTAGTGCTGTGTTAAAGGGACACTGCCACTTACACAGGATGTAGTTAGATAACCTAGTCATTTAAAACACACACAAATATTTATCATATGCCACTGGTTGTTTTTATATGATTGAATTAATTGCATATAAATAAATTATTTAAAAAATAAAATGGTGTCTCCTGGCTCCATTTTGTGATTATTTCCCATGATGCAACATCACCCCAAATCTTCCAGCTAGTCTCAATTTACAACTGTTGCATGATGATGTCAGAAGATACGCCCCTGCTCTCTTACTTACTTTGTACAACTTTTTTTTTTTTAACTGCCTTCCAACACAACTCAGCCCCTTGTGATGTAATAGTTACATTAACCTCTCATTTAATGAAAGTCTTATAGACTGCATTCTGTGTCCCCAGCCCCAAAGTGAGATACTAGTGCTGTAATATCACTGGGGGTGGCACCCAAAAACACTATATTTCACACCCAGTCACACTTGTTTAGTTACATATTTTATTAAATACAGTCACATAACAAAAACAAAACACATATCTGAAATCAACAATGCAAAACAAGAAAAATATATACTTTTCATTTTTTGGTAGGAGTGTCCCTTTAAGACAAAACTTTTTTGGATTTTGTTAGTAACAAATATTATTTTACAATGATCCAATATTATAAACAACACATAAGTCCATCAGATAGAGCTATACAGAGCAGAGGATGCTCAATAATGTACTTTATTTATATTCTTGAATGAAAGAATTTCTATTTAAAATGTCAACAGTTGTCCTTTAAGCTCTTATACCCTCATACCAACATGACCCTTACAGATCCACTTCACTTCAACCCTCCTCACCAATGTTTTGATTCTTGTGGCTTACGTAGACCTCTTGCTCAACTTCACATTCTAAATCGTTACAATTTTGTGATTAGTCATGTATTTATCAGTAAATGAAAAAAAAAATTCAGACTGCAGATTTTAAGAAATGCATTCATTTCTGTAATTAATGTACCTTAATACGCAGTAAATAAGATAGGTAATTTTCAGTATGGAGTGGGCCTCTAAAGTCACTATTCTCATGTAATTTGGTTACTGCTGGTTTCTTTGGTTGATCTGGTAGAAATCATGCTGACATAGTGACCAGGCTATAATGATAGTATTTCTAAAGGGTTTGCCACAGTTAACTAAAAGGAATTGATTTTGTTTTCATGAAACATGTCTGTCTCATTAAAAAAATTAGGAGTTTATTCCCTCTAATAATGTTCTATTGCAGTGGTGTATCTTGGTTTTGTGCTGCCCTAGACAGACAACATTTGGGCACCCCCCCCCCCCCACGATGCACACCCACGACATGACCCATAACCCACTTTGCACACCAAGGACATGCCCCATCACCTCATTTACATGCGTCCATCACCCCATTACATACACATTCACAATATTCCCCAGCCAATTTGCCCAATAATATGCCAGTGTTTGCCATTTAATCTGTCCCTGTCAATTTGCCCAATATTATGCCAATATTAATTTGCCATTAATATGCCCCAGCCAATTTGCCCAATAATATGCCAGTATTTGTCATTTAATATTCCCCTGCCAATTTGTCCAATATTATGCAAGTATTATTTGCCATTTAATATGCCCCAGCCAAAATACCAGTTTCCCACAAATCTCTTGGCCCAGCTCCAGATGTCCCACTTGCAACGGCTCTACATTCCCCCAAATCCCTTCACTTGGCAGCAGGTTGGCCACATAACAAGACTCCCCTAAATCCCTTGCCACAATGCCTCTGCCCTGCTCTGTCTTTCCAAGGGGCAAGGGGAAAACACCACCCCAGTGATCCAGTTCAAGATCAGTGTGATGTCCACAGCGAACTGACCCCTCTTCCTCCTCGTCTCCCACTCTCCCTAGTCACTTGGTCAAATGACCCAGCGCTCTGACTGACAGATGCAAGTGGTGCAGCGGGGGACAGGAGAAGGAGTGGACATGACACAGACCCCCAGATGCCTCACTATCAATGCTCAGATACAAACTGATGAGGGTTAATCTCCTGAGATCTTGCCAAGTTTTTAGCCCAGTTTTTTCAGTTCTCTCGTCAACTCACCACCCTTGACTGTTTAATACTCTCTCTCTCTCTCTCTCACTTTGCTACTGTTTTTGTTATTTACATAATTTATAATGCTGCGCCATATTACGCAGCCCCCTCCAAAGGGGTAAATAAAGCACACAAATACTAATGAAGGTAGCAACAGACTTCTACAAAAGCCATGGAGATCCTTTGCCAACATGGGCTTAAATTCTAAAGGATTATGGGATCTTGTTACCTAAGAGCGTAAAAAGTGCAATAAATCTTGCTGCTCTTTCTTGATTGTCCAAAGTACAGACAGAATGAATGCCTGGAGTACAAAACAATGTCCAGCAGTCAGCATTTTGTAAGACGTGCAGTCTTACGAAGCAGATGCTTCCCTGAACAATATACAGCATGGTGTCCACCTCCAACACATCCCCAGCCAAATATTAATTTACTCACCATCTGGTGCAATATTAGCCTCCAGCGTAGACCAGCAACCCGGCCTTATGAATTTCACGCCTAGATTAGTGCTTAGGCACAGGCATTAAGCGCTAATCTAAGTGCAAAACGCTTAAGAGTGTGTTGCTGGTCTGCGCTGGGGGCTTTGATTGCACCGGACAGTGAATACATTCAGATTTTCTACAGGTAATATGCTCAATGGAAATTATTTTAACACCGTGTAAGGATTGCCATTTATAACGCTCTCCCTTCCTTTGAGAATTGCTTCCATGAACAAGTGGGATTTTAATTTTTTTATTTTACAAGTGGGAGGGTCAGGGTGTAATAGGGGTTACCATTGAAAATTCAGCCATTTGAAAGTGTGGAATGGACATGTGTTATGTGGGGATATATATATAAAGTCAGTTACATAGATAGTACTTTAGGTTGAAAAAAGACTTATGTCCATCAAGATCAACTCTTTTCTGAACCCATGTTTACTGCTGTTGAACCACTCTGGGGCAGAGTTCCATAAGTTATGTAATTAGCAATTAAATCAATGGGAGACCACTTTTTGAGCCTTGTTCTTGAACTGACCATTTATAAATAAAGTACCACTAAGTACTCACATTCCATTGGACCTCTGCAGTGTACTGAAAAAGGGACAAACCCTCCTGTGGAAGCCAAACACTGACTTTCAGGGTGCCATGTCATGGAGTTGGTTCTCCTCCACTTGGTGTGCGACATCAGCTATGACAAACACACCACCAGCTGGGGAGGAGATGATCAGAGGTGGGCACCAACATTGTTCATGGTGGGAATTCTTGCTGTACCTAACTGCTAGTGGTCCTGTCTGCTATTTGGGTACAGAGAGCAAGGCTCTATGAAAGACTTGCTGGGTGGATGCTGAGCTTTAATCGGGGGCTAAGGAGGTGATGTCTTACAATGGACAAAGGTTTTGCTGCCCTTGGGTAGCCGTTCCGTTACACAGTGGATCTCCAAATCCATTTAGTGACATGCTCTAAGGAACCTTCTTGGACACTGGTTTCCTTGTGTGGACACTCTGTCTATCCCTGTAGATGACCATTACAGTGCTCACAGACAAATGATGGGGGAGATACAGTTATCGGACTGTCTCTCTCTGCTACTATGTGATATGGATGCCCCCTTTTCATTGGAATGGTGCACAATTAGTGTGCAGTTAATACACCATTCAAATGAGGCTTTTAATGATGCAAAAGTGTCAATACATGTTTCCTCTTTAAGCATCCAATTAGATGTTTCTTTTTCTACATTTAATGAGCTTTTTAGATCCATTTCCATAAATAAAAACTTTCTTTAGATGGCTAAGCCACAAGCTGCCTTTGGTATATGACTCGTGGGCCCAAGTCCTGTGGCCTATATTGCTTTTAGTATCTCGTGGTATAAAGACCTTGGCAGTATCCTCAGTTGCCTTGGTAGAAATTCCTCTAGTGGATATATTTCTGCAGTAAATTGATTCTATCAAAGCATGTGTTTACAGGAAATAATATTACTTTTGAAGTTAATTCAAGACTTTGAACCCGGAATACAATTATCTGTAACTCCTGTGAGCTGTAGGAAGCTGGCTCTGTCTTCTTTGGCCACCGACATCTGGCATCTGTCCTAGTTAAAATGCTTCCAAATCCAAGGCAGCAAGAAAGTAGTTAATTATACTTTATCTTTTCATCAGTCTAAGGAGAAAAAGCAATCATCCTATGCCAAGATCATGTACAAGAATCTGTGATTTACCCCCCCCCCCCCCCCTTTAGGGATTAAGACATCTGGCACTCTCTCTAATCAACTAACTGCCACCCACTTTGAAGGTAATGTTGTTGTAAAAAAAATATATAAACATATAAAACATATATATAAATAGCTCTGTTTTTTTAAACCAATTAAACCGATTCTAAACGGTCAAGAGAATGCACTACCACATGGCATTTGTATGTAGTCTACTTGAAAACCAAAGAGAAATGATTACAACCACTGAAATGTCCTTTATATAAAGATCTGAACGTTCAAATATATCGGTAAATGTTATGAAATGAGCGTACTGCGAATAACCGTGTTTATTGAATGAAGCCACGACAACAAGGGGGGTCACGGCACAGTCAGGGAACCACGAATATCCGCCTTGCATGTTTCCATCTACGCAGAGCTCTAATCATTACGCTTGAAATGCATAAGGCAAATATTAATGGTTCGCTGTCACTTGTGTTGTTATGACCAGTGTTAATTTTGTTGACTGAACGTTTTCGTCCTTGTTTTCGTCAGCTGCATGTTTTCCGTGAATAAAACTAAACAGAAAATTAAGTTAATAAAACTATGACTACAATCCATTGCAATTTTCAACTGATGAAAATGTGACTAAAATGTTACGGAGAGACTAATGCAGTTATCTATTTGGACTTCTGGTTCTGGTTCCCATGGATCTTTTCCAAAGCCAAGACCCCTGACTCTCTGCAGTTGGATTGGCTCTCTGTGCCTGTCTGCCCCCTGGAACAATGCCCTGCAAACTGCAGAGGAAGAGGATACTCCTCCATCTGATTCACCTGGTTCTGTCACGTGAGTGCTTCCCCTCCCATCACCCCAGCAAGTTAACGTAACACTGTATAACAGCCTTCTCAGACCTGTTTCCTCCCATCTCCCCAACAAGTTAACTTAACACTATATAACAGCCTTCTCAGACCTGTTTCCTCCCATCTCCCCAGCAAGTTAACTTAACACTATATAACAGCCTTCTCAGACCTGTTTCCTCCCATCTCCCTAGCAAGTTAACTTAACACTATGTAACAGCCTTCTCAGACCTGTTCCCTCCCATCTCCCCAGCAAGTTAACTTCACACTATATAACAGCCTTCTCAGACCTGTTTCCTCCCATCTCCCTAGCAAGTTAACTTAACACTGTGTAACAGCCTTATCAGACCTGTTCCCTCCCATCTCCCTAGCAAGTTAACTTAACACTATTTAACAGCCTTCTCAGACCTGTTCCCTCCCATCTCCCTAGCAAGTTAACATAACACTATGTAACAGCCTTCTCAGACCTGTTCCCTCCCATCTCCCTAGCAAGTTAACCTAACACTATGTAACAGCCTTCTCAGACCTGTTTCCTCTCATCTCCCTAGCAAGTTAACTTAACACTGTGTAACAGCCTTCTCAGACCTGTTCCCTCCCATCTCCCTAGCAAGTTAACTTAACACTATGTAACAGCCTTCTCAGACCTGTTCCCTCCCATCTCCCCAGCAAGTTAACTTAACACTATGTAACAGCCCTCTCAGACCTGTTCCCTCCCATCACCCTAGCAAGTTAACTTAACTCTGTATAACAGCCTTCTCAGACCTGTTCCCTCCCATCTCCCTAGCAAGTTAACTTAACACTATGTAACAGCCTTCTCAGACCTGTTTCCTCCCATCTCCCTAGCAAGTTAACTTAACACTATGACAGCCTTCTCAGACCTGTTCCCTCCCATCTCCCCAGCAAGTTAACTTAACACTATGTAACAGCCTTCTCAGACCTGTTCCCTCCCATCTCCCCAGCAAGTTAACTTAACACTATGTAACAGCCTTCTCAGACCTGTTCCCTCCCATCACCCTAGCAAGTTAACTTAACACTGTATAACAGCCTTCTCAGACCTGTTCCCTCCCTCACTGCTTGAGATTTAGTCAACTAAAACTAGACTAAAACTAATCAAATTCAGATGACTGAAATACGACTAAATTAAAATGGCCTTTTAGTCAGAAGACTAAAACAAAATCAAAATTTGCAGTAAAAATTAACACTTGTCGTGGCTTTGTGCAATAAGTACGTTTATACCCTGTAATTTCCTCTAACCTCTTTGTTTTGTGTGACCCTACAGTCTGCTGTCATCCAAGTGATCCTTTATAAAGTTAAATGGCTTAGACAACGATGGCTGACAGCACCAGGAGGGGGGTAAGCCCACCCAGCAGTATCACCTATAAGCTTATTAAGTGGATAGTAGCCGACACCGAAGGGGTGATGCCCATTTTTTAAAAATCCTCCATGACCCTAAAATCCCTGTACATCTTCCCAACTGCTAAAATCAGAACGTACTTGTTAATAGGTTACAACCTGTTTTATATATATATATTGCACGTTTATTGATTTTTCTGTTTTTCCTTGCTTCATATATAAATGTACGCCCCTGTCCCCACAACTATGTATGTGTTGTTTTAAATGGAAAAGTGTGTTATATCCTACATTCTAAACTTGAACCCCAGGATGTACTTTGAAACTAGAACAATCTCAAGGTCTACTCAATAAAGAGAGAATTGCAGGCAGTTGAGATGAGAATTTCAATCTTTAGTCCAATGCAGCTGAATGGGAGCATTTTTCCACCTAGGCAACATCATCTGTGATATTCACATCTCAATTACCTGCAATTAGAGCAGTATTAGAAGAGGTGTGCAAACTGGGCACCAGATTATTTATTAAAGTGTCTACTCAACAGAGAATGACTCTGTTGAGTGTTGTAGAAAATATTATGCGTACTGGTACAATATGTTGTATGTTGGCATGTGTTCCAGGTCACGCTGAGAGATGTTTTATATATATATTGGCGGTTTGTCTGCTGTAGTATATCTTTAGATCTCTTATAGATCATATAGTTTCAGCACTCTGCGTTGTGTTTTAAAATGTTCATCCACTCTGTCCCACCTTTCCAAGCAAATTACTTGAATCACCTTTATCACCTTATCCAGATAAAGGCCTTTCCCATGTATATTGCTACTAAGGCTCCAGCAGTCTTTCCAGAGAGAGTTTCTTACTTTATTCAAAGTTTGCCCAGGACAAGATCACACAAGGATATTCAATACTTCAGTAAGCACAATAATCTTCTTGACCATCCTCTCTCACCAGACTCCACCAGACTCCAAACTTCCTCCACCTAAACTTCCCACTAAGTTCCCTAACTTTACTACTCCTTTAGTACAATCCCTGTGGTAATGTCCCTCCTCTTTTACTCCCAGCAACAATCAACTTTGATGTTACTTAAAAACTCCCCAGGAAAAACAACTCATTCCCTCCCCTCTGGTATCTCCATCAGTTGTTTTACAATCCCAAGCAAGTTTCTATCTTCCTGTAAGGAGTAATCAAACATCAAAGCCCATCCTGTTCTACCTGACAGAGTGATGTGAACTCCCCAGGGAACATTATATATATAACCAGGGACATTTGTTTGTAAACAGATACACCAAGGAATCCTATTCATACATAGATATACCCACATACCTACATGGAGGTATACACATGCGTACACAATTATACATACACAACCATATATCCATACATATACACATACATACATACCAATACACATATGCATATGCCTACATTGAGTAGACCCTTTAATAAATAAATATACTGGTACCCAGTTTGCACACTTCTTCTAATACTGCTCTAATTAAACCCAGTTGTTTAGCTTACAAGGTAGTAATTGTTCCACTGTTAAATGCTTGTGATGAGAAACTTTAATGCCAATGGCCATCACGGTCTCTCTTCATTAAGTATCAAGAGATTTAATTTATATTTCTGCACCATTTTTCTTTCCTTTGTAAGTCATTCAGCCAAAACAAATTGCTTAATTCATGATTATAAGTTTTACCATAATTTTATGGTCTTAATGGAAGGTGTATTTCCTCTTTTCTTTTTTTTACTTTACTATACTAATATTTTTTTACCCTGTATTTAAAGGTAAATATTGTTTCTATTGTAAATGTAGCAAATAAAACAAATGATCAAAACGTATCTAGACATCCTTTTAGCAGATTTACCATCAAATTAATAATTCAATGTGTTTTAAATGTGTCTGTGGTGTCCCCTGTTTATGACATCACCTCTGGCATGTTTAACCATATTCCCTCATGAGTTTTACGAAGGAGTATAATTTGACGACTAGGCTGGATGACATCACCTGCACGATATGCAAATTAGCTACTTTAAATAGGAAATGTGTACTTTGCATGTCAAGTCTTAAGGTGATGTCATAACCATGAGACTCCACAGACACAATTTAAAAAAAATCATCTGAATGTATACAGTAAAGGAAGAGAGTATATTTAAAAGAAGAAAAACTACCACAACTAGAGGACATAGTCTTAAATTAGAGGGGCAACGATTTAAAAGTAATATCAGGAAGTATTACTTTACTGAGAGGGTAGTGGATGTATGGAATAGACTTCCAGCAGAAGTGGTAGAGGTAAACACAGTGAAGGAGTTTAAGCATGCGTGGGATAGACACAAGGCTATCCTAGCTATAAGACCGGGAACGGGGGACTAATAAAAGTACTCCAAAAAAAAAAAAATTGGGCAGACTAGATGGACCAAATGGTTCTTATCTGCCGACACATTCTATGTTTCTATGTTTCTACTAAAACAACCTAATGTTTATTTTTATTCTCGACATACACAGTTTCTTTAAGAATTAATTTAAAAAGACAATTATAATGCTGCAAAGGACAAGCCTTTGAGGGGGATAGAGATTAATAACCAGTAATTACCTGCTTTGGATGGGGTAGAGAGCAAAATCAGAATAACCATGCTGAAAGCTGATGCCACTCCCACCGCGTAACTGTATTCACAGTCCCCAATATTCCATAGACAGAAAGGAAAGGGAGATCTTGGCACTCATAATTTGCAATAGAAATGTATCCGATTACCAAGAAAACAAGTGCGAAATCAATCCGTGAAGTAACAGACAAAGCCAACTTGTAGGGTACGACGCTTTTCGCATCCACTGGTTCTTAGTCGTAAAGGTAGAGGGAATGTAGAGAATAAAAATGAATTGCAACATTACCTATGCACCAAATGCATAAATGATGAGAATCCCTTTGTGGCTTGATAGACACATCACACATTCTCCACTGAAAACAGTTAATTTTGCATAAGAAGCTTGATGCTATGTGTATAGGGGGGTGCAGCAAAAAAGAACAGAGAAAACAGGAATAAAAAAGTTGCAAGAGAGCAGTTCTCATTGCTCAGAAAATGGAGGACAAATTGTGAAAAAAAAAAAAAAAGTTGCAAGAGCTCAATAAAGAAATAATAGAATGTATACAACGGAGTAGAAAATAATCAACTGTACTGTTTTAATTAACTTCATTTAAAACAATATATTTCAGAAAAATGCACACATAAGATAAAAAAATAAAATATAAAATATGTTTAACAGATTGTTGAGTGGTAGAAACCTGACGCGTTTTGCACTGTAGACTTTCTCAGGGGTCAAGTCACCTGATCTCACCTCAACTCACCTCATCTCCCCTCAACCCACCTCATCTCACCTCATCTCCCCTCAACTCACCTCATCTCCCCTCAACTTACCTCATCTCCCCTCAACTCACCTCATCTCACCTCAAGTCACCTCATCTCACCTCATCTCACCTCATCTCACCTCATCTCCCCTCAACTCACCTCATCTACCCTCAACTCACCTCATCTCCCCTCAACTGCCCTCATCTCCCCTCATCTGCCCTCAATTTACCTAATCTAGCCTCATCTCCCCTCAACTCACATTATCTCACCTGAACTCACATCATCTCACCTGAACTCACCTCATCTCACCTCAGCTCACCTCATGGGTTGAACATCAGATCAAATGAAACCTGCACTGTACCACACTCACTGTACCACACTCACTGTATCCCACTCTTTGTATGGTACAATAAATACTAACAAAAACAAAAATGTGGCAAACAACAAATAGACTCTCCCCAAATAACACAGCATGGCGATACTTAGAGCTAATCATTAGCAAAGGAAATAAGACTAGAAAGAAAGAAAAAAACTGAAAAAGTGCAATCAGCATTTTGTTTTGTTTGTATTTGGGGAGAATAATTAAATTACTTTGCTGTTGACGTTAAGTCTATAATATTTTTGTCAAAACAGCTTTGTCATCAGTTCCTTAGTTCTCCAGAGAGGAAGAGGCCACAGGTGCTAATGCTTTGTTTTAATCATCTCCGGCAAATTAGTGAGTTGGGAAAATACATAAGTGGAGGAAAGAAATGAGCGGTAATGCTTTGTTTAGCGATATCGGTATGACTTTAATCTTCCTCTGCTGAAGCCAGTTTGTTTATTTATTCTTTACTTTCCACTTCATTCTGTATTTTGAGCTTATGTTTCATCACCCAAACATTGATTATAGTGAATAAAATTATCAGTAATAAACTATACATTGTGTTGTCAGCATACTTTCCAAGTGTCCCTCTGCGCCGTGGCACTCGTTATCTAGAAGCTTAAACCTTTTGGTTTGTATCACAGAGCTCCAGAGCAATAAAACTCACATGAACTGCAGGAAGTGTGTTAATATATTATTACATGTTTTCAGGCAATAATTCAGATATATATAGAATACATGTAATTCTATGTATTCTATAAACCGAACGGCCTTCGGTTTATAGACTTTAGGCTTATAGAATTAGTGTAATACTATTGGCTTTCTATAAACCGATCTAGAGTCCGCATTCATAAGAAATTCTTATGAATGGGGACTCTAGTTCGGTTTATAGAAAGCCAATAGTATTACATGCATTCCATAAACCGAAAGTCGTTCATTATGTCGGTTTATGGAATGTATGTAATGCTATTGGTATTCTATAAACCGACTCTATTTCGGTTTATAGAATGCCAAACGCACGAATGGACGAATGATTTTCGTGTATTAACCATTCGTTCATCCGTCTTTCGTTAGTTTAGCATTTTCGTTATTCGTTTTTCGGACGAATGGAAGAAAATGCTATTTTCGGATGAAAATGCATTAGTCCGAAAACGAATGCACATGTCTATTGTGTACAACTTGTTTTTACCTGCCTTCCAACACAAAGAGAGGAGATTAACCTGATCAAACAGGATCATAACTCCGCCCCCTTGTGATGTAATAGTTACATTACCCTCCCATTCAATGCAAGTCTATGGTCAGAATTCTGACTCATAGACTGCATTCTGTGTCCCCAGCCCCAAAGTGAGATACTAGTGCTGTAAAAACACTTGGGGTGGCACCCAAAAACACTATACTTCACAAAATGGCGGAGCCCAGTCACACTCGTTTAGTAAAATAATTAATAAAATAAGCTTGCATAACAAAAACAAAAGACATATCTGAAATGAACCGTGCAAAATAAAAAAAATAAATGAACCCTTTTCATTTTTTGGTGGGAGTGTCCCTTTAATAGCAGCTTTGTTGCCAGTCTCACTTCATAGATTGGTAAGCTTAGATCCAGTCTATGTTTGTTGTTTGTAAAGATCCTTCTCATGGATCCATAACATCCCCTGACTCCATTTCACCTAAATGTACGGAAATGTATTCTATTTATTGCACCTGTATTCCTTGTTAAACTTCTACACCTTCTCCAATGGCTGACCTTTCCTATTGCCTCTCCCATGAGGACTCCTTTCTGTCTGCCAGACCTAATCTTGGACGGTAACTGTGCTATTGTCCTTAGTACCGTGATATACATGAACAGACCTTTAGTATTAATTTAAATAACGATTTTATTTGTAAAATAGTTCCAATGGGCACTTATTTTTTTTTTTTTTTTTAATTTCCTTTTAATTAATACAAAAAGTCATACATCACATAATCTGATCATTCAACAGTATTCAGAAACTGTTTACAGAGATAAATAACAGTTGTTAAATCATCAGAATTTAGACAATACAAATATACATACACCATATATTACAAATCACTGAGAGAACCATAAGGGGTGCGTAGCAGGCATTCACGGGCAGGGGGAGGGAGGGGATTAGATATTTATATACCAGTTTTTATTATCATGCTTTATTTTTATTCATTTATTTATTTGTTATTTATTTATTTATATACATATATATATTCTTTTCTCTTTTTAATCATGTCCAGGGTCGAAACTTCCCTCTCCCACCTTTTCACTCTTCCCATCTAATCTAGTTGTTACCGTAGTCATTTATCCATTTAAACCATGGCTTCCATTTTTCTTCGAATTTGATATTACTCTCATTTTGAAAGGATATTCCCCTTTCCATCTTATATTGATAGTGCACTTGTGTTTCTACTTGAAGCCAGACTGGTTTGTTTTCTTGCCTCCAAAGTCTTGCCAAAACAGACTTTGTGGCTAGAATAACCTGAATTATTAGGTACCTCTTTTTATAGGGAAGATGTGACATATTAAGATGCAGAATCGCAATGACCATCTCAGGATTAACTCTGCATTCCAATATGTCCGAAATATTTTCAAAAACCTGACGCCATAGAGGAGCTATTACTTCACAGTTCCACCATATATGTATAGAGGTGCCCTCCTCCCGTTTGCATCGCCAGCACAGACTCGATACAAGCGGGTCAATTTTATTCAAAATTTTTGGGACTAAATGCCACCTATGTATAATCTTATAGTGTAGTTCTAAGATGTTTGTGCAGTGAATAGCCTTCTTAACTTCTCCCATCGATTTAACCCAGGTTTCTGTGGGGATCTCTGCTTTTATATCCTTTTCCCAGTTCAGCCATGATCTCGGTTTGTTATCTTTATCCTGAAGGCACAAAATCTCCAAACACCGTGAAATTTTTATACATTTTAGCTTAGTATCAAAAAAATCAAGCAGCTTAGCGAATCTCTTATCTCCCACATCTCTGATCAAATGTTGATTTAAATAGTTTTTTAGCCTTAGGTAATTAAAAATGTCATTGGTCGCTAGCCGATGTTCCTGTTGGATCTGTGGGAATGCTTTGGGCCACGAGTTTTCCAGAAGGGCTTCTATCTTGACTGAGGGATATTTTTGCCACCCTGCTAGTCTCAAATTTTCAATGTTTAATTCCAGTATTTTTATCGTGCACGAGGGTGGTATTTTGTCCAATATGTTATTCGCCTTTTTAAACAAAAGCCAATCAGCCAGCAATTCCCCCAAATGGGGACAAGTTATTTCGGCAATTATTTTTTTAGTAAATTTGGTATTTATCCATAATGCTTGAGAGATGTCTTTGAACCCAAGTATATGGGCCCAATGGGCACTTATTAATGAAATCTATTACGTTCTCTTGGCCACCGTGGTCTCTCCACCTGCTTTTGTGCCATTCTTTGAGCAGTACAGTTAATAAAAAGGCTGCTATATTGTGTTCACCAAAACATTGCACTCAACTCATAGTAAATCTAGCTTTGAACATCTGACTCCCACACAACCTGTCAATGGCCACTTTACAAACCCTAAACCCAGTATTTAATCTCCAAATCCATAATCCCCCCACATTAAGACTCATATCTAGAACACATGCAGCATGCTCCTCTGGAGTAATAAACAGAAAAGTAATATATATATATATACTGTACATGTTTAACAGTACAGAATACATTGAATAAAACCAGGAGGATTCACTCACTCTGATCACAATAGACCCAACAATGTGACCCTGAGCTCTAAATATTAGATTATTACGTAAAATATATATGTCATGATTCACTACAATCATCTGAAGAACATGTGTCTAGCAAAATATAAACAACTTATTTGCTGATTATTATTATTATAGTAACTCACAGCTCTATCATTAATACAGCCCACATGAGGTTCTCTGTTGCAGGATTTGGCCTTGTTTAATCACAAAGAACATAGCATGTGTCGGCAGATAAGAACCATTAGGCCCATCTAGTCTGCTTGATTTTCTAAATACTTTTATTAGTCCCCAGTTCCTTATCTTATATCTAGGATAGCCTTGTGCCTATCCCACGCATGCTTAAACTCCTTCACTGTATTAACCTCTAGCACTAAGGCTATTCCATGCATCCACTACCCTCTCGGTAAGGTAATACTTCCTGATATTACTTTTAAATCTTTTCCCCTCTAATTTAAGACTATGTCCTCTAGTTGTGGTAGTTTTTCTTCTTTTCAATAAACTCTCCTCTTTTACCCTGTTGATTCCCTTTCTATCATATCCCCCCTGTTACGTCTTTCCTCCGAGCTATACATGTTAAGATGCTTTAACCTTTTCTGGTAAGTATTACCCTTCAACCTGTGAACCAATTTACAGCCCAAATCCCCTGAAGTTAAAGTTAAAACCTATGTGTAGAGAATTGTTGGGTAGTGAATACCCGAGTGGGAGGGGCTAGTATAATATCACAACCTCTTATGCACATTTCCCTGGGATGTGGAATGTGAATGGTTAATAATTCTATAGTTGGGGGTATACTGATGACTTGCAAAGCGGCAAGAGAGAGAGCACGCCGGAGGCTATTCTACAATAGAGGGCTGACCTCTCTTGCAGCTTTACATAGTAGTTTAGGTTGAAAAAAAGACTTGCGTCCATCAAGTTCAACCCTTTTCCTATCCCGTGTTTACCACTGTTGATCCAAAAGAAGGCAAATACAAACCCCTCCAGCAATTTCAAACTCTGTGTTCAGTGGAGGAAAAATTCCTACTTGCCTATACTAACATGCATAGCCCTCTATGCTCCGGCTCATTAAAAAAGTATCCAAGCCACTTTTAAAGGCACCTAAGGTATTTGCTAGAACCACTTCTTCAGGCAGTGAATTCCATATCTTAATTGTCCTTACTGTAAAATAATTCCTTCCGCTGTGTTAGACTAAATCTCCTTTTTTCAAGTCTTAGGTGGTGACCTCTTGTCCTTTGTTCTGTTCTGTTATTGGACAGGTCTTTAGAAAGCCCTTTGTATGGGCCCTGTACATATTTATATCACATTATAATACTCCCTCTAAGCCACCGTTTCTCTAGCGTGGACAGATTGAACTTTTCTAGGCTTTCATCATAACTAAAACTTTCCATTCCTCTTATTAGTTTTGTAGCCCTCCTCTGCACTCTCTCTACCTCCATAATCTCTTTGAACCGCACATTCAAGGTGAGGTCTTACCATGGACCCATAAAGAGGCAGAACAATATCTGCCTCCCATGAGTCAATACCTCTTTTAATACACCCCAATATCTTATTAGCCTTTGCAGCTGCCAGCTGACACTGTGCACTACTCCTAAGTTTATTGTCTACAACTACTCCCAAATCTTTTTCATTAGTAGGTTTCCCCAAGGAAACACCATTTAAACTATATGTTGCAATTTTTTTTATTGTACCCAAAATGCATTATTTATTTATTTATTTATTATATGAGTTTAATAAAAAAAAAAAAACATTTTTATTTTTTTACTTTCCTATATTTGAGCACTCCTTTCTCATTTGTTCTTATATTGTTCTATATTGTATATACCATTTCAGGGGCTTTATAACCCTGTATTAGTATTTAGTGATATATTACAACATTTATCTCCTGCTTTTTTCTGTTGTATTAAGAGAATTATACAGGTTCTTGGGGAGAATGTTAGTGTTTGAGGTGTCTATTTCTATGTGATTGTTTGTGTTATGAGCGGTGATGTAGCCAATGGCTGGAATTCATTCAGAAAACCTATGGCAGGCAATACCCTATTAGATGGGGACAGCTGCCGAACCACAGTTTTCGGGAGGGTTTCCAGAGGTGAGTTTATCTGCCTTGTTGGTCTTCAGCTGCTGATGGCCTCCATGTCCCCAAATACTCTGACAGCTAAGAGTCTTACTATAAAACCTTCAATTGGTAGTGCAGTGTGACATGTCTACAGGTACAGAATGGAGAAATGCACCTATCAGGGCAGACAAACCCTCAATCAAAAGCATGTGGCACAGGGATTCAATACAGTGAGAGACAGACAAAATGATGATCAACAATAGTCCAGAACAGAAGTAACAATAGGATAATCCAAAAGGAAAGTTCATATGGTGATAATACGTGATTTAAGTGGACTTAGTTTCAGTAGACTCGAAACGCGTCAAGTGTTTCTGTCCGTTTTTCTGTTGTATTGTTGCTCATGATTGTATCACGTATATTTACCATATGAACATTACTGCCAGCGATCCTTTCCTTTTGGATTATCCTATTGTTGAACCTGCAATTTTGACGATTTGCCATCGGCTGAAGCACCTTTAAAAGTTCACAGCGGCAAGGTAACACTCCTCAATTTAATTTGCTAGCTGCAGGAGCCAGGGATTTTTTTCTCCATCATGGCTATTCAAGGCTATCCTAGCTATAAGACCGGGAACGGGGGACTAATAAAAGTACTCAAAAAAAAAAAAAAATTGGGCAGACTAGATGGACCGAATGGTTCTTATCTGCCGACACATTCTATGTTTCTATGTTTCTATGGGGATTTACTGTTTTGCAGAACAGAAGTAACATAGAAACATAGAATGTGTCGGCAGATAAGAACCATTCGGTCCATCCAGTCTGCCCAAAAAAGTACCCCATGGCTGTGAATTTATAGCTCAAGACCAAATGTGCTGGCTTTTACATTAAAAGCAGACTTTCTCATTATTTTGAAGAAAAGAAAAATCTACATAAATGTAAAAAAAAAGTAAAAAATTCAATTTTAAATAAAGGTTTCCAAATACGTTTACTTACCCCATTTCACTGCCATACATGTTTAGATTGCATTGACAATGTATCATCTGCATTGTGTGTGTTTGTGTTAAACATTCCTATTTTTAATGATGTCTTTTCTTGCCATTCAGATGGGGTTTATTCACCAAACAGTGGGGAACTGACAAGGGAATTGAAAAGATCAGACCAAAATAACAGAGTTGGAAATATTCTATCACATGCCAATCTTTACAGCTCAGCTATCAATGTGTGCTTTTTGCAAGTCTTTAGTCACAGTTTGCGGTTTAGTAAATTAGACCCAGTGTATTTATTTATTTTAATTTAAATTACAATGTAGTTGTTTCTTTAATATGTTATTTTGCATTATATCGCACGTGTTGTTTTTTTTATCTCCTTCATTCATGGATAGGTGTCTCTATACCACCTCTAGACCACCTCCTTGTATAGGTCGGACAACACATAACATATTATAATGTGGGGTGGCACAACAATAAATGCAGAAATACAGAAGACTTTATTCAGTTGCAAGATAAAGAAATATAAAAATATAATAACCAATGTACATAAATAACCAATCAATAATATCCATAAAGAAATCAATGCAAAATTACAGAGTAATGTCTAATAACCTCGGAAAAAAGGAACATAAAAGGTGAAGAAACATAGAAACATAGAATGTGTCAGCAGATAAGAACCATTCGGCCCATCTAGTCTGCCCAATTGTCTAAATACTTGTATTAGTCCCCAGTTATCTATCTTATATCTAGGATAGCCTTGTGCCTATTGCACGCATGCTTAAACTCCTTCACTGTGCTTACCTCTTCCAGTTCCACTGGAAGGCTATTCCATACATCCACTACCCTCTCAGTAAAGTACCGTATTTGCTCGAATATAACATGCAAATGCTCTGAAAAAGACCCCTCGTCTTATATTCGAGGTCGTCTTATAGTCTGACCTCAAATCGATTTCAGATTCTAAGACTGGGATCCAGGTCCCCCGCAGAGCTGCAGGGGACCTGGATCCCCCTCGCTAACAGCCGGTGGATGTCTGCTCTATACGCGCAGACCTCCTCCGCTGCTGCCCGACACGACTGCCGGGACTTCTATGATTAAGCCGGGTCCCGGTAGAAGCAGAGGAGGTGGTCTGCGAATATCGTGCAGACATCCTTTGGCTGCCTCCACTAGCCACCAGGGAGATTTGGTCAGCCGGGGGATGTCTGCACGATAGTGCAAACATCCTCCATGCTGCCCGACACTTCCGTCTATTATGACAGACCGGCTGTCCGTCATAATGGACGGAAGTGTTGGGCAGCATGGAGGATGTCTGCAAGTATCGTGCAGACATCCCCCGGCTGCCCCCACTAGCCACCAGGGAGCAAGAGAAAAACAAGGGGAGGGAGGGAGGGAGGGAGGGTGAGAGAAAGACAATGGGAGGAAGGGGGGAGAGAAAGACAAGGGGGGAGAGAAAGACAAGGGGAGGAGGGGGGGGGGAGAGAAAGACAAGGGGAGTGAAGGGGAGAGAAACAAGGGGAGGGAGGGTGAGAGAAAGACAATGGGAGGAAGGGGGGAGAGAAAGACAAGGGGGGAGAGAAAGACAAGGGGAGGAGGGGGGGGAGAGAAAGACAAGGGGAGTGAAGGGGAGAGAAACAAAGGGAGGAGGGGGGAGAGAAAGACAAGGGGAGGGGGGAGAGAAACAAGGGGGGGAGATTATGATTTACATTGTAATTTTGTGTTGATTAACAATGGCAATATATTTTCTTTCTGGATATTATTGATCTGCTATTTATGTATACTGTTTATTGTATTTTAAACTTATTTATCTTGTAATGGAATGCAGTATTTTTGCACTAATTGGTATGCCCATCCTCCTTACAATATGTATTTATTAGGCAGTATGTCAGGACCTGGATTGTAGCTGGCACCCATTGTTTATTTCTCTGCTATATTTTTTTGTATTAAGGTGACTGATCTGTCATTGATTATCACTAGCCAACATCCCAAAATGTCCAGTATCTGATTAATGGGAAAAAGGCCAGTTGTACAGACTCCGGCTGAAAAGCTGATGGGAGGGTGGCATAGAGAGGCAAGACTTTGAGTTGTGAGAGGTATAGAGAAGCACCAATCTTCTTACCAGACTTCCTACCCAAAGCAGGGATTAAACACACACACACACAGCTCTGAATAATGCTCTGACCTAAAGGTCACTTGCTGGAAATCGCTGCAGAAACACAGAAACCTTTCCCTGTTGGAATCTTTGTGGACCCAGAATTCAAACACATGGACTTCCCCCCTCGCCCCCAAAACCTTGAGAGGTATTTACAATGAAGAAGTTGAAAGCACCAGTGTTTAAATCATCATGAGATATGTAAAGCTTCCCTGGAGTTAGAGCATGAAATGATAGGATCCTCTTATAGATCACAGGCGAAGTGGAAACATGTTTTGGTGGAATTATTTAATTGATGGCAACATGGCAGGAAATTTGCTGACTGTGTAATTGGGACCCTCCCCCCCTTCTCCGCGGGTAAGAAGAGGACACAGTGGAAAAAAAAAAGATGATGAAGACAGGACACAGGAGGAGGAAAGTCCTAAAGAGGGTCCTACTTCACTGATTGAATAAAAATGACAGGGGTCTCTAACAATTCACAGAACCTGGGTTGAGAAGAAGAGGTGGGGAGAATCCTGGAGCTCTCCTTGGTGCTGAACTTGTCTGGAACCCATATCAGTCTACCTGGAGCACTCCTTGGTGTTGAACTTGTCTGGAACCCATATCAGTCTACCTGGAGCTCTCCTTGGTGCTGAACTTGTCTGGAACCCATATCAGTCTAACTGGAGCTCTACTTGGTGCAGAACCCATATCAGTCTACCTGGAGCTCTCCTTGGTGCTGAACCCATATCAGTCTACCTGGAGCTCTCCTTGGTGCTGAAACCATATCAGCCTACCTGGAGCTCTCCTTGGTGCTGAACCCATATCAGCCTACCTGGAGCTCTCCTTGGTGCTGAACCCATATCAGTCTACCTGGAGCTGTTCACAGTGCTGAAATCTATGACTGGATGTGTTTCCTGAGGTGCAAGGGAGATGTGTCTTTTCATCCACTTCTTGGATATACAACTATTCCCGATACTCTTTCGCATTCAAACTACAAATCGGGCTCTGAAATGGTAAGATTTGTCCCCACACAGTTGGTCATACTTTTGCATTGTAAATTTTCATTTGATTTTCAACTTCTGGAAAGTAATGAGATAGAGTTTCTAAACCTGCATTTCTGCTTCATTGGTCTGACTGGAGACAATAATTGTATAAGATATTAATTAACATGCAGGAAAACAACTTACTGTATTCCTATATATTGATATTCTTAGTTTAGATTTAGACATCCTTGCAGACAAATGGTATAATGAACCTATATCACTTTTTTTTAAACTCACAGTTTTACTATTGGGATTCAATGACATGAGATAATGAGATAAATTAACTCAAGTCATTGGATATGTATTGTATAATATATTTTTTTTAACTTTGCATTTAACCCTCTGGGTTCCAGAAGGATCAGTTTAACCCTCTGTGTTCCAGGGAAGGGTTAATGTGGAGAGATGGGGAAGTGGGGGCATTCCTAGAGCTTTGTGATGTGGTAACACAGAAGAGGCCAGTCCAGACAGAGGGTCCTGCAAGCCCCATATATTAGAGTTTTGTTATAACTGCAGTGCAGTAAGTACTATATGAACTTATTTTAGTCCACCCCTGCTTGAGTCAAACTATTGAAACAAAATATTGAACTGTTATTTTTATTTTTTTAAGAGGTTTATTCATGATAGAGGCAATTGCAGGCAACTGACAAGGGAATTGTAAAATGAGTCTAAACTGTAGCCATTGGAGAATTTTTCCAACTCAGCTACTTTGGCCTTACGTTTACAATTCCCTTTTCAATAACTTCCAATTTCATGAAAAAAAAAATCCCTACATTTTCTATTCTTTAACAATTCATGCTGGGAGTTTAAGGATATAGAAGGCAGTGAGGTCTCCATGGCAGCAATTGGCTGCCATCCTTGTCAAATGAGCCAATAACCACCCTCCAACCTTGTGTACAGCCACCATAATCAGTGCTGGAATAATCAATTTGTCATTGTTTCTTTGGGGATCAGTACATCTCGCAGGGTGCATTGGTGACAAGGGGAAAGCAGGAGAAGAACTGATTGCATATATTATATTGTCCCCCAAGGCTCTTTGGCCAGAATGACCCACATCCACCCATGAGATCATTAGACAATATGCTCTGAGACTCTATCTTTTTTTATTTTATTATCTTTTATTAATTTTCAAAAAGTGTTCTTAGACAAACAAAGCAAAAAACAAAATAAAAACATTTCTGATTATAAATAATATATTTAATTTAACCTTTTTCCCCTCTGCTAATATGTCCAGGACATAAACTTCTGCAGATCTACAATACTTATTCTTAAAGTAAAAAAATAAAGTAAAATAAAATAATGATTACATTTGTTCTAGTAAATTAAGTAACTAGATAATAATGCCAGGGGATTAAGAGGCAGATTATCATGACACACGTCTACACAATCAACATGGCCATGGTAATCTGTCATCAGATACTGTATTTGACCTAGGACCCGGTTAACCATTAGGCTACAAGAAAAAACTCCTTGCCCCAAAAACAATAAAACTTAGGAACTTGAACAGTAAATGTTGGAATCTCTCATCCAGTACTGTTTTACTACATTGAACGCCCCCTGTATAAAATACACAGTGTGAATGGAGAGAATACCGGTTATTCTCAAATATTTTTTGTACCCATGTACCCCCAATCTATCATGTATGGTAGCCTGATTAATCCCTGAACTCTTATTTGCTTCTATTTGCCAACAGCATGGAAGCCTGTTAGACAGGCTTTGTTGCTGATGTCACAGAATGGGGAGGAGCCAAGGACTGTGTAGCCCTTCACTCATAAATTCCAGATCGTACTCTAGCATGAATGACAAATGCAGCCATTCGAATTTGATTGGCTGTTCCTTTAATTTTTAAAAATTTTTTTTTACTTATGTAAACAAATGGGGGGTAATGTATAAGCATGGTGCGCCAAATAGTGGCGCTATCTGCATGTGTGCCTATGAATAAAGAAGACCCCCGGTCAATATTCATGAGACTTGCCTATTGGTTGCGCCAGTATTCACTTCGCTGGTGCAGCCAATGTATAAAAAAAAATCAGACTCTTATATTAATGTCTGCAAAGTGTCCGGAGCTTTAAAAAGGCACAACCGCCATTATTCATCCCAAACAGCGATTGTGCCTTTTTCATTACCCCCTATGTGGGTACTATATCTTTTTTACTCTGCATATCATCTAGCACACAGCTCTGTTTCTTCCAGCCAATGATCACAGTCCTTTTCCCAGTAGATCAGATTTTCTTTTTTTGGACCCTAGCTGTCAGAATAAGGGAAGAAACTCATCAGATGTCTGATTTTGATGCTTGTGATTTTACAATTTATTGTCAAAGAGAGCAAAAGATATAGTTAAAAACATATGCATATAGCGTTAATGAAAAATAGGTTTTAAAAGCAACACAGCAAAAAGAGCAAGTGGTATGCCAGCTATTCCCACCTGCTAGGACATTACAACAAATAACCACAGATATCCATTTGAAACATATACAAAAGACAGGAAGTGTACCAAGAAGGTTTTTTTTTTGATTGTAATATAATAATACTTATAGGTAATGGTACACAGCACATAAACACATAAATGGTAAAAAAGCCAAAAAGGACAGCAAAACTCTGCCTGCCAGAGTTTCTGAATAATGAGGGATTTAAATGTCCAGTGCAGATGTCCAAGTGACTTCTTATATATCCCTAAGTTAAATCTTGATTATGCCCAGATTTGAGCCAAATTAAAACAGCCTCTACAACGTCAGACCTGTGTTTCAGTTTAGTGAGGGATTTAACTTTCCTGAGCAGATCTCTAAACAGTTTCTTGTGTATCAACAAGTGAAATCCTCACTAAGGCCAGATTTGAGCCCAAGTAATACGATCACTCCAGGGTGAGACCTGGGATTTTTCCAAAACCCAGTCCAGCCTTTTGAGTCATTATTAGATATGGCTACAGACTTTGTGGAACCTTTTTATCCCAGTTCTCCTTGGTCACCCATGGGTTAGGTAAACCTATAGTTGGTGGTGACAGGGGATGAAGATAGAAGATGCCGCCCTGACGTATTTTACATGGGTTGTGGCTCTGTGACGTCACTGGTAATCCAGTTAGAGTTGGATCAGCTAAACTGAGCTCAGCAAAGTGGACATTACACCGGAAGCTGCTTTGCACCACATCTCCAGCACATCAACTTGTCTATGTTCCCCAGCAGCCAAATAGAATTTAGAATACATTTGACTTCAATGAGAGCACTCTATTACCTAAGCCGTGCGGAAAGATTGTGTATTTAATACTTTTAATAAAAGGGTATTGAGATGAGAATTTATTTTTCTTCTCTTTATTAAATCGTTTTCCCATTTTTTATCAATACAAAAAGACAAACATAGACACTTAATCTACAACAACTTACAATGTCGCTCAATATATGTAACTATTAAGTTTCTAGAGTTCTCAGCCTTATCTCATATAAAAGGAATTTCATGAGTGATCATAACAGTATACAAAAACTTACATATATATATATATATTGGAGAACTATCCACTGGGATGAAGCCCTTTCCTGTCCTTTCTCCTTTTCCCCCTTTCCTATCCCCTACAGGCCAATGTAGTCAAGTTCGAAAAATTCTCCAAGCTTTAAGTTTGAGTTTATCATCTTTATTCACTGCAATTTTCTCTTTATTGAGTAGACCCTACGCAGATCTCATAAGCCGGAGGCACCACGGACCCATTTAAAACATATTTTTATTTTATTATATAGAATAACGTATAAGCCACGGTCATCCGAGCTTTTTTTGGAAGTGGGACTCATAATCAGAAATGCTGTGTTGTGAACAATAATTTGTTATCTATAGAAAACATGTTGGGTTATTTAGCAGTAATACAAAAGCAGTTCAAAACAAGCTTAAACTAACTTTCTTCAGACAAAAGTCTACATTTATAGGGATAAGGAGAACGATGGGCCGCACCTAGGGTTGCCACCTTTTCTTAAAAAAAAAGATAAAAAAAATACCGGCCTTGGTACTGTCTCCATAGAATTAACATTGGCCTGATGACAAATTTTTTACCAGCCTGCCGGTAAAATACCGGCCAGGTGGCTACCCTAGCCGCACCTTGCTGTCAAACAGACTGCACGTTAGTTACCCATGACAACATAGCATTTTAACCATAAAACAATAAACATATACTACAAATAATGAAGTCATACTAAACATGGTGAATAATGTGGACGTAGAAAATAAAAACATATCAAAAATGATCTGGACATTGTGTTAGCAGCAAGACAAACAAATGCATCATTGAAGTGCGTCTGTGCTGTCTCCTATATATGACACCATCAGGGCTTGAGATGCACACTGCCCATCAAACTGCTCATTGGCAAGTGATGTCATAAACAGGAGACTCCGCAGATACATCTTAAACATGTTTTTCCTCTTAATGTATGCGTTGCTTGCCTGGTATAAACAGAATGTTTACCTAATTGTTGATCTTTTTTTATTCTCTACATTTACAGTATATAAGATATCCATGTGAATGAAAGGACCCAAACATATTAAAAGTTGACACTTTAAATATAAATAAAGCTGAAAGAATTTGTTTTTTTTTGTAAACACTTTTAAAAAGTACATTTCTGCACAGATTCAACATGAGATCTGCTGCTAACAAATTAAATCCCTAGCATTTCTCTGTAAGCCAATCAAGAGGTCTCTGACTAGGTGCATGGGATGTCAGTGGATCACACATAGCTATTGGCAGTTCTTATGGGTCTCTAGGAAGACACATGGGAACACATTTCACATGTTCATATATTACATTCACATACATGACACGTCATCTGTAGGCATTAAATACATTCAAAGTACTGGTCATGGGTAATTTTGAGATTACAGTTTTATTTTTGCAAAGTTTTTTTTTTTTTTTTTTTATAGAATAAGGTCAAAACATCCAAAAACATAAAATAACGTGACGCGAGTAGTGAAGTTACAAAGTGTATAATATATCAAATAAAATGATGTAGAATGCAGTATGACAGTTACTTTTTTTTATTTGGATTCATCATATATATAAAGGTTTTGGATCAAACAACATAATGAAAGATTTCAAAGTATAGAGGGGGAGAAAAAAGAAAGAGATAGAAAGGAGGTAATTAATGGGGGAAGAAAGGAGGGAGGAGGGAAGATGAAAGAAGCATCACTGGTGTTGGGGAGAGTACCATATAACACTGGAAACTGGATATCCATGGACCTCAAATCTTTGGGAGAATTTGGGGATAATTTTTAAGGAAGGCAATGTGTTGATCCATTTCAATCTTGTATTTTTAAAACGGAACTGAGGTTTGTGTCATGTGATTATTTGGGGATTTGGTTTTGAACCAAGAGAAAAATAACTATTTTAAAGAAAAGCAGAAGAGTCTCATAGGCCTTCTTTAGCAGGGACACCATATATTCTATGTATACTATTATTCCACTTACACTTCATCTTAAGCTCAGGCACTTGTGCAGTAACTATAAACTCACTGCTGTTTTATTCTGTGTCCTAGCTATAGATCGGCCAGTGGGAGAGACCAAAACGTTGTAAATACAGAGGCCAGACTTTTCTTCTGTTCTTGTATTTTGCTCATCAACGCAGACAATAAATTGCCTGCCTGTCTCCGTTTCTAACCCATTTTTTTGCATTATCGAATGCTGACTTGTAGTTGCATCTTCAGAAAAATTTAATTACCATCGTGACATCCTACATCATGAGTTCCAGCGGGTTCTGTCTTAAATTGAAATCGGTGCCGGCTCAATCAACCATTACCAAGTCAACGGAGTTAACTATCGGATGTCCATCTGGGCCATGTATTTGTTTCTGTTACATACCAGTGTGCAACAGTGCAAGGGTTAAAAAATTTTCGTCATAAAAAAAATAAATCATTTTTATTCGTAGAAAGCAGGCAAAAAATCCATTTATGAGTGGAAATAAATATAGCGAGAGAGCAAGATGAATGCAACCGTTCCAATTTCTAATCTGTTCTTTCTTTTTAATTGTCCTTCCCAGGGAAAAGGGAGTTGTGTACATTAATTGAATCTTTTTTTTGTATCATCAGGGATTCGTGGAAATGAAAGTTCATGGCCTTTGAAGGACTTTAGCTTGACCGTACCAAGCTATAAGACAATGTTTTATTATTCCACAAGTCTTGGAGACTTCTTGTTGAAGCAATCGCGAATCCAAGTATCGCCCGGACCTTCCAGAACGTTTCCCTCCTCCATTTCTTCCTGGTGGCTCCTTTGGAGCGTATTTATGAATTCACTGAGGGTGCAGTCCGTAAACTTCACGGTGGGGATCGTTGGCCCGTGGGACTGCGACCCGTTGTTCAACAAAGCCTTGCCAGAATTAGCGGCCAGGCTAGCCGTGAGCAAAATAAACAACGATTCCTCCTTAGAACTTACCTATCGGCTGGACTACAAGATCCTGCAAGAAAACTGCGAAACATCCAAGGCGCTGGTGGACTTTGCCGGTTACCATGAACTCTCGTCTGCATTCTTAGGTCCTTTGAACCCTGGATATTGTGACTCCGCCACACTTTTGGGCAAAGACTGGAACAAAGCAGTTTTCTCGTGGGCTTGCGTCAACCATGACTTGGACAATCGAGTTAGTTTTCCCACGTTTGCCAGAACCATGCCTACTCCAACAAAAGTGTTATTTCACTTCATGAAGTATTTCAGATGGGCTCACGTTGGAGTGATCTCTTCCAATGAGGACCTCTGGGTAGACACGGCCCGGAAAGTTGCAAGTTCCCTGAGGAACTATGGGCTTCCTGTAGGTATTGTGAGAAACATGGGCCATGGAGACCAAGGCCTTGAAGAGACCTTGAAAAATATTAAAGAAACTCATGATCTTCGAGGTAGGTAGAAAACAGCCCTTTTCCCCACTCATGTTAATTGTTTCATTTTGAAATTTAACTTGCGCAATTATAAGTTGCGCATTTGCTTGCAATTCTGCTAGCACAATACGACGATTTTTTTACATTTTATTTTTTTTTCCGCACAGTCACAGTAGAAACAATATATATTTGTTTTCAATATAAATATATTATTTATTTATGACAAGAAAAAAAAATCATTTCTTGACCATTCCTAAAGCAGCGCACCATAAACATGAAAGAACTATCTGTAGTATATAGTAATAATCCCAGAGAGCAAACCTGTTGTGTTTGAGGTATTTGCAACGCATGTATAAAGGTCCTACACTCTTGAGTCCTGCTCCAATTTTCAAATGAGTCATAAAGACTTTAAAACATACAAAAGTAAGCAGACAGTTATGTTCTATACACCAGAGACAAAATAACTAAGTGCAAATAAGTTTATTTTTTTTTTTAAAATATAAATAGGGAATAAGAAACATGTTAGCACTATATATAGAGGTTTTTTTCATGCTGCATTAATTAAATTAATTTATTAAATGGTACATAAATGTGTAATAAACACATCTTAAAGGGACAGTATCACCTAAACATTGTTTTTACTGTGCATGTAGAGCATGAAACAGGATTGAAAATGATCTATACATTGTATTAGCAAAACTGCAAGCAAATGCCTAAATCAGGAGAAAAATGTGTTTTAAATTCCTGCTTATGACATCACCTGTGGCACGGTATGCAAATGAACTGCTTTCAATGGGCAAAGTGTAATTTGCATACCGTGCCACAGGTGATGTCATAAGCCGGAGACACATTAAAAACACATTTTTCTCCTAATTTAGGCATTTGTTTGCAGTTTTGCTAATACAATGTATAGATCATGTTCAATCATTTTTTATGCTCCACATACACAGTAAAAACAATATTTAGGTGATACAGTCCATTTAAGGACATAACATTCAAAGAAAACAACAGGAACTGAGAAATCTCATTGCATATTTCCCGTTTATCACTTTATAGTTCTATATATAAACTATTACACATATATTTGTAAATGGAGTGACATAAATTTTGTTTAATGAGAGAATATTTTGTGAATTAACATACATTTATTATAGTACATTTTACCTATTATATATATATATTTTTTTTTATTATTATTATTATTTTTTATTTACAATGTTCCTACAGCAACATAGAGTCAATTTTACAACACTATAATAATTAGACTATAAGTCTTTGTTCTGTAGTATGATTATAGCAGTAATATAGTAGATTTAGTATTTAACCAATTTATTTACAATACCATCATCTAACCATATGTAACCATAAAACTAGTATGCATTTTATCTCAAAACACTATTACAAGCTAGTTATCTATGTTTCTCTGTAATAGAAACAGTGCATAGTCAGTATACTAATAACAGTGTTATAGTCTAGTAATAACTTGTGATTTTAAAGAATTATTAATTTCTTTTACATTTTATAGATGAAAGGATAGGTTTTAATGTGTCAAGATATTTTTTTTATAAAATATGAGTATTTTCTTGGAACCTGATCTGCAAAGTATATTTTATATTTCTGATGGTTTTTTTGTTTTAAGAGACTATGTCACTTGAACATTGTATTACTTTCAATATAGAGAATCAAAAAAATATTGAAAATGAGCTATACTATAGCTAAATATATTAGCAAAACTGTGACCAAATGTATAAAGTAAGAGAAAGAAATAAAGTGTTTTAAATGTGTCTGGGGAGTCTGCTGTTTATGACATCACCTGTGGTTTTTCCAATTGATTTTCAATGTGAAATGTGTAATTTGCATATCAGGCCGCAGGTGATGTCATAAGCAGGAGACTCCACAGGCACATTTAAAACTATTTTTTTTCTCCTAATTTAGGCATTTTCTTTCAATTCTTCCAACACAATGTATAGATCAATTGGATGCCACTGAATGTATAAGCCACGGTGATATTATGTTCAGTGTAAAACAACAGGAGAATGATACATTATTTTAAATAAAAAACATATGTAGAACATACAGAAAATAAGCCAGGTGACACTGCCCCTTTAAACAGCCAGCCCAAGCATATATTTAATGCACTTCCACTCATCTAACTGTAGTGGGTGGAGCTGTTTTTGTTGTAGTGGGCGGAGCTGTTCTTGGTGTAGTGGGCAGAGCTGTTATTGCTGTAGTGGGCGGAGCTGTTCTTGGTGTAGTGGGAGGAGCTGTTATTGCTGTAGTGGGCAGAGCTGTTATTGCTGTAGTGGGCGGAGCTGTTATTGCTGTTGGGGGCGGAGCAGTTATTGCTATAGTGGGCGGAGCTGTTCTTGGTGTAGTTTGCTGGTTTAAAAATGACACAACTTAATGTATACATATTTATGGTATTCATTCTGTCAAGCTTGCATTGATGAAAGGCTGAGCTGAGCCAAGATTCCAACCAGCAAATTGTGTGGACTGAAAAGGGTGTACGGCTAGCTAACAACCAACTCAGTTATCTTACCAGCTTGACATTGGCAAACCCATGCAAATATATCTCTATCATTCTACTTGCAGGACAAAACAAACCACATCTAACCCAAAAAATAACTGTAGGCCCCCCCGAATACCTTCTACACCCACTAAAAGTTATATTTAGACTATTAAAGACAAGAGTTATTTGGGTATTTTTTTGTTATGTTTGTTTATCTGTAATTTCTCTATTTCTCATTTAGTCTACTCATGCAAACTCTATATTGCTTTTTTCAAAGACCTGTAAGTCTTTCTTTTGATGCCATATTTATCCTTGTAATGATTTTGATTTCTTTTTTTATATTATACACTATTTATATTCATGGTGGCTGCCATGTGTCCTTAAAGGGCTAAGACTTTAAAAAAGATCACCTATAGGAAGCTCCAGTCACTAGCTGTGTGCGTTATCCATAGATTTTTATTGCAGGGAATTGAGAGGGAATTTGAAACTTTAGGTTAAAGTAGTCAAGTTCGAAGAATTCTCCAGTGCAGCTGGATTGGAGAATCCAGATATCGTACAGATATAAGTTAATGCACAAACAAATATAGAAACTACCAGGGATGAAGGGCCGGGCCCCACAGTGCAAGTCTATCAGCCCACCCATTATCATCTAATATAGACACAACTGACAGACAAGACAGACATGCTGATAGATAAGGTCCAGAGACTGATACATACACTGACAGATATGGTGCAGAGACTGATAGACAGATATACTGACAGATAAGGTGCAGAGACTGATAGACAGATATACTGACAGATAAGGTGCAGAGATTGATAACAGATATACTGACAGATAAGGTACAGAGACTGATAGACAGATATACTGACAGATAAGGTACAGAGATTGATAGACAGATATACTGACAGATAAGGTACAGAGACTGATAGACAGATATACTGACAGATAAGGTACAGAGACTGATAGACAGATATACTGACAGATAAGGTACAGAGACTGATAGACAGATATACTGACGGATAAGGTACAGAGACTGATAGACAGATATACTGACAGATAAGGTACAGAGACTGATAGACAGATATACTGACAGATAAGGTACAGAGATTGACAGACAGATATACTGACAGATAAGGTACAGAGACTGATAGACAGATATACTGACAGATAAGGTACAGAGATTGACAGACAGATATACTGACAGATAAGGTACAGAGATTGATAGACAGATATACTGACAGATAAGGTACAGAGACTGATAGACAGATATACTGACATAAGGTACAGAGACTGATAGACAGATATACTGACAGGTAAGGTACAGAGACTGATAGACAGATATACTGACAGATAAGGTACAGAGATTGATAGACATATATACTGACAGATAAGGTACAGAGACTGATAGACAGATATACTGACAGATAAGGTGCAGAGACTGATAGACAGATATACTGACAGATAAGGTACAGAGATTGATAGACAGCTATACTGACAGATAAGGTACAGAGACTGATAGACAGATATACTGACGGATAAGGTACAGAGACTGATAGACAGATATACTGACAGATAAGGTACAGAGACTGATAGACAGATATACTGACAGATAAGGTACAGAGATTGACAGACAGATATACTGACAGATAAGGTACAGAGACTGATAGACAGATATACTGACAGATAAGGTACAGAGATTGACAGACAGATATACTGACAGATAAGGTACAGAGATTGATAGACAGATATACTGACAGATAAGGTACAGAGACTGATAGACAGATATACTGACAGATAAGGTACAGAGATTGATAGACAGATATACTGACAGATAAGGTACAGAGATTGATAGACAGATATACTGACAGATAAGGTACAGAGATTGATAGACAGATATACTGACATAAGGTACAGAGACTGATAGACAGATATACTGACAGATAAGGTACAGAGATTGATAGACATATATACTGACAGATAAGGTACAGAGATTGATAGACAGATATACTGACAGATAAGGTGCAGAGACTGATAGACAGATATACTGACAGATAAGGTGCAGAGACTGATAGACAGATCTACTGACAGATAAGGTGCAGAGATTGATAGACAGATATACTGACAGATAAGGTACAGAGATTGATAGACAGATATACTGACAGATAAGGTACAGAGATTGATAGACAGATATACTGACATAAGGTACAGAGACTGATAGACAGATATACGGACAGATAAGGTACAGAGACTGATAGACAGATATACTGACAGATAAGGTACAGAGATTGATAGACAGATATACTGACAGATAAGGTGCAGAGATTGATATACAGATATACTGACATATAAGGTACAGAGACTGATAGACAGATATACTGACAGATAAGGTACAGAGACTGATAGACAGATATACGGACAGATAAGGTACAGAGACTGATAGACAGATATACTGACAGATAAGGTACAGAGATTGATAGACAGATATACTGACAGATAAGGTGCAGAGATTGATATACAGATATACTGACATATAAGGTACAGAGACTGATAGACATATATACTGACAGATAAGGTACAGAGACTGATAGACAGATATACTGACAGATAAGGTACAGAGACTGATAGACAGATATACTGACAGATAAGGTACAGAGACTGATAGACAGATATACTGACAGATAAGGTACAGAGACTGATAGACAGATATACTGACAGATAAGGTGCAGAGACTGATAGACAGATATACTGACAGATAAGGTACAGAGATTGATAGACAGATATACTGACAGATAAGGTATAGAGATTGATAGACAGACATACTGACAGATAAGGTGCAGAGACTGATAGACAGATATACTGACAGATAAGGTGCAGAGACTGATAGACAGATATACTGACAGATAAGGTACAGAGACTGATAGACAGATATACTGACGGATAAGGTACAGAGACTGATAGACAGATATACTGACAGATAAGGTGCAGAGACTGATAGACAGATATACTGACAGATAAGGTACAGAGATTGATAGACAGATATACTGACAGATAAGGTACAGAGACTGATAGACAGATATACTGACAGATAAGGTACAGAGACTGATAGACAGATATACTGACAGATAAGGTACAGAGACTGATAGACAGATATACTGACAGATAAGGTGCAGAGACTGATAGACAGATATACTGACAGATAAGGTACAGAGACTGATAGATAGATATACTGACAGATATGGTACAGAGATTGATAGACAGATATACTGACAGATAAGGTACAGAGACTGATAGATAGATATACTGACAGATATGGTACAGAGATTGATAGACAGATATACTGACAGATAAGGTACAGAGACTGATAGATAGATATACTGACAGATAAGGTACAGAGACTGATAGACAGATATACTGACAGATAAGGTGCAGAGACTGATAGACAGATATACTGACAGATAAGGTACAGAGACTGATAGATAGATATACTGACAGAAAAGGTACAGAGACTGATAGACAGATATACTGACAGATAAGGTGCAGAGACTGATAGACAGATATACTGACAGATAAGGTACAGAGATTGATAGACAGATATACTGACAGATAAGGTACAGAGACTGATAGACAGATATACTGACAGATAAGGTACAGAGACTGATAGACAGATATACTGACAGATAAGGTACAGAGACTGATAGACAGATATACTGACAGATAAGGTGCAGAGACTGATAGACAGATATACTGACAGATAAGGTACAGAGACTGATAGATAGATATACTGACAGATAAGGTACAGAGACTGATAGACAGATATACTGACATATAAGGTACAGAGACTGATAGATAGATATACTGACAGATAAGGTACAGAGACTGATAGACAGATATACTGACAGATAAGGTACAGAGATTGATAGACAGATATACTGACAGATAAGGTACAGAGACTGATAGACAGATATACTGACAGATAAGGTACAGAGATTGATAGACAGATATACTGACAGATAAGGTACAGAGACTGATAGACAGATATACTGACAGATAAGGTACAGAGACTGATAGACAGATATACTTACAGATAAGGTGCAGAGACTGATAGACAGATATACTGACAGATAAGGTGCAGAGACTGATAGACAGATATACTGACAGATAAGGTGCAGAGACTGATAGACAGATATACTTACAGATAAGGTGCAGAGACTGATAGACAGATATACTGACAGATAAGGTACAGAGACTGATAGACAGATATACTGACAGATAAGGTACAGAGACTGATAGACAGATATACTGACAGATAAGGTACAGAGACTGATAGACAGATATACTGACAGATAAGGTACAGAGACTGATAGACAGATATACTGACAGATAAGGTGCAGAGACTGATAGACAGATATACTGACAGATAAGGTACAGAGACTGATAGACAGATATACTGACAGATAAGGTACAGAGACTGATAGACAGATATACTGACAGATAAGGTACAGAGACTGATAGACAGATATACTGACAGATAAGGTACAGAGACTGATAGACAGATATACTGACAGATAAGGTACAGAGATTGATAGACAGATATACTGACAGATAAGGTGCAGAGACTGATAGACAGATATACTGACAGATAAGGCACAGAGACTGATAGACAGATATACTGACAGATAAGGTGCAGAGACTGATAGACAGATATACTTACAGATAAGGTGCAGAGACTGATAGACAGATATACTGACAGATAAGGTACAGAGAGTGATAGACAGATATGCTGACAGATAAGGTACAGAGACTGATAGACAGATATACTGACAGATAAGGCACAGAGACTGATAGACAGATATACTGACAGATAAGGTACAGAGACTGATAGACAGATATACTGACAGATAAGGCACAGAGACTGATAGACAGATATACTGACAGATAAGGTGCAGAGACTGATAGACAGATATACTGACAGATAAGGTACAGAGACTGATAGACAGATATACTGACAGATAAGGTGCAGAGACTGATAGACATATATACTGACAGATAAGGTACAGAGACTGATAGACAGATATACTGACAGATAAGGTACAGAGACTGATAGACAGATATACTGACAGATAAGGTACAGAGACTGATAGACAGATATACTGACAGATAAATTACAGAGACTGATAGACAGATATACTGACAGATAAGGTACAGAGATTGATAGACAGATATACTGACAGATAAGGTGCAGAGACTGATAGACAGATATACTGACAGATAAGGCACAGAGACTGATAGACAGATATACTGACAGATAAGGTGCAGAGACTGATAGACAGATATACTTACAGATAAGGTGCAGAGATTGATAGACAGATATACTGACAGATAAGGTACAGAGACTGATAGACAGATATACTGACAGATAAGGTACAGAGACTGATAGACAGATATAGTGACAGATAAGGTACAGAGAGTGATAGACAGATATGCTGACAGATAAGGTACAGAGACTGATAGACAGATATACTGACAGATAAGGTACAGAGACTGATAGACAGATATACTGACAGATAAGGCACAGAGACTGATAGACAGATATACTGACAGATAAGGTGCAGAGACTGATAGACCGATATACTGACAGATAAGGTACAGAGATTGACAGACAGATATACTGACAGATAAGGTACAGAGACTGATAGACAGATATACTGACAGATAAGGTACAGAGACTGATAGACAGATATACTGACAGATAAGGTACAGAGACTGATAGACAGATATACTGACAGATAAGGTACAGAGACTGATAGACAGATATACTGACAGATAAGGTACAGAGATTGACAGACAGATATACTGACAGATAAGGTACAGAGACTGATAGACAGATATACTGACAGATAAGGTACAGAGACTGATAGACAGATATACTGACAGATAAGGTACAGAGACTGATAGACAGATATACTGACAGATAAGGTACAGAGACTGATAGACAGATATACTGACAGATAAGGTACAGAGATTGACAGACAGATATACTGACAGATAAGGTACAGAGACTGATAGACAGATATACTGACAGATAAGGTACAGAGACTGATAGACAGATATACTGACAGATAAGGTACAGAG
The DNA here is from genome assembly GCA_036172795.1 of Pelodytes ibericus. Taxonomy (NCBI): domain Eukaryota; kingdom Metazoa; phylum Chordata; class Amphibia; order Anura; family Pelodytidae; genus Pelodytes; species Pelodytes ibericus. The sequence continues at coordinate 285,177,664 of CM069857.1, forward strand.
ATTGACAGACAGATATACTGACAGATAAGGTACAGAGACTGATAGACAGATATACTGACAGATAAGGTACAGAGACTGATAGACAGATATACTGACAGATAAGGTACAGAGACTGATAGACAGATATACTGACAGATAAGGTACAGAGACTGATAGACAGATATACTGACAGATAAGGTACAGAGATTGACAGACAGATATACTGACAGATAAGGTACAGAGACTGATAGACAGATATACTGACAGATAAGGTACAGAGATTGACAGACAGATATACTGACAGATAAGGTACAGAGACTGATAGACAGATATACTGACAGATAAGGTACAGAGACTGATAGACAGATATACTGACAGATAAGGTACAGAGACTGATAGACAGATATACTGACAGATAAGGTACAGAGACTGATAGACAGATATACTGACAGATAAGGTACAGAGATTGACAGACAGATATACTGACAGATAAGGTACAGAGACTGATAGACAGATATACTGACAGATAAGGTACAGAGATTGATAGACAGATATACTGACAGATAAGGTACAGAGACTGATAGACAGATATACTGACAGATAAGGTACAGAGACTGATAGACAGCTATACTGACAGATAAGGTACAGAGACTGATAGACAGATATACTGACAGATAAGGTGCAGAGACTGATAGACAGATCTCTCGCCCTGTAGTCCCTCTCTCTCCCCCTTTAGTGACTCTCTCTCTTCCTCTTTAGAGTCTCTCTCTCTACCTTCCCATCCTTTTTAGTAATAGAATCTTTATTTCCCACTTTCTCCATGTTTATGGCTGTGGCGTGATGATGCACTGCTCCTGATTGAGTCAGAATGAAGTAACAGAGGTGAATGTTTGCCGTGCTGTTTTGTGTATGAGATTGAAGCCCTTGAAGGTCACCTTTGCCCTAAAGATGCTCATTTTCTCCTGTTTTTGTCTGCAACCTGTCAGCAAATACCGAGCTCATCTCTCAACAAAAGCATCACCAGCGAAGCAGTCAGGAAAGTGCAGGTTGTACATACCAATAAACATTGCTCACTGCTAAAAATGGTTAAATCAAAGCAGAACAGATCAGATGCTTAAAGGAGGCAGGTATTGAACACAGAGGCCATTAAACTAATTGCACATAATCGTGCTTTATTTTCATTGGAATTCTAACTGCTGAAAAAGTCAGATTAGGTGTTTTTGCTCATCAGCCAGGCAGATCATGGAAGTTAAAGACCTCAACAGCTAGAGTCAGGGCCGCCATCAGAAATTTCAGGGACCCTTACTCAAAAAAAGACCCCCCCCCTCTATATCTCCCTCTCACCCCCTATCCTCCCAAAGTCATTTTATCCAGGTCTTTGTATATCATGCCAATGATATAAATACACCTCAGAATATGCCCCATCATATGTACTGCACATCCAGGATTTGCTGCTGCCCCATTACCAGCATTGCACATAGAAGGCTTAATATGCCACAGCCAGTGTTAGTTCTATCTATTATTATACCACTGATAATTAGCTCATTAATAGCCACTGATAATTTGCTCATTAATATGTCACTGATAATTTGCTCATTAATAACCACTGATAATTTGCTCACTAATAGCCACTTATAATTAGCTCATTAATATTCCACTGATAATTTGTCCGTTAATATTCCACTGATAATTTGACCATTATTAGCCACTGATAATTTGACCATTAATATGCCACTGAAAATTTGCCCATCAATAGCCATTGATAATTTGCTCGTTAATATGCCACTCATAATTTGCTCATTAATATGCCAATGATAATTTGCTCATTACTATGCCACTGATGATTTGCTCATTAATAACCAACGATAATTTGCTCATTAATATGCCAATGATAATTTGCTCATTAATAACCACTGATAATTTGCTCATTAACATGCAACTGATAATTCGCTCATTAGTAGCCCACTGATAATTTTCCTATTAATATGCCACTGATAATTTGGCCATAAAAAATATATTTACTAGGAAAGCTTTTTTTCCCTGTATGGTTGAATAATATTTAGGCCTTTTTTCCCCATAAAGTAAGAGTATGAGGGGCTCACCTTATAATCAGTGTCACCATTTTTTCTTGCAAATATGGTATGTTTTGGGTCTTTTCATTATGTGGTGCCTATCGAAGGGTCTATCTGTAGGGTCTATCGAAATGGTGCCAGATCAGTCAAAGCAGCCGAATTTCATACATTTCTGAACTGGACAAACTTACAAAGGTGTGTCTCTGCACGACTTGTGGTTAAGTCAGTGAGATTAATAAATGTTTATCTCACCTGCAACCAGGGCCGACCTTAAGTGTGCGGGACATCCCTGTGGTGCCCCCCCTCTACCCTCATGTCTGTCTCTTTCCTCTCCCTTCGCATGTCTGTCTCTCTTCCTTCACATGTATTTCTCTCTCCCTTCCCATGTAGGTCTTTCCTCTCCCTTGCCATGTCTGTCTATCCTTCTTCTCGTGTATATCTATTTCCTCTCATGTATCTTACTCCTCTCCCATCCCATGTATGTTATCTCCCCCCCATATCTGTTCTTTCCCCCCATAAATGTTCTCTCTCCCCTTCCACTCACCATAGCACTGTTCTGTTTATTCCTCCCCTATCAGTTCTTTCTCCCCTTCCTCTCTATAAGTTCTTTCTACCCTGCCTCCCCATCAGTTCTTTCTCCCCTCCTCTCCTATCAGTTCCTTCTCCCCCTCCTCCCCCTATCAGTTATTTATCCCCCTCCTCCCCATCAGTTCTTTCTCCCCCTCCTCACACTATCAGTTCCTTCTCCCCCTCCTCCCCCTATCAGTTTTTTCTCTCCCTCCTTCCCATCAGTTTTTTCTCCCCCGCCTCCCACTATCAGTTCCTTCTCCCCCTCCTCCCCTATCAGTTCTTTCTCCCCCTTATCCCCATCAGTTTTTTCTCCCCCTCCTCCCCCTATCAGCTCTTTCTCCCCCTCCTCCTCCTATCAGTTCTTTCTCCTTCTCCCTCCTTATCAGTTCCTTCTCCCCCTCCTCCCCTATCAGTTCTTTCTCCCCCTCATCCCCATCAGTTCTTTCTCCCCTTCCTCCCATATCAGTTATTCCTCCCCCTCCTCCCCCTATCAGTTATTTATCCCCCTCCTCCCCATCAGTTCTTTCTCCTTCTCCCTCCTTATCAGTTCCTTCTCCCCCTCCTCCCCTATCAGTTCTTTCTCCCCCTCATCCCCATCAGTTCTTTCTCCCCCTCCTCCCCTATCAGTTATTTCTCCCCCTCCTCCCCCATCAGTTCTTTCTCCCCCTCCTCACACTATCAGTTCCTTTCTCCCCCTCCTCCCCCTATCAGTTTTTTCTCTCCCTCCTTCCCATCAGTTTTTTCTCCCCCTCCTCCCACTATCAGTTCCTTCTCCCCCTCCTCCCACTATCAGTTCCTTCTCCCCCTCCTCCCCTATCAGTTATTTCTCCCCCTCCTCCCCCATCAGTTCCTTCTCCCCCTCATCCCCTATCAGTTCTTTCTCCCCCTCCTCCCCATCAGTTCTTTCTCCCCCTCCTCCCCCTATCAGTCCTTTCTCCCCCTCCTCCCCCATCAGTTCTTTCTTCCCCTCCTCCCTCTATCAGTTATTTCTCCCTCTCCTCCCCCTATCAGTTCTCCCCCCCTTTTTTTACATGGTGCCCCCAGGGGTGTTGCACCCTGTGCGCTCGTATAGGTCGCACAACCCTAAGGCTTGCCCTGCCTGCGACTCACCTTTTATGTGAATAGCTCCCACGGGCATGTTGTCTCAACCTGAGATAACAGAACAGGGAGGAGCCTCGTTGCAGGGCATGACATGGGGTCTGTCTGCACTCCACGATTCATAACTCAGGAAAGGATTGAACCTCAGACAGGACTGGTAGCTGACACTGGCATCTAAGACAGGACTGGAAGCTTTCTGGGCATGGTGCTGGACTGGAAGCTGAGACTAAGACAGCACTGCTAACTGAGACTATGCTGGTAGCTGCTGCAACAACATAATAAACAGAACAGTGCTTTTCACCTGAATGGTATTATGGTTGAGCCTCAGGCAAATAACCTCCCAGGACTTGGGAGACACTGACACTGACAGCACACAAAAGCAGGAACATACAGGTAAAAATACAATAGAATAATAAGCAGGTCGGTCATACACGCTTCAGTACGAAGTACAACGGAGGAATAACACTAGATGAAGTCACAAGGCAGGCAAAATCAGCAACTGGTATTCAGGAATAAGATCAGGAACACAAGAGAGGCGCAGAGGCTGTAACCAAAGCTTTGCAAAGGCACCGTCTCAGGTTAACAAGGCAGCTGGCATTGCGGGAGGAGAATGAAAACACTAGAATAGCGGCCACTAGTGGCTGAAGTGGAAACAGCCACAAAACTTGAATACAAAATACAGGAGCCACAGAAATGGGGTTGAACATGTGCCACATGTTGCTGCGATAATACAAAAATAAAACAGTAGCACTTCAGAAAGTGGGATTGGGAGGGCTAATAAAAAAAAAAGTGAGATTAAAGAAGGCCCTGAATGACAGATTCCCCCTAACAATTTTGTGCTCTGTGATTACGGCAAATATGCAATGAATCTCCAGTAAACCAACTGTGTCCTGAAATATTTTTTGAATTCCCTACGTTAGTTGCTGAATGACTCACTTGTCAAAAAAAAAAAATGACTCATTTCTAATTCCATGCCCAACAGTGTTCTAGCTTCTTAGTGTCAAAGGTGTAGCCGACGCATTTCACACAATGCACACCACGGGTTACTCTTGATTCTCCCATGCTTAACCGTGCTTGTCATTTCTGTGTTTTAGTTATCATAATGTGCATGCATTCTGTACTCATTGGAGGGGAAGAACAGGCCACCTTTCTTACAAAGGCGCATGAAATGGGACTAACAGATGGAAGATATGTCTTTGTACCGTACGACACTTTGCTTTATAGTCTCCCGTATAAAAACAATTCATTCTACGCCCTTGATAAAAACAGAAAACTTCTGGAGGCCTACGACGCCGTACTGACCATCACTGTGGATTACGATGAAAAGTCGTTTTACGATGTGTTTGCCCAGGAGAAGGAAAAGGGGGAGATTAAAACCAATCTGGAGCCTCAACAAGTGAGTATCTATAGCCACAGCCTTTAGTTCTAACGTGGGGTGGAGGGGAACCCTACACCCCCGGGAACACTGGTGTCTTCATACAGACATTTTTGTCTAACCCTTAGTTACCTTTGTTTTGCTTAATCTTGTCATAGGTACAACAAACATACATTTTAAGTTTTCATTTATTTAGGTATTTCTTTTATTTATCCTTCCATACCTAATATCATCTTTGCCGCATCGTGTCTTCTTTGACAGTGTTTTATGTTTGTCTATCTTTCTCCCCATATCTCTCTTTTGTATCGTAGATATTCTACTTCTAGTAGGCCATCGTTCCTCACTATTGTCACTGTTATTTTTTTTTTTCCTGACTTAAAATCTTCTCTAATTCCAACATCTTGTCTTTTTGTCCTTTTATTTTTTTTACTGCTTTTTGCCCTTTCTCCTGTGATTCGTGGACTGTTTTCTCTTACTCATACAAACCTGCCTCTGTTACCTTAATTTTGCACTCTCCTTTTATGATCTACTTTGTTCTTCTTTCTAATTTCTTTCTTTGCCATTCTTTCCCCAATTAACATCTCACCCTACACTTGTCTTCTCATCAGTCCCTCATCACCACAAAAAAAAATATTTGTCCAAACAGTAAATTACTAGGGTGGTCCCTGGTGGTCCAGTGCAGGGTGCGAACATTCTGTGGCTGTTTGATCAGCACAGATTCTTCCTCCTCTACCCCACATGGTCAGGGGCAAATGTTTGAGTAAGAGCGCTCAGTCAAAGGATCGCGAGGGAAAAGACATGGTAGACTCTGTTACGATATAAGAGACAAAAACACTATGTTGGGCTGGCTAGGGTAGATCTCTGTAATTAACTAGATGTGTGAATTCGTTTTCGGACGAATGCATTTTCGTCCAAAAATTGCATTTTCGTCCATTCGTCCGAAAAACGAATAACGAAAATTCTAAACTAACGAAAGCCGAATGAACGAATGGTTAATAAACGAAAATCATTCGTCCATTCGTGCTAATGGCATTCTATAAACCGAAATAGAGTCGGTTTATAGAATACCAATAGCATTACATTCATTCCATAAACCGACATAATGAACGACTTTCGGTTTATGGAATGCATGTAATGCTATTGGTATTCTATAAACCGAAATAGAGTCCCCATTCATACGAATAGGTAAATTGACCTATTCGTATGAATGGGGACTCTATTTCGGTTTTATAGAAAGCCAATAGTATTACATGTATTCCATAAACCGAAAGTCTATAAACCAAAAGACATTCTGTTTATAGACTTTCGTTTTATAGAATAGCAATAGCATTACATGTATTTTATAAACCGAAAGTCTATAAACCGAATGTCGTTCGGTTTATAGACTTTCGGCTTATGGAATACATGTAATACTATTGGCTTTCTATAAACCGAACTAGAGTCCCCATTCATAAGAATTTCTTATGAATGGGGACTCTAGTTCGGTTTATAGAAAGCCAATAGTATTACATGTATTCTATAAGCCGAACGTGTAGACTTTCGGTTTATGGAATGTGTAGGTCAATTGATTCGTACGAACGAATAAAAACGAAACGAAAATAATGAACGAATTTCGTCTGAAACGAATGCAGTAATGAACGAAATTCGTTTTAGACTAAATAAATAACATTTTCGTCTGAATGGACAAAAACGAAACGAAAATTTTAGTTTTGCACATGTCTATAATTAACCAAAATAAAACATTAGTGAAATAAGTCCCCTCTTCCTTTCCTCCCTGGATGCTTTCCCATTCTCTTTTCAGTAAAATAAAATTGAAGTACAAAAAAAAAAATAATAATTAAAACAACAAAAATATTCTTCTCACCCCCAACAGCCTGAAATGCATCTGGGAAGACATATTGGGTCAATGACTTGTTCTATGGGTGGTTATTTTGATGTATCCAATCTCATGAAATTTGTACAACATAAAACATTGTCAATGAAAAATGGTTTATTGGTACTTTACAAGGGACTAAAGATCCTGTTCGTTCTAGGTTTCTCCCCTCTTTGGAACCATCTATGACTCAATGTACTTCATGGCCAAAGCAATGAGCAGCGCTTGGAAACAAGGAGCCTGGATATCGGGAACGAACCTTGCAGAGTACACCAAAAACCTGGACGTCCCTGGATTTATACAAATGCTCTACACGGATGGGAAAGGGAATGGTCTGAGCAACTTTGTGGTATTGGACACTGATGGGAAAGTCAATCAGCTCTTCCCAACCTATTCGGTGGAGATGGCATCCAACTTGGTGCGCTTTTTAGGCAAGACCATAAGATTTCCCGGTGGGACACCGCCCCCAGCAGACTCCAGCTGTTGGTTTGACCCTGATATAATCTGCATAGGAGGTAATCTCATTTGTTTTACCCTTTTTGTATTGCAATTTTGGATGTGTTAGAGGGAAGTCGCCCACCCTGCAGTTTTAGCTACAATAATTAGAAAAAATGCTGCTGTTGCCGATTGTCTTTACATCATTCGACCCCTGGCTGGAATATTTTAAAGCTCTTTCTGTCTTGGATTGAACAGTATGGAATGTGGGTGTCTTGGATTGCACAGTATGGAATGTGGGTGTCTTGGATTGAACAGTATGGAATGTGGGTATCTTGGATTGAACAGTATGGAATGTGGGTGTATTGGATTGAACAGTAAGGAATGTGGGTGTCTTGGATTGCACAGTAAGTAATGTGGGTGTCTTTATTGTGCAGTAAGTAATGTTGGTGTCTTGGATTGCACAGTAAGGAATGTGGGTGTCTTGGATTGAACAGTATGGAATGTGGGTGTTATGGATTGAACAGTATGGAATGTGGGTGTCTTGGATTGCACAGTAAGGAATGTGGGTGTCTTGGATTGCACAGTAAGGAATGTGGGTGTCTTTATTGTGCAGTAAGTAATGTGGGTGTCTTGGATTGCACAGTAAGGAATGTGGGTATCTTTATTGTGCAGTAAGTAATGTGGGTGTCTTGGATTGCACAGTAAGGAATGTGGGTGTCTTTAATGTGCAGTAAGTAATGTGGGTGTCTTGGATTGCACAGTAAGGAATGTGGGTGTCTTGGATTGCACAGTAAGGAATGTGGGTGTCTTGGATTGCACAGTAAGGAATGTGGGTGTCTTGGATTGAACAGTATGGAATGTGGGTGTCTTGGATTGCACAGTAAGGAATGTGGGTGTCTTGGATTGCACAGTAAGGATTGTGGGTGTCTTTATTGTGCAGTAAGTAATGTGGGTGTCTTGGATTGCACAGTAAGGAATGTGGGTGTCGTGGATAGCACAGTAAGGAATGTGGGTGTCTTTATTGTGCAGTAAGTAATGTGGGTGTCTTGGATTGCACAGTAAGGAATGTGGGTGTCTTGCATTGCACAGTAAGGAATGTGGGTGTCTTGCATTGCACAGTAAGGAATGTGGGTGTCTTGGATTGCACAGTAAGGATTGTGGGTGTCTTGGATTGCACAGTAAGGATTGTGGGTGTCTTGGATTGCACAGTAAGGATTGTGGGTGTCTTGGATTGCACAGTAAGGAATGTGGGTGTCTTGATTGCACAGTAAGGATTGTGGGTGTCTTGGATTGCACAGTAAGGAATGTGGGTGTCTTGTGTACCGTGTGTGAGTAGGACATTGGTTGTGTTACAGATTCTTTCTGCCATTAGAATGACTCTATATTAGGAGTCTAAGTCTAAGAGGAGGAGGATGACCATCCAGTATGGTCTTTTGTCTCAGTGATTTCTTATTGAATTCAGTGTTCACAATTAGAAAAACAGATGTGATCTGAACCAGAGAACTCTTGGCTACAGAACAGAAGATCAAAGCTTCCTGAATTTAAAGAGACAGTGTCCCCTAAGCACTGTTTGTACTGAATAAAAATGTACCTATACTTTGTGTCAGCAGAATTTCTAGGATGTGCATGGAGATTACGAGAAATGTGTCTGTGGTGTCTGCTGCTTATGACATCACCTTGTGGCTTGACATGCAGGTCAACTACTTTCGGAGATTTGCACATCAAACCACAGGGTGATGTCATAAACAGGAGACTAAACAAACGCCAATAGTGCCATATAAAACATATATTTAGCTGTGTGTTTGCTTGTAGCTCTTCTAACATAGAGATAAGGTTTGTGAAAGTTCAGAATTCAGTCTAATACAAGTGTTTTCCTTATTGTTTGGACCCTTTAGATTTTCTTTCTGAAATGGGTGATGGGCCTTACTTGTTGTCTTTTTTTTAACCTCTGAACTCCCACACTCCTCGCTTCTCTTGGATCTTTGCTAATTGGGCTTTCAGATCTCCGTACTGGAGAGTTACAGCCCTGTCCTGCTAATTCCTGCCTGCTTATTACACTTGATACTTGTTGTTTAATGGTTCTAACTTGACTGAGACTGAGTTATCTGACATCACACAACGCTGAGCAGGCAGCATTGAGCTCCAGGCTCCCCGGTACAGATAACGCCTGACTGGAACTCATTTACTGGCATTTATACTGTAAAAATCTGTCAGACATCCACAGTATAAACACAATGCTGCCTGTGCGCAGTGTAAACCATGGTACATAGGCTGTATTAATGCTGGCACACACCTGAATGTGATGGGACAGGATCCACACGAAAAAACCAGGACTGTCCCGGCAAATTCAGGATTGTTGGCAATCATGCTTTTTTTTCTGCCATTAATGCCTGATTTTTGCTATTCTCTTGTCAATTTGCCAAAGTTCCCTCTTTTCTTTTAAGCATTTGACTTGGTAGGTGCAGTTTTCTGTGTGCTGAGAGGTAGTTAACCCTTTTTCAGCTACCAGGGGTAAGAGGTGCAGTAAGAGAAGTGCAATTTCCTGTGTGGTGAGATGTACTAACCCTTTCAGATACTGGGAGTAAGAGCTGTGCTCTCTGGCACTCAAAGGCTTAGAGAACATGGTTTATTTTGAGAAAAGAGGATACTGACCATATGGTATTTTAATCTTTTGTGACAGTGATTTATTGTTTTTTTTTTCTTTTTATTTCCATGTTCCAGATGGACAACATAGAAAATGTTAACAATTCAGCTATTTTGGCAGATGGAGGGTGTTTTAGGTAGAATATAAATGTAAGGTGAGAGTTGGTCCTGTGTTAGCCTTAGGAACACAGGAGACAAGTTGACATCTTTATGGGCTAACTGAGTAGGTTTAGAGTGCAGCCTTGAAAACTATAAGACTGCAAGCTTGAAGAATATTAGAGTGCAAGCTTGAAGCTAATTAGAGTGCAAGCTTGAAAAATATTAGAGTGCAAGCTTGAAAAATAGTAGAATGCAAGCTTGAACTTTAATGTAATTAAACCATATCCGCTTACAAACTACAGTAATGATCACTGAAAGTATAGTCAGTTGCATTCAAATTGTAAGATTGCAGTATCATCTTTGTATTTAACATATTGTGTGCTACTTGTCCTCCTATATTTGCAGAATACCTTTCCTTCCAAGGTTAATAAAAATATTTAAACAAAAAACAAACATATCCGCTGGAATTCTATAACATTCCTCTGCAAGTTTAGTTCAGTAGCTGCACCAGTGCTGTATTTACCGCGAGGATGCCTAGGGCGGCAAATTTTTGGGGGCAGCACTGAAATTTTTTATTTTTTTTAAAAATAAAAAAAACCCAGCCCTTTAAAAAAAAATTAAAAAAAAGACTGCGCTTGCAGGCAGAGACGGAGGTGAGAGGGGATCGGAAGATCCCCCTTCACCATCGCTTTGCCTGCCGGGCTGCACGGGGAGCCGAACAGGCAGCACAGAGAATCCTCCGTGCTGCCTGTTCGGCTCCCCGTGCAGTGTGACACGGAAGTGCCGACAGTCACGTGACGGGCGCGCTGACATCATACGCGCGCCCGGTCACGTGACCTGTCGGCACAATCACCAGGGAGCCGAACAGGCAGCATGCTGCCTGCCACTAGGGAAAGGTAAGTGCTGATGAGAGTCAGAGTGTGTGTGATGGGAGACAGTGTGTGTGACTGAGTGTGATGGGAGTCAGAGTGTGTGTGATGGGAGACAGTGTGTGTGACTGAGTTTGATGGGAGTCAGAGTGTGTGTGTGATGGGAGTCAGTGTGTGTGACTGAGTGTGATGGGAGTCAGTGTGTGTGACTGAGTGTGATGGGAGTAGGAGTGTGTGACTGAGTGTGATGGGAGTAGGAGTGTGTGTGTGATGGGAGTATGAGCTTGATGCGAGTCTGAATGATGGGGCATGTCTTAGGTGTGTAACGAGGGTGTGCAGCTTGGGTAGGGGGGTGCCCGGATTTTGTCTGCCTAGGGCAGCACAAAATCAAGATACACCACTGAGCTGCACCAGTATGCGTAGAGATCAGTCAATGGAGCCGCGATCTCTGTTATGCTGAAATTGAATCTTACACTGATTTTACACACCACTTTTTATTTACTACAGTTGTCCTTTAATAATATGTTACACTACAATCCGTGCAAGGGATAGGAACACAGTGAATAATTGACACACTAGGTGCCTAGTTACCTTGCTTTGCGGTTCCAATATTGGGCAAATAAACGCTTGGATGTTCGAACACCAGATTGTATGGTATTTATTCATTCATAGATCCACAGACCGGTTTTGGCACACAGAGTGCCATTTTCCAGGTTAGTATGCACACAAAAATTAATTAACAGGTATATATACAGCCCCTTGAGGGTCACATTATTTTACAAAATTGCAAATTAACAATTAACCTATTATATACAAAAATATACAAATATACATAAAAAAAACCACTCAGTACTATAACATAACAGCATAATAGCATAAGCAGGGCCGCCATCAAAAAAATCAGGGCCCCTTTTTGGAAAACTCCTGGATATTGTCCATTAATAGCCCACTGATAATTTGTCCATTAATAGCCCACTGAATATATGTCCATTAATAGCTCCCTGATAATATGTCCATTAATATCCCACTGATAATATGTCCATTAATAGCCCACTGATAATATGTCCATTAATAGCCCATTGATAATATGTCCATTAATAGCCCACTGATAATATGTCCATTATTAGCCCACTGAATATATGTCCATTAATATCCCACTGATAATATGTCCATTAATATGCACTTATAATATGTCCATTAATAGCCCACTGATAATATGTCCATTAATAGCTCCCTGATAATATGTCCATTAATAGCCCATTGATAATATGTCCATTAAAAGCCTATTGATAATATGTCCATTAATAGCCCACTTATAATATGTCCATTAATAGCCCACTGATAATATGTCCATTAATAGCCCACTGATAATATGTCCATTAATAGCCCATTGATAATATGTCCATTAATAGCCCATTGATAATATGTCCATTAATAGCCCACTTATAATATGTCCATTAATAGCCCACTGAATATATGTCCATTAATATGCACTGATAATATGTCCATTAATAGCCCAATAATATGCCAGTGTTATTTGCCATTTAATATGCCCCAGCCAATTTGCCCAGTAATATGCCAGTGTTATTTGCCATTTAATATGCCCTAGCCAATTTGCCCAATAATATGCCAGTGTTATTTGCCATTTAATATGCCCCTACCAATGTGCCCAAATCCCCCCATCTCCCCAGCACTTACCTTTTTCCCTGGTGGCTAGTGGCAGGCAGCATGGTCTCCTCCATGCTGCCTGTTCGGCTCCCAGGCGGTTGTGCCGACAGGTCACGTGACCCGGTGCGCTGGTCACGTGACTGTCGGCACTCCTGTGTCACACCGCACGGGGAGCCGAACAGGCAGCACGTAGGTTTCTCTGTGCTGCCTGTTCGGCTCCCCTTGCAGCCTGCCGGCAGAGGGAAGATGAGGGGGGATCTTCCGATCCCTTCCCACCTCCCTCTCTGCCTGCAAGCTCGTTTTTTTTTTTTTAAAGGGGCAGATTTCAAAAAAAAAAAAAATCTTAATTATTTTTTTCAGCCGCCTTAGGCATCCGCCTTGGATGCCTCGCGGTAAATACAGCACTGGCATAAGCACCAAGTTAATTTATAAAAAAAATCTTGTCATAGTAAGACTTGATGTCTTTGTCTACAGCTTGTAGGAACGAAAGCTGCTTCTATACCACGGAATCTTAAAGATGCAGGAGATCCATGACTGGCCTCACTGTAGTGAACGGCCATAGCATTTACCATTTCCTTATTAGTTCTCAGTATCTTTAAAGGGACACTACCACTTCCAGAAGATGTAACTAGATTACCCGAGCATTTAAAACAATCACATAAATAAGATATATGTCACTGTTTTTTTCTTTTTCTATGTTTGAATTAATTGCATATAAAAGTAAAAAATAAAATTAGGTGTTTATCTCCTGGCTCCATTTTGAGACTTTTACCCATTATGCAACATTATCCAAAATCTTCCAGCAAGTCTCACTTTACAACTGTGGCCAAAGCCTGCATGATGATATCATAACATACACCCCTGCTCTCTTACTGGCTCCCGTGTATCATAGTGGACAGGACTAGGTGGCTTTGTACAACTTTTTTTTACCTGCCTTCCAACACAAAGAGAGGAGATTGACCTGATCAAACAGGATCATAACTCCGCCCCCTTGTGATGTAATAGTTACATTACCCTCCCATTCAATGCAAGTCTATGGTCAGAATTCTGACTTATAGACTGCATTCTGTGTCCCTAGCCCCAAAGTGAGATACTAAGCCTGTAAAGTCACTGGGGGGTGGCACCTAAGAACACTAAATTTCACAAAGTGTCAGCACCCAACGACATATCTGAAATCCACAATGCAAAATAAAAAAAAAATAAACTTTTTATAGGCTATGCTGGGATGGACAGGTAAATACTTTCTTAAACAAGTTTTTTGTTGAAGAATATGCTAATGTTTGGCCAAAATTTGTCAAATGCTAAGGGACACAGGAGAAAGACAAGTAGAAAATTGAAAACCAGGGGTATCCGAACTAGGTCTGTAACTGCTGACAGTCCGGTGGCCACAATTAGATTTATTTAATACCTGTTCTGGGTAACCATGTTGTCTAAAACGGTCAAGAAGTTTATCTCTTTCATTTTCTCTGACTATGGGGTCAGTACAAAGTTTTTCAATACGTGTGACTTGTAAAGCATGGAGGTAGGGTGACAGGAATTAAAGTGCAACAAAGAGTTAACTGACATGGGTTTTCTGAATAATTTGGTGGTTAAACCATTTGTAGTTCTAAACAGAATCATATCCAAAAATTCAATTTGTTGACTATTGTATTGCAGTGTAAATTTATGTCCATTAACATATTGTTTAAAGGCCTCAACGCTGTCAGTTGTTCCAGTCTGCATAAACACAATATCATCAATAAATCGATGCCACCTTGACAGCCATGGCAAAAAAAGAATTCTCCGGGGCATAGAGAGTTTATTGTTCAGACATACATACATATAAATTTGCCACATTTGGGGCCATGGCTGCTTCCATCGCAATTGAACCTACTTGTAATATTCTTTACCAAATTTGAAATATGTAATTAGTAAGAGTAAAAGACAAAAATTGGCTAGGAAAATCTGGTGTGGGGGCTAATGACAAGGGATCTGATCTCAGACTTACAGAGATAATATTAACAGGTGTCCTTTAGCAGGCAGTGAGAATGTCCCCTTTAAAATAGACCTTAGGTTGGAGCCAAAAGGGCCAAATCCGTTTAGCTCCACCCCTTATTGGCTAATGTTTGGTAGCCCATCCTGCACCTTTGAAGAGGAATGTGTCTATCAGCTGGGTGCTTGTGTCTGCTATACAGTTTCTATCCTGCGCATTTAATAAGGGATATACATTTCTAGAATATTTGTTTATATTTAAGAGCGGCAGTGGAACCCCATTTTATAACAGGGTGGGGGGCTGTAAGTGGGTAATTATTATTTTAATTAGTTTATTTCAATTCTCCAGTTTAAAGGTGAGTGTCCGTCTACAGCTGTGGTCTGTCACTTATGACTTATGAATAAGCGTTAGTAGAACGTGAAACGCGTCAAGTGTGTTTGTTTTCTGTCTTCCCCATTTGCTGTTTTTTTTTGTTATCACATTAAATTTATAAACTTGAACATTGGAGTTCTGCAGAAAAAACTCATTTTTGATGATTACTGCTGCCCTGAAGACTGACAGAGGCGGTGTGCACCCATACCTGGTATCCAGTTCTCCTCTATAACATCGCAGATCCCATGAGTTTTCTTTTTGTCCCATTTGATACAATCCAACAAACATCGGCTTTCAAATAGATCCATCTCCCTGCCGTTTTTCCCCTTTCTTCTTGTGCTGTCCCTAACATTTGTACATAATTGTGTATTAAAGGGAATTTTAACTACAGGCCAACTATTCTGCATGGGAGAATTTTTCTGACTCGCTTACTTTGGCCTTACGTTTGAAATTCCCTGATCAATTCCCTCTTTCCTTGGCCTCACACCAGTGAACATTAAAAATGATTTGGGATTGGAGGATGCAGGAGCCAGCCTAATTATTTTTAGGAGCCAGGGAAACTGAACTTCTAAAACTGCTATTTAACACAGACACAATTTTTTTTTTAGAAGCCAGCAGAAGAGATGTTAAAGGGCCTATTCAATAAAGAGAGAATTGTAACCACTGATTACGCTGGACATTCTATGGGACCTTTCAGTTAGGTCTGCACAGAACGTGTGACGAGAAGGGGTTAACTAGCAAAAAAGCATCCTGCTGTTTACCAAAGCATGTTGGAGGTATCTTCCGTCAACAATTGTATCACGCGTCCTCTCACAAAGTATAAGAATACTAACAATGAATACATCACAATACAGCACCTGTCATGTTACATAATACCAGTCTAAACCAAAAATGTTACCCTTTGATTGTCACCAAGTCACTGCTACAAATAAGGGATGAAACTATTCTCCGAATGGGATGAAAGCCTAAAGTAAACGCACAAGGAACATCAAAGCCAGAGTTTAGCCCCTCAGGTTTGTGTAACTTACAAATCTATTTCACTTCCAAATACCTGAACCTATCTCTGATATTACCACCCCATTAACTGCCCTTTGGACACGTTGGACTGAGCAGTTATCAATATTACTATTATTACATGCCAGAAAGCTTTCTGGGATATCATTAAAGGGATTGGATCACCTAAACATTGTTTATACTGTGCATGTAGAGAATAAAAAAAATGGCATGTCCAGCCGGGAACTCAGTTAAAATTATATTTTAGGTCAAAGTTAGAAAAGTGGTTTTTTTGTTGGTTTTTTTTTCATCGTATTTTATGATTTTTTTTGCAGTAAATTAGAAGATATGATGAACATAATGGTATCTAATGAAAGCCCTTTCGTATGATGATAAAAAAAAACAAAATATAATTTGTGTGGGTACAGTATGTGAGAAAGAAGAAAATTACAGCTAAACACAAACACCCCAGAAATGTCAAAACAGACATTGTCACCAAGGGAAAGTCAAGGTCAAAATGTCTTGTCACTAAGGGGGTTTAATCATATCAAGCCCCAGGTGATGTGGTAAGCACCACAAACACGTTTAAAACAGATATTTCTATTATTTTTTTCAATTTTGCTAAAGCCATGTTTAGACCAATTTTCAATAATTTGCAATTCTCTAGTTGCAGTGTAAGCAATGTTAACGTGATACAGTCCCTTTAATATTCTCCCTTCTCCTTCATTTGCAGTTAGATGTTCCCTAATATGTTGTTCCAGGGTTCACTCACCTTAGAATTGGTTCAGATTAGAAGATGTACCACCTCACTGTAACTCCTTCCATATTGCTTTCACTGAACTAGAAGACATGTTGCCCCCACGGACCCTTCTACATAGATTGCAAGGAAATAGAAAGACGCGAAAATGGCGTCAAATTGCCATGTTTTAAAATGCATGAGGTTGTGAGATAGCCTCCGACCAAGCTACATGCAGAACGCATGTCACCCATTTTCCCCTGATTAATCTTCTATTTGAAAGTTTACAAAAATGTCTCTCTTACGTCTGGTAATGGAGAAGCTATTCATGGGATTGGGGTCTTTCTACTAATGCTACTTAAAACATTTAAATTGAGCAGGTGTATCAACCAGCGATAACATTATGCCCACCTGCCTAATATTGTATAGCTCCCCTTTTGACAACAAACCACTAGACTCCAATGGACTCCACTAGACCTCTGAAGGTGTGCTGTGGTATCTGGTACAAAGATGTTAGCAGCAGATCCTTTAAGTCCTGTAAGTTGCGAGGTGGGGCCTCCATGGATCGGACTTGTTTGTCCAGCACATCTCACAGATGCTCGATTGGATTGAGATCTGGGGAATTTGGAGGCTAAGTCAACACCTTGAACTTGCTGTTGTGTTCCTCAAACCATTCCTGAACCAGTTTTGCTTTGTGACAGGGTGTTTATACATTTTTATACAATTGAGAGTATGCATATCTTTTAATGTCTTATAAGTAACGTTTTTAAATTGCATTTTGTAGATTTTTTTGTTGTTGTTGCTATGAGATAGCTCTGTACAGATGGACAGACATTTATCCCTGGAAGACACATGTAAGCTTTCTGCCAAGCTTACCTCTCAGGACATTTATTGGTGAGAGCAGGGAAAAGAAACATGTTGGTGCGCTAAGCTAGTCACAGGCTCAAATAATATGAATGTATAAAATGATGCTTAACAAACAGTGTGCTGCAAATACAGTGTGATTGGCTGTACAATGTATACAAAAAAACAAAAACTGTCTGCGCTTCTCAACCTAATAAAGTTGGCAACAAATATATAAATATAATATAATTGAGAGGTTTTGGGGTATATGAATTGGCCAAAGCATAATTAAGCTCACCCGCCACGTCAAGGGACACTCTCAATAGGGTGAGAACCTAACCTCACCTGCTATCTAGTGGACACACAAGGCAGTTTATACTGCTACCAAAACATTTGTAATGTGTTGGAAGAGGTGCAATTAAACCTCCTCCCAATTAACCCTATAACAGCAAGCTGCAACCAGACAATGAGGAGCCAACAACCTCAACTATGTGCAAGCAGGGAAAAGAAAAATGTCGGTGCGCTGAGCTAGTCAAGGAACTAGCCAGGAACACTCTGGCAGAGACCCGATCAGGGTCTTAATAGATTTGGAGAAATGTAGCCGGTGCTCGCTTTGAGCACCGGCTACATTTCCCCTGTCAGACTGAGGCCACTCAAAGTGGCCTTATCTGACAGGTGGGCAGAGGTATCCGAAAACAGCTCATCGCGGGGAGCAGCGATGAGCTGTTTAATACAGGACGTACTTTGAGGCATAGTACGTCCTAATGTCATTAAGGGGTTAAAGGACATCTGTAGCACAAATATAACTTATGTTTAATTGAAAGATTGTATCAATTGCAGATGATTTATAAAGACATTATTTAATGAAAGTATACAAATGAAGTACCTCATTTAGTCTTCTTTATTCCATTTAGTTCTCTCAGGGGGCAGACATGTTGGTTAGAATCTTTACTCCATATAGTTCTCTCAGGGGGCAGACATGTTGTTTAGAATCTTTACTCCATATCGTTCTCTCAGGGGGCAGACATGTTGTTTAGAATCTTGGGTCAGATCTTCTCACATTGGTTCAGATGAACAAAGGTCTGACCAAAGATTCTAAACAAGATGTCTGCCTCCTGGTGGAGCTATACGGAGTAAAGATGGCTCAATAATGCACTTTATTTGTATTCTTTCATTAAAGCATTTCTATATAAAATGCCTACACTTGATGCCATCTTTCAATTAAACAGAATTTCATTTATTGTTATAGTTGTCCTTTAACCTCACATGTTTTTTTATTGGGGGGGGGGGGGGGGGGTCAGACGCTTTAGGTCTAAAAACAAAAGATAAATGCCTCATAAAGGAATTGCTACTGTTACCATCACATGAATACTCTGCGCAGTAGAACAGACACTCACATTCTCCCAAACTTCGTTACCTGGAATCCTGCATTGCATGGGCAAACATAGGAAGGTATGTTATTACTGTCAGGGACAGGAAATACATTTTGCAAGTTTTATCTTCCTTAAGCAAGAAAATGAGGGTCTACAGCATTTTCTGGGACCCAGTCAGAAGTCTTCTGTGGAAATGCATGAGGGTCTTCAATGCACATGTGCAACTCCATCACACAAAAGTTATGCCCCTTTAATTACTGCTGTCAAAAAAAACAGAACAGTATTTTTAAGTAATGCATACGTATGCAAAAAAAACTTGCACATTAGAGAAGTTAAACAATTATTGATCAACCAGAGTTAGTTTGGTGCCAGGAGTGTCCCTGCAATGGTGTATCTCTCTTTTATTTTAAAACTGTCGTCTTTTGTATTTCAGGAATTGAACCATCTATTGTCATCCTGGTGTTTGGTTTGGTGTTTGCATTGGCTCTGTGTGGTGTTGGGGTGTCTTACCTGATCAGGTGAGAAAACATCTTCAAATAGAGAAGCAAATAAATTGTATGTGAAAAACTGTTTTTGTTCTTTGTTACATTGTAATGTGCTAATAACAAGTAAAAAAAAAACAAAAAAAAAAAAAACCAGGCAGACATTCTATATGTTTTTCACTTTTTTCCCCAAAAAAATAAAACAAAAATGTTTCCCCCCAACTTTTCCAGTTTTTTTCCATGCCTTCCCAGCTCTAGCCATTCCTCCCAACTCTGGAAGTGCTAGATGTGGAATACAGGGGGAGTGGTCATGCAACTGGGAGGCATACAGGTGTGGGTGTCAGCCCATCGTGCACGCATGTGATTATTCCATTATGTGTTCACGCATGCAGATTTACAACTTTATATTTCCCTTTTTTTCGGTTTTCCCTAAAAACCGGGCACTGGAGGTAGAGTCAGGATGGTGGTCCCAAATCCAGGACAGTTGGGAAGCATGATGGTTTGCCTATAACCCTGTGTGTCTCCCTTTGTCTAATTACTGTCTATTATTTCCCTTTTCATATAGGCATAGCATCCTCCAGATCCAGCTGGTTAAAGGACCCAACAGAATATTGCTGTCCCTGAACGACCTAACTTTCATAAACCCCAAGCTCAGTATAAAGGTGAGACCCCTTTTTGAACCCCAAGGTTTTTTCTGAAGTTTTTGCGACTGAATGAGTCTTAGGGGTCTGTCTCAACTATACATTGTGCAGTGGGGGCTGCAGGCTGCCCCAAACCCTAAGAATAAATGAAATAAATACATTAAAAATATATCCTACCTACCCCCCTACCTGTACCTTGTCCAAGTAAGGGGGGGCGATTCACCTGTAAAAACAAAAATCACCCTTTGGGTGCCAAGGGGGCAATAACATTATTACCTGTATCCCAGTTCCAGTGTTGGTCTGCGACACCCTCAATCCTCATCTTCTGGCTCAGGGAAGGAGGCCAAAAAATATTAAAAAAACAAACAATCCACCTACACAAGTAAAAAAATGCCACATAAAGTACAATAAAAATGTGCGCAAGCTCCCTGTCTAAGAATCTGTGTCCAGTGGGGGACAAGTATTTCATTATGTGTAGATTTTGAATTCATCTATTCATTGTTGCGCAGTGGGCAGGCCCAGACCCCAAGGGGGCCATACTTTTTATTTTTATTATTGGCTCACAAACAATCCCCGGACCCAAGGTTATTTATTATGGGGGTCTGAAGGCATTTGATCAGCCTATGATCAAATCTTAATATTGGGGCCAGGGCAAGTATCTATTTTGGGAGCCATTTGGGAGGCTCACAGCCTCTATACTGTTAAATGGGTTAGGGCTATTAGCCTAGGCTCTTAATATATTTTGGGGTGAGCTGAGAGCTACTTGCCCTGGGACTTTAAAAAAAAAAAAATTCCCTACCATTTTTGGCTCAGTGTATTTCGGTCAGGCATTTGGTTTTGAATGCATTCTGTGTGAAATTGGCCAAAATGGCTGAATTGTGAGGTTATTTGGTGTCAGGGCATATTGTGCAGCTCGAAATTCAGCTTCTGATATGGTTGGCTGCTTAGGGTACAAGTATCAAAAATAATCAGTACACCTTTTGCGCAATGAGACAGTTTTATTGCAGTTCCACCGTTGTACATTAACTGTATTGGAATCACACAGGTCTAATTTGTTTCAATTCCCCGACTTGTAGAAACTGAACATCGATAATATGAGCGACACCAAAAGCATCAGTGACTGCAAGAGCCTGGCTCATTCCCTCTCCACCAAAAGCGTGGGAGCCAATCACGAAAACTCCAACGTGGCCGTCTATGAGGTAAGATATCACCGACCGAGTAGCAACATTTAAAGCGAGATTTGAATGAACGAACTAGTAAATAATAAAGATACACCTTCACTGTATCAAGATGTCTGTAGATGTTTCTGTGTCGCCCTCTAGTGGTCAGACACAGCTTCTGCCCAACCATTTCCAATACCCTGGGGGAATAAGGCACAAAAGAATAATCAGTAATACACACAAACAAAAAGAGTGTTCAAATAATTATATAACAGATGAATTACTTAAAGAGCATGTTTTCTTCTGTTTAATTTATAAATAATATTAATAATACAATGTATTATTGTAAAACTTATGCATTTTGGTTATTTTTCAGGGAGACTGGGTCTGGTTGAAGAAATTTGAACCTGGAATTTACCATGAGCTGCGACCGAGCACCACTAGTACCCTAAGGAAGGTGAGATTTGGGAGACCCTGGTTAGTCATTAGCTTGTTTCATGGGGCACAATGTTAATTTGGGTTTTACATGCCATGATAGCCAGCCTACTGCCAGTGGTGTATCTTGTATCAACCACGTTGCACACACATTAAATGCCCCATCACCCCATTACATGCCCCATCACCCCATTACATGCACAATAAACCACACTGCACACACATTAAATGCCCCATCACCCCCATTACATGCACAATCAACCCCATTACATGCACAATCAACCACATTGCACACACACTAAATGCCCTATCACCCCATTACATGCACAATCAACCACATTGCACACACATTAAATGCCTCATCACCCCATTACATGCCCCATCCAGTGCTGTATTCACCGCGAGGCATCCTAGGCGGATGCCTAGGGCGGCAAATTTTGGGGGGCGGCAGCGCCCTCCAGCACTGAAAAGAAAAAAAATGTGAAAAAAAAAAAAAATGTAAAAAAAAAAAAAAACGCGGCCCTTTAAAAAAAAAAAATAGACCGCGCTTGCAGGCAGAGACGGAGGTGAGAGGGGATCGGAAGATCCCCCCTCACCATCGCTCTGCCTGCCAGGCTGCACGGGGAGCCGAACAGGCAGCACAGAGAAACCTCCGTGCTGCCTGTTCGGCTCCCCGTGCACTGTGCCGACACGGAAGTGCCGACAGTCACGTGACGGGCGCGCTGACGTCATACGCGCGCCCGGTCACGTGGCCTGTCGGCACAATCGCCGGGAAGCCGAACAGGCAGCATGGAGGGACCATGCTGCCTACCTGCCAGGGAAAGGTAAGTGCTGATGGGAGAGTGTGTGTGTGTGAGAGACTGAGTGTGATGGGAGTCAGAGTGTGTGTGATGGGAGACAGTGTGTGTGGCTGAGTGTGATGGGAGTCAGAGTGTGTGTGTGATGGGAGACAGTGTGTGTGGCTGAGTGTGATGGGAGTCAGAGTGTGTGTGTGATGGGAGACAGTGTGTGTGGCTGAGTGTGATGGGAGACAGTGTGTGTGTGATGGGAGACAGTGTGTGTGGCTGAGTGTGATGGGAGACAGTGTGTGTGTGATGGGAGACAGTGTGTGTGACTGAGTGTGATGGGAGTCAGAGTGTGTGTGTGATGGGAGACAGTGTGTGTGACTGAGTGTGATGGGAGTCAGAGTGTGTGTGAAGGGAGACAATGTGGGTGACTGAGTGTGATGGGAGTAGGAGTGTGTGACTGAGTGTGATGGGAGTAAGAGTGTGTGTGATGGGAGACAGTGTGTGTGACTGAGTGTGATGGGAGTCAGAGTGTGTGTGTGATGGGAGACAGTGTCTGTGACTGAGTGTGATGGGAGTCAGAGTGTGTGTGATGGGAGACAGTGTGTGTGACGGAGTGTGATGGGAGTCGGAGTGTGTGACTGAGTGTGATGGGAGTGTGTGTGTGATGGGAGTATGAGCTTGATGTGAGTCTGAATGATGGGGCATGTCTTAGGTGTGTAACGTGGGTGTACAGCTTGGGTAGGGGGGTGCCCGGATTTTGTCTGCCTAGGGCAGCACAAAATCAAGATACACCACTGGCCCCATCACCCCCATTACATGCACAATCAACCACAATGCACACAAATTAAATGCCCCATCACCCCATTACATGCCCCATTACATGTTCCAATCACCACATGCCCAAATCACATGCCCCATCACCCACATTACTTGGCCCCAACACCCCATTACATACACACTACATGCCCCCATTACATGTCCCCATCACTTGCTCCATTACCCCAATACAGTTTCCCTGTGCTCCAGACACCTGCTACCTTCTGATCTTCCAATCTCCCCAGCCATTCTCATTTTTGGCAAGTAAGTTTGGTTTTTTTATTTAAAGGGGCAACTTTTTTTAAAAAAAATGGTTGTTTTTTTGCCACCTCCTAAGCAAACAAGGCAAGTGCCACTCTAGGCACTTGCCTTGTTTGCCTTGCATTAAATGCAGTTCTGCCCACTCCTCCCAGGTGCATCTCTGTACATGCTTTTTTTCCCCCTGCTCTTTAGATTTTTTTATTTTGTGCATTTGTAAAGACTTTTCCATAAACACAGGGCTGAATTTGCAGTAGAGCAACAGTTTTTGGGGTGGAGCAGCAAGGGGGGTAATAAAATGACAATATACAAATACAGCACTGCATCTTCCTTGACGCGTTTCATGAGAATGTGTAGTGGTGAGGGCAACGACAATACTAAACAGAGGCAAGCTATACATTTACAGCCACTCCTGAGGAACTTACTGCACAGTGAAACATGTTGAGTAAGAGGGAGTGCTGTATTTATAAATTGTTATTTAATTCCATGGAAACTGCTTACTACTGGACCTGTACTGCTTTAACACCTTCGCGACAAAGGACGTGCCAGGCACGTCCTGGGAGAAACTCCCTTAACGACAAAGGACGTGCCTGGCACGTCAAGCAGTGAATCAAGCGGTTTTCGCGATCAATTTTGCCCTCTGCCGGTCTGAGCTTCGGAAGTGAAAGTAACTTCACTTCCGTTGCTCTGAATATGCCACTTGACTGCCCCTAGTGGTAGTTAAGAAGCATTGCAATGGAAAATATTTAAAATACATATTTAATTAATTAAAAACAGGTTATATAGCTATATTAGCCTAAAGTGTTAAAATTGCATATTTTTTAGCATAAGGGATAGGGTTAAAATTAAATTAAAATTAAAAAACATTAAGGGATATAATAAGGATTAGAGTTGGGGTTAAATTTAGTGTTAGGGTTAAATTTTGGGTTCGGGTTGGGGTGAAAAGGTCAATATAGGAAAAAAACAAAAAAACACTATTTTTGGTTTTTGCCAGATAACTCGCAAAAAAAATACCTACAAATATGGAAACATGCATATTTTTGAACTCGGGACAACATTTAGAAACTATTTAGACGGGATCTTTTTTAATGATTTTATTTGTATAAATTATATTTTAGGTCAAAGATAGAAAAAGTGGGTATTTTAAAATTTTTCATCATATTTTATGATTTTTGTTGTTGTTAATTACAAGATATGATGAACATAATGGTATCTAATGAAAGCCCTTCTTATGACGATAAAAACAACATATAATTTGTGTGGGTACTGTATGTGAGAAAGAAAAAAATTGCATCTAAACACAAACACCACAGAAATGTCAAAACAGCCCTTGTCACCAAGGGAAAGTCAAGGTGAAAATGTCTTGTCACTAAGGGGTTAACATCCTCTGTGTTCCTGTCTGTGCATTTCATCCAGACATGGGTGTCCTGTTTGTGGAGGGACATGTCCTGTTTGCAGCAGGTTGATGATTTTAACCTTTGCGTATTTGCACTTTGAAGTTTTTACTGCAATGTCATTGTCATACGTGAGTGTATCGAATAAACTATTTTTTGTATTTTCACAAGATAGTCCCGCTATGTACCTGTTTCCTTTCGTCTTTTGGGGGCTTGGTCTCTGCAGGCGGTACTTTACTGGTTTATCAGATTGACGTCCTGACAGACCAATAGGAGTGTTAACAAACTTAGCCCGATCTACGGTATAAGCGGATGTGAGCTCGTCGAAGGACCACACCTTGTTGGAAAGGTTCTATTAAGGAACTCTTCTGTTTCTTAGTTTCCTTCCACACAGTAAAATTGGTAGACAGCTTAATTAAAAATAAAAGAGTTATATTCAGCAGGACAAGGCCCATGTATTTATTTAAATGTTTTAGAGCAGTAAGGACTGTTTGGAGGCTGAGGAACAGTGATGGGGGCACAGTAATGATAGACTATTATGCTAAATGCACAGGCATTGTTTGAGTGCCATACAGGTTTCTGTTTTTAATATTCAGAGGAGCTATTCACTTCTAAAACCATTAATATGTTATTACCAACATACATGTTGATGGAAACCATGCTATGTACTGTCAATAGCTATCTATATGCTAACAATCAATGCCTGGTTAATCATATAACGATGGGAGCTATGCTGTACCACTCTGTGTGTGCTTGACTAACTATATACCCATGATAGCTATATATGTAGTGTGTGTGTTACAAAGCAATGCAATTCACAGTAATATGCAGTGTGGGTGAGTCTGTCACAGACCCCACAGTGATAAAACTCACAATAATGTCCAGGGTGGCTATCATAGATCTTTGCAGCAATACGTCTCGCTTGGGCATTATAGTGAGTTTTATTGCTGTGGAGTACTGTGGTACACTCATAAACAGTTCATAATTACTGTGAGGTTTATTGCTGTGGAGTTCTGTGATACACTCATACACACTGCACATTACAGTGGTCTTTATTGCTGTGGAGCTCTGCGATGTAGCCACTCATCCAGAGACTCCTCCAAAAACAAACATGCCACTCTTTGGCCGTGGTTATAAATTATGTTTGGTGGACCTTAACTTTATAAGTATTTTATTAGAAATATAAGGAAATTTCTCTCATTTTCAATTATGCCCCATGGAAAATACATATAACTTTATTGTTAAAGTTATCCTGAAAACTGATGAAATTATTGAAAAAAAAAAAAAATTCTTTAAAATGTTTTTTTTTCTTTAAAAATGTTAATTACATCATTGGATAAAAATGCTCTGTATTTTCCCTATTTTACAGATGAAAGATTTGAGACATGAAAATGTCAATCCCTTCCTGGGCTTTTTCTCAGACTGTGGGATTTTCGCTATTGTGACTGAGCACTGCTCCAGAGGAAGTCTAGAAGACCTGTTGAAAACTGAAGATGTAAAGCTAGACTGGATGTTTAAATCCTCACTGCTACTGGACTTAATCAAGGTATTTCCTTTTTTTTTTTTAATCTTAATTTATTAGAACAAGGCAGCATTTTTAAGCTATAGTGTGGGAAACATATTGGAAGCCAATTTGCAGAAATATGTTTAGATATCCTGAATCACCTTCCAGTGGAGTTTTAGAAGGATAACACTGTAGGAATTCCATGACGAATATATGAGTATTATAATTATGAGATTTTATTGTGGACAGACAAGGGGTCAGTTCGTTCTTATCACAATCTGTGTGTGTGTTATATACTAAAACAAGTCATACTTTTTTACCTTGAGATACAAACTGTGTGTGACAGCATTAGCTACACCCACTTGAAACAAATTATATGCAAAATTTGATTATTATCATACATTAGAAACATAGAAACATAGAATGTGTCGGCAGATAAGAACCATTCGGTCCATCTAGTCTGTTTTTTTTTTTTTTTTTTTTGAGTACTTTTATTAGTCCCCCTTTCCCGGTCTTATAGCTAGGATAGCCTTGTGTCTATCCCACGCATGCTTAAAATCCTTGACTGTGTTTACCTCTACCACTTCTGCTGGCAGGCTATTCCATACATCCACTACCCTCTCAGTAAAGTAATACTTCCTGATATTACTTTTAAATCGTTGCCCCTCTAATTTAAGACTATGTCCTCTAGTTGTGGTAGTTTTTCTTCTTTTAAATATACTCTCTTCCTTTACTGTGTTGATTCCCTTTATGTATTTAAATGTTTCTATCATATCCCCCCTGTTACGTCTTTCCTCCAAGCTATACATGTTAAGATGCTTTAACCTTTCCTGGTAAGTTTTATCCTTCAACCCATGAACCAGTTTAGTAGCCCTTCTCTGAACTCTCTCCAAAGTATCAATATCCTTCTGGAGATACGGTCTCCAGTACTGCGTACAATACTCCAAGTGAGGTCTCACCAGTGCTCTGTACAATGGCATGAGCACTTCCCTCTTCCTACTGCTAATACCTCTCCCTATGCAACCAAGCATTCTGCTAGCATTTCATGCTGCTCTATTGCATTGCCTACCTACCTTCAAGTCCTCTGAAATTATTACTCCTAAAGCCCTTTCCTCAGATGTTGAGGTTAGGACTGTACCAAATAGTCTATATTCTGCTTTTGGGTTTTTACGCCCAAGGTGCATAATCTTGCACTTGTCCACATTAAATGCCAGTTGCCACTGCTCTGACCATTTTTCTAGCTTAGCAAAATCATTTGCCATTTGGCTTATCCCTCCATGAATATCAACCCTGCTGCAAATCTTTGTATCATCGGCAAAAAGACATACTTTGCCAACAAGACCTTCTGCAATATAGCTAATAAAAATATTAAAGAGAATGGGTCCAAGAACAGATCCCTGAGGTACCCCACTAGTAACAAGACCTTGCATCGAATATACCCCATTGACTACAACCCTCTGTTGCCTGTCACTCAGCCATTGTCTAATCCATTCAACAATATTGAAATCCAAACTCAAAGATTTCAGTTTATTGATAAGCCTTCTATGTGCGACAGTGTCAAAAGCCTTACTAAAATCTAGGTAACCAATGTCTACTGCACCACCCTGATCTATTATTTTAGTTACCCAATCAAAAAAATCAATAAGATTAGTTTGGCATGATCTCCCTGAAGTAAACCCATGCTGTTTTTTGATCTTGAAATCCAAGCGACTTTAGATGTTCAACAATCCTATTCTTTAACAAGGTTTCCATTATTTTCCCCACTACTGAAGTAAGACTTACTGGTCTATAGTTGCCCGCCTCCTCCTTACTACCTTTCTTGTGAATGGGCACAACATTAGCTAATTTCCAATCTTCTGGAACTACTCCCATTAACAATGATTGGTTAAATAAATCTGTTAATGGTTTTGCTAGTACACCACTAAGTTCTTTTAATAACTTTGGATGTATCCCATCAGGTCCCATCGACTTATTTGTCTTTACTTTAGACAGCTGAAGTAAAACCTCTTCCTCTGTAAACTTACATGCATCAAAAGACTAATTAGTCTTTTTCCCTAAATGAGGTCCCTTACCCTCATTTTCATTTGTAAAAACTGAACAAAAATATTCATTAAGGCAGTCTGCTAAGCCTTTATCCTCTTCTACATAGCATCCTTCTTTTGTTTTTAATCTAACTAATCCTTGTTTTACTTTCCTTTTCTCATTTATGTATCTAAAAAATGTTTTATCCCCCTTTTTCACTGACTGGGCTATAGTCTCTTCTGTGTGTGCTTTGGAAGCTCTTATAGCTTGCTTTGCCTCTTTCTGCCTACTCTTATAGATCTTTCTATCTTCCTCACTCGGAGTATTTTTATAATTACTAAATGCTAGCTTTTTATTTTTTACTATTTTAGCCACCTCTGCAGAGTACCACAGTGGTTTCTTCAATTTTTTGCTCTTACTGACAAGCCTTATGCAATTTTCTGTTGCCTTCAGTAGTGCAACTTTTAGATAATCCCATTTCTCCTGGACTCCATTTAAATTGCTCCAGTCTGATAATGACTCCTTCACACCGAATCTAATTTTAGAAAAGTCTGTTTTTCTAAAATCTAAATCTTTTGTTTTTGTGTGGTGTGACTGCGTCACTGTTCTTATATTAAACCACACTGTCTGGTGATCACTAGATCCTAAACTTTCACCTACAGTAATATCTGATAACAAATCTCCATTTGTGAACACTAAGTCTAGTATGGCCTGCTTTCGAGTTGGCTCCTCCACTACTTGTTTTAGAGATAATCCCAGTAGGGAGTTTAGGATATGCGTACTCCTGGCGCAAGTAGCTGTTTTGTATTCATCTCATTATATTTATGCTCCATCCATATTTTTTTTAAATCCCTTTTAAAAGTATATTTAGAATTCCTTGTATCAATTTAACTGCCCCAACAGTATGATAGCTCCTTTCTTCCAATCTTAAGGGAATCTCCTATGTTGTTTGGAAGGCATAATTTATATACAGATCCTCAGAAAGGTCTTCCTATTGACCTTGAACATGTTTGTAAAGAGTAATCATGTGCCCTACAATGACGTCATTTCTCCAGAGAAAACAATCTCAGATTTGAAGGCTTTTTTCATTAACTTGCATCTTCAGTTTTGTAGACTTTCACTGAACCCGTTCTAGTTATATTATGTCCCTTTGTGCTACCATCTCCACATTGCAGAACCATTGGAGAGCAAGAAGAAGCCAGTTCTGAAATTTCCCCTTTTTTGCTGTTGCTTTGTGTTCCTGCAGCAGTAGGCTAGCATTGTTAAAATGGCACAGCACAGTCACACACCTTTTAATAGGGATTCTGCATCCTAATATACTGACATGAAGTCTTTCGTTTGACAGGGTATGCGATATTTGCACCATCGCGACTTCTCCCATGGCCGTTTAAAATCCAGGAACTGCGTGGTTGACGGACGCTTTGTGCTGAAGATCACGGACTATGGGTTCAATGACATTGTAGAAAGTCAGAAATCCCCACGTTGCCAGCATCCCGCAGTAGGTGAGAATTGGAACGGTATCGATGACATGTTTATGGATCCTTGGAGTTGTGGCAAAAAAAGAAATGGCTGATTTGATTGAGGAACTGACCACCTTGCAATTTACATCATTAACGTGCAGAGGCACAACTCAAAGTAAAAGATGGGGTATAAAAAATGATGCACTATGCCCACTGTGCCCAAAGAAAACGACAAAGTATGAAATATAGAATGTAGAACAAAGGCAGCTTTGAAAGTGTTATAGTGGTACAATGAATATTTCTAGTGATAGAGCAACTTATTAAAGCCATATTTACATTCTGCTCAATCACTATCTTAATCTATATGCTCTTTATTATGCTTTTCTGTTTGTGTAAAGCTGTACTGTTTTCTTTTTGGTCCACAGAATTGTTCTGGACCGCCCCTGAGTTACTCCGAGATCCAACGCTAGCCAGGAGAGGCACGTTCAAAGGGGATGTATTTAGCTTTGCAATCATTTTACAAGAGGTTGTAGTGCGGGGTCCACCCTATTGCATGTCAGGACTTTCAGCTGACGGTAAGGGCGTTTTACTTGATTTAATTACCAAAAATATTGAATTCTGAAGCAAGATTTGCTTGACGGGTCTACCAAGTTAACACGGAAAGCTGGTATGTCTTGGGTGTTCCAAAAACAGAGCTAAAGGGAGAAACAAGTGCACAAATATATTTGCAAGGCACACTGCAGAGTTTTGCAGTGGCAAAATATTCCTTTAACAAAAACTGTAATATCTCCAAAGCTCTTATAGTGATTAGCAAAAACAAAATACAGTACGCTTCTGAAGGGAAACATATTTTTACAAATGTAAGGAATTTAAGTTGTATATATGCTGTATTTGATCGTGTTCACTTCCTGACGCGTTTTGTACAAATCTGTGAATGCACATGTCTGTTTATTGTCTATGAGATCAGCTGCACTGATAATTCTATGTATTACTGTTATACCGCAATGTATAATCAGTCAACAGTACACCACATGCTTCTGATCTTGGACTATCGGTCACAATTAGAATTTACGATACACTTTTTACGTTTTACTCTTGCCAGTAACAAAAACCTTTCTATTGTTTGGCATATTTCTATCATGTTTCAGGGGGTCATTGTAATTATGAGCAAGAATCAACTTCCAGACACCGGCCATATTGTGGCTGATTAACCAATCAGAGATCTTGAAATATCCACCTAACTGTTGTATAAATCATGATCGTTACACAATACGTAAGGTACACACAATCAGTAGTGTATCTAACACAAGGCACTCGCCTAGGCGGCACTTTGCCAGAGGGCGGCACTTTGCCAGGGGGTGTGAAAGCACACTTCTGGTGCTTCAAACATTTTCGCTCTCCCTCTCCCACCGTTCAGCAAGCTTTAGCTCCTTCCAGTTAATCGGGATGATGGGGGCATGTAATGGGCATGGTGGTGGTATGTAATGAGGGTGATGGTGGCATGTAATGGGGGTGATGGG
This sequence comes from Pelodytes ibericus, assembly GCA_036172795.1. Lineage (NCBI taxonomy): Eukaryota > Metazoa > Chordata > Amphibia > Anura > Pelodytidae > Pelodytes > Pelodytes ibericus. Next base: position 285,209,117 of record CM069857.1, read on the forward strand.
GCATTTAGTGTGTATGCAATGTGGGTGATGGGGTCATGTAATGTGGCAGTTTGGCATTTAATGTGTGTGTAATGTGGGTGATGGGGCATGTCGTAGGTGTGCAACGTGGGTGATGGGGCATGTCGTAGGTGTGCAACGTAGGTGGGGGGGGGGGTGCCCGAATGTTGTCTGCCTAGGGCAGCACAAAACCAAGATACACCACTGCCCACAATGCACCTCTTGTTATGCCACCACAACAATCAGATAACACAAAATGTTACCCACCGCAAAAATCAATGATGGGCTTAAAAAAAATATATAACTATTTTAACTTAACTGCTGAGTTTGTTGTTGATCTTTGAAACTGAGTTTCAGAAAATACATTTGTGTGAGAGTTTGGAATTTGCGATTCATAATCCCGATTTTTCAGAAATTATAAGGAAGGTCAAGAAACCTCCCCCTTTATGCCGTCCCACCGTGGCCCCTGATCAGGCCCCTCTCGAGTGCATTCAGCTGATGAAACAATGCTGGAGTGAACTGGCAGAGAGGAGGCCAACGTTTGATGAGATCTTTGATCAGGTTAGTGCTTTGCAACAAACCAAAAAATACCTTGACGTGTCACTGTAAGAACCATCGAAAGTATATATGCAAAAATTGAGCAAAACAAAAAATAAAACTTTAAAGAGACTTTTGTCAACCTAAATAGTGTTTATACTGTGAATGTAGAGGAAATAAATTACATCTATTTCTCTTACTTTATACATTGTCTTACAATTCAATATGTAGATCATTTTTTCACAATCACAATATAAGTAATGTTTAGGTTGGCTGAGTACCTTTAAAGACCATATATATTATTTATTCATTTTTTATCTGTTTTTGCAATACTTACTCTTTTGCAGATGTTCTACCCCATTAAGTCCCCCTCTAATCTGTCTATGCTGGGCTTCCTTCATAAATAAATTCATAATGTAGAACTGATACTGACCATGGTATTCTGATCCCTTGCTACAATTATATCAGCTTCATTTTTCTTAGTTTTTACTTTTAAAAACCGAGGCCCAAAAAGGGGATTTAGAGTCTGTGTCAGTCCAAATGCACTTATCCCTAGCAAACAAACCAACAAACCAAAACAAGCAAACAGAGACCAACAGTTGTGGCCAGCATTATAACCAGGAGTCATCTCTTTGATTTATAAAAACCACAATGCATTACATCCAATAGATTGTTCGATTATTCCTTTCCCAAAGTTCCAATCTTTATACAGGATACAATATAACCCAATTTGGCTTTATTTTAAGGAAAACGCTACCCCTGTCAAATTTTAAGAGCAATAAAATGCAACCTACATGCAATTAAATAAATTTGAATTTCAGTCCAGGATCAGATATCATCTGCTATACTACAATGACTTATAATCCAATAACTCAGAACTGAAATAACTCTGAGACCAAAGGAAGATTGGTCAGAGGGAAAAACTGATATTCTTCATTTGACATTATAAGAGATTTTAGTTAATTTCAACAATAGAAAAAATACCTTTCTCGTACTTCACAGACATAGTTATATTACACCAAATGTAACAAAACAATTTGCAGTTTGTGTGAAATGTGGATTTTCCCACAGATCCAATAATTTTGAAAATCTATAATAAACTTTGAAATTGACATTGCCACCTCAGACTTCATAATGGTTTCATATCACCTACAAGTCAATACTCCAAAGAATACTCAGAGACTACTGGATTTTATAGTACTATTCACAAAATGGATGCAACCTACACCCCTTCTCCAGTATTGTAGGAAGCTACTAATGATAGACTGGACTAATGCCTTCTTCTTTCATGTCTCATTGTTGAGAAGTGTTTTCCTTGGTTATAAATAAGCCGGCCTCCTGATAAATCACAGATATTGCTTTAAAAAAAAAAAAAACACACAATGATTCTTCACTTCTTCCAAAAAAGTATCATATATATTAAGATACTTTGTTCTGCATTTTATTTAACATTTAAAATACAACCAGTCATTTAAAAGAACACACCATTACAGTAAATGTTGCTGTATTTTTTCTATGTGTTTTGATTCATGGGAAATGTTTAACAGTTCACAGTTTTCTTGTAGTTTTTAATTTCCCCGGGGGTTCTACATTCAGTAACAACCAACAACAAGGGGTTTGGGAGAGATAGACAGTACAGTAGAGCAACAGAAATAATAAAATGACACTTTATTCTTTGATGGGAAAGGTTGATAAATAACTTATCAGACAGATCTGTTCATTTCTTTTTTTTTTACTTTACATGTTGCAGTATTTATCTAAAATTTTTTTTTTTTTTTTTTTGTGCCTGTCTCATCAAATATTAAAGAAAAGTAAAAAAAAAAAAAAAAAAATCCTCTTGTAACTTGTGTTTCATTTTTCAGTTCAAAACCATCAACAAAGGAAAGAAGACCAATATCATTGACTCGATGCTAAGGATGCTGGAGCAGTATTCGAGCAATTTGGAAGATTTAATTAGGGAGAGAACAGAAGAATTGGAAGTGGAAAAGCAAAAAACAGAAAAACTCCTCTCCCAAATGCTGCCTCCGTGAGTTGACATTTTTTCTAAGGCTCTTTTATTGAGTTTTTTTTTTTTTTTTTTTTTTTTTGGATGAAAAACCCACAATTATATCTCATAAATATTTGAGCAAACTGTATTAGTCTCCAGGACTTGGCAGAGAAGCCCGAGTATGATCTAATGAAGAGCTGCAACACAAGGTCACTGACAACATTCACAACCATGGGGGGCTATTCACTAACAGGTGTGTTGCAGGTGAGATGAACATTTAATCTCACTGTTTTAACGAATCATTTTGCAGGGACAATCCTAGTGCATTTGCTTAGCAGGAGAAACTCACCAGGTTTGTACCTGAATAATGTACAGGTACAACTCACCTTTTAATGAATAGACCCCCCCCCCCCCCCCCCCAGTTCAGATATTCTCTGCTTTTCAAGTATGTTACTGTTACCCAGTTTAACTGTACTCATTTTACCTACTTTTGGAAGGATGAAGGGCTGAGTCAACCCTGCCAGGAATTGAACCTGCAACCCCGAGGGTTGAACAGATTCTGTAGATGGTGTATTATCCCACCTAGATGTCACATACATACAGTTGCTACATTGTTCATAATGTCCTTTTCGGATAATGGCTTCAATATTTGCCTGGTTTCTGAGTATTAAAGGGACACGAAAAACATTTTTTCCCACTTGTGCTTCTAATATAGACATGTCCCGGGGCATATTTTGTTTAACCCTTGCTTCCTTCAAGGACTCAATGGTTAAACAATGTTTAATGCTCCTTTCATTTTGGATGGCAAGTAACCACTTTTTTTTTTATTTTTTAAATTAAAGTTTTATTGAGTCAAGCATCATCAAAAATAACAATAAGAAATCTGAAATGTAACGCAGGTAATTGTGCCTTTACATAAAATCATATCGTATGTGCATATAATGACTCAGTTTTTGGTTTAATAGAACATTTTTACCGGAACTATAACTACTGTACTATAAAGTAGGAAATTAAAAACAGACATAACTATGCCTATGTACATACTAAGAATCAGGAAGGGCCTGAACAATATACATACGAAAAATTAGGCATATTTTCGGGCTAAAAAAAATAGAACTAATATCCTTTTAATTTTATCAATATAAAAGTATAAACACTCTGATACCATCACATAGGGACAGAAACATAGTGATCTGGTTACGAAACTTATGTTAAGCCTGCAACTCCGAACAGAACATCCAGGTCCTGAGAAAAAAGAAAAGGATATAAAAAGGGGGGATTGAGAAGGGCATAGAAAGACTGGGACAAAGAAAAATGAACAAGAAGGAATTAAAGTAGAGTAATCAAAGTTAACAATATGTAGAAGGAATAAAATGGTTGTATGGCCAACGTCTGGTATCCAGCTTTACTGTTTATCACGTCTTAAGATTCAAGGCTCCACGGGCATCGGAGCAGGCTCCTGGGTAGGCAATGATGAAATGTCCAGGTCTTGTAGAAATTGAGGAAAATCCAGTGGGTCTTCGATAGTAAGTTCTTTGTCTCCTTTGGAGACTGTGAGGTAATGCGGCATTCCCTATCTGTACTTGATCCCCAGTGACCGTAGGTGTGATGTCAACGGAACCATAGTGACCACTTTTTAATGATTTGTTTATTTATTATTTTAGAGATATATTAAAATGAATTCCTTTTTTGGATGTGAAGGACATTGTGGGGACTTCATTTATCTGCACATCTTATATATATGTAGCGAATGTGGCATTGTTAGTATGTTCATTATCTGTTCAGCTTTTTCCTGATACTATTATTAAAGCAGTGTGGTGTAGTTCTGGTTTATGCTCTTACAGAGTAAAGTACAGAGATGTCTAGGGTAACGTGTTTTAGAAGCAGTAGGATTACACTTTAATATAGTTTTTCAAACAATACAATAATATACAGGGTTTTTTTTTTTTTTTAAAAAGCACAGTACTGTATGATGTAGGTGACCTAACGCGTTTCGCCCATTTCATTTTCCTCAGAGGTCTTAAGAGCTGGCACTTTATTTTTATATCATGAGAAAGCTGTGACCCTAGAAAGAAAAAATTAAGAAAAAAGAGTGGGAAACTATAGCATTATAGACATTTTATATATTTATATATATATATATATTCCCGTCGCTAGGACGATCTATACGGTCACTAATTTTGGGGTTCCCAAATGGAGCTAGGACGGCACAGAAAGTCCGACGCTTAACACCTCCCCGCGGCTCCCCACGATGAACCGTGCTCGGATCCTGTTACAGGGACTTGCAGCTGGATCCTACCTGTCAGATGAGGCGCATGCCTCCGTGATGACACACTTGACTTTGGGAGGTCTTACGATTTTCTTGGCAGGGCCCCACAGCGTCTATTAAGACCCTGATCGGGTCTGTGCAATTGTGTCTCTGGCTACTGATCACCCTGTGGTCGGTGGACAGGATCAAAAAATAGCCAGGAACAAAAAGTCTTCTGGGACACAAGCACCATGCGTCACAAAGGGGAGCGAGAAAGGGAACTTTAGAGTTACATAAAAGTTGCAGCCAGCAGAAGGGAGTTTAAAGGGATTTTTTGCAGGGAACTGAGAAAGGAATTTCAAACTTAAAACCAAAGTAGTTGAGTTTGAATTCTCTTAACTATTAGAAAAGGAGGGCCAAGTTCCTGGGCAAGCCACACCTTCTGCAATTTGAATCCACCTGATCTGCTTGAACATGCCACAGAAGAAAATTCAGTGCTGTGTCCAAGTACTGAACTTGTCAATAATCATTATGGTGCGATCATTCCCCCGTGTGCCACCAATAGAAACATAGAAACATGGAATGTGTCACCGGCAGATAAGAACTATTCAGACCATCTAGTCTGCCCAATTTTCTAAATACTTTTGTTAGTCCCTGGCCTTATCTTATATGGAGGATAGCCTTGTGCCTTGTCTCCTTCACAGTGTTTACCTCTACCACTTCTGCTGGAAGGCTATTCCATGCATCCACTACCCCCTTTTAGTAAAGTTATACTTGATATTACTCTTAAACCTTTCCCTTTCTAATTTAAGACTATGTCCTCTTGTTGGGATACTGATTCTTCTTTTAAATATACTCTCCTCCTTTTACTGTGTTGATTGCCTTTCTGTGTTTAAATGTATTTGAAATAAATCATATCCCCCTGTTACGTCTTTCCTCCAAGCTATACATATTAAGATCCTTTAACCTTTCCTGGTAAGTTTTATCCTTCAACCCATGAACCAGTTTAGTAGCCCTTCTCTGAACTCTCTCCAAAGTATCAATATCCTTCTGGAGATACGGTCTCCAGTACTGCGTACAATACTCCAAGTGAGGTCTCACCAGCGCTCTGTACAATACTCCAAGTGAGGTCTCACCAGTGCTCTGTACAATACTCCAAGTGAGGTCTCACCAGTGCTCTGTAAAATACTCCAAGTGAGGTCTCACCAGCTCTCTGTACAATACTCCAAGTGAGGTCTCACCAGTGCTCTGCACAATGGCATGATACTTCCCTCTTTCTACTGCTAATAGACAAAGCATTCTGCTAAAACCTCTCCCTGTACAACCAAGCATTCTGCTAATACCTCTCCCTATGCAACCAAGCATTCTGCTAATACTTCTCCCTATGCAACCAAACATTCTGCTAATACCTTTTCCTATGCAACCAAGCATTCTGCTAATACCTATCCCTATACAACCAAGCATTCTGTTAATACTTCTCCTATGCAACCAAGCATTCTGCTAATAGCTCTCCCTATACAACCAAGCATTCTGCTAATACCTCTCCCTATGCAACCAAGCATTCTGCTAATACCTATCCCCATACAACCAAGCATTCTGTTAATACTTCTCCCTATGCAACCAAGCATTCTGCTAATACCTCTCCCTATACAACCAAACATTCTGCTAATACCTCTCCCTATGCAACCAAGCATTTTGCTAATACCTCTCCCTATGCAACCAAGCATTCTGCTAATACCTCTCCCTATACAATCAAGCATTCTGCTAATACCTCTCCCTATACAACCAATCATTCTGCTAATACCTATCCCTATACAACCAAGCATTCTGTTAATACTTCTCCCTATGCAACCAAGCATTCTGCTAATACCTCTCCCTATACAACCAAGCATTCTGCTAATACCTCTCCCTAAACAACCGAGCATTCTGCCAACATTTCCTGCTGCTCTATTACATTGCCACCCTACATTTAAGTCCTCTGATATAATTACCCCAATACAGGTCCAGTATTGCAAATGCTTGTCAAGTCTTTATTTTTTTTAAATATACAATAATTGCACTTGCTTGGCGCAATTCGCACAGCTAATTGTTTGTAGTATTGGATCTTTACTAACGGCACACAGAGGAAAGTTTGTACCCCATGTAAAAGATTAACCTTTGGTAATTTTTCCATGAATTCCAAGAAGCTAAATTATAAATGTATATATTCTGTTCTATAAGACCATTAGAAGGAGACGTTTAATTGTCTTAATTGTTAATAATCAAATTATATTTTTGTTTTGTTTTGTTTTTTTCTAGTTCCGTGGCCGAAGCCTTGAAGACTGGCGCCACAGTCGAGCCAGAATATTTTGATAAAGTTACAATCTATTTTAGTGATATTGTGGGATTTACCACCATCTCGGCCCTCAGTGAACCTATCGAAGTGGTCGACCTTTTGAACGATCTTTACACCCTGTTTGATGCGGTACTTGGTAATCACGATGTTTACAAGGTGAGAGACAAATTACATGTCCTCCTTTCAAAATTCTCCTAATTAATATTTCCAGTCACTTAAGATGATATTGCTAGCATCAATACTTTTAAATCATTGGCACTCCCAGGTAGAGGACCTGTAGGCAGGGGCAGGCCCCAACATTGCTCACTGTGGACATTTTCTGGGGTCTGTGACAGACCATTTAAAGGGAAACTACCACTTACATAAGATGTAACTTGATAACCTTGTCATTTAAAACAAACACTGTTTGAAAAAAATAAAATTAGGTGTTTATCTCCGGCATCCATTTTGAGAATATTTCCCATGATGCGACATCATCCAGAATCTTCCAGCCAGTCTCACTTCACAACTTTTGCCAAAGCCTGAATGCTGATGTCATGAGATACTCCCCTGCTCTCTTACTGGCTCCTGTGTATCAAAGTGGGCAGGACTAGGTGGCTGTGTACAACTTTTTTTTTACCATGGAAATTAGAGAGTAGCCTGATCAAACAAATGCAAGTCTATCAGAATTCTGACTTATAGACTGCATTCTGTGTCCCCAGCCCCAAAGTGAGATACTAGTGCTATATTTCACAAAATAGTGGCCCCCAGTCTCACTTGTTTAGTTACATATTTTATTAAAGTCACATAACAAAAGACATATCTGCAATCAGCAATACAAAATAAAATAAAACCTTTTCATTTTTTGGTGGGAGTGTCCCTTTAATGATGTTCTATGAACCTTCACAGACACTGGTGACCTGGTATGGACACTTTGCCTATCCCTGCCTACAGGTACCAGTCTGTTGAGGATGTTGAATGTTCTGCAAGAAATACATTCAGAATATAATTTAGTCATCTTTAGTAATCCGACACAACCAGAAGATCCACAGGCAATTCCAATGTGAAAAAGCAGGGACATAAATAGAAACCTCTTGGCTCCGGTGAGAAAATGTGACACCACCGCAAAATACTACCAGTGCCATCCATCCCCACTTTTCCCCCTATCACTTCGCACAGCACCAGAGTTGCCCCCACATCATACATCCCTCACAGTGCCAGCTACGTTCGTATATCACTTGTTAATGCCAGTTTTTCCACACATCGTTTCCTATTGACTACTTTTCCCTCAAATCAATTGTCAGTGCCAGCTTTGCCTCATATGGCTTGTCAGTGCCAGTTTTTCCCCACGTCGATTGTCAGTGCCGGTTTTACATGTCCTGGTCCATGCTTAGCCCACCACAGTGTCAACATTTTCCAGTAATGCAACTGTTAGGTCAGATTGGCGACCAGTTTGCATGTGTGAGGGCAGATTGGCAACTGAGATGAAGATTGGCAAATGTGAGGGGCAGTAGATTAGCAAGTGGGAAGCAGATTGGCATGCGTGTGTCATCAGTGAGGCAGATTGACAAATCTGGGGGCATATTGAAAATAAAAACAAGAAATGCATTTGTTCAATCGTAATTTTTATTAAATATGAAAAAAACTGTTTACATCTGAATTAATATTTACTAGTAAAACTTTTTTTTTTCTATATGGTAGTCTTACATTCAGGCCTTTTCTTTTTTCCCCCAAATTAATATTCACAGTTTGAGGGGTTGTCTTATAATCAGAGACGTCTTATATTTGAGTAAATACAGTAAATGTTTTTATTATGTCCTTAGACAAAGCAGCAGGAGAGACAAACATAATTCTGGACAAATAAATGGCTCACGCTCTATGCATTTTGCACATAAGTGCTTAATCCTAAACAGCTTCTTAAGCAAAAATAAGCAATTTATGCGCGAAACGCGACAGCTGACAATTGATTCATCCTGAGCAGCTAAACTAGCAACTGCTTCATCTAAGGGCACAATAACAAACCTGTTTATTGTTACTGAACCTTTCCCTGTGTCTCTTTTGGAGTTAATCTGGCGCAGTTCTTGGATATTTGCGGCTTATCGGGGTCAATGAAACGGTTCCCATTTGGCGTTACATCACCCAGACCGGGTGATATTCATCATCGTTTCTTGAAGCTGGAGCTTGTATCTTGTTGCCTCTCCTATACGAATATAAATAACAAAACCGCGTTAATGAAGACTATTTATTTCAGGTCGAAACAATCGGGGACGCCTACATGGTGGCATCAGGACTCCCGAAGAGGAACGGAAACAAGCATGCCGCGGAAATCGCCAATATGTCTCTAGACATCCTTAGCTCTGTCGGGACATTCCAGATGAGACATATGCCTGACGTACCTGTCAGGATACGAATAGGTTTGCATTCAGGTACAATCTCTATCACTGCATGTCAACATTTAGCCTATTTTCTGTACGTGTTTTTATTATATCTGAAATGCTCTTATATTTACTTTAAAACGAATAACAGTTTCTCCTGTACATTACGCCGGAAATATTTCGGGACCTCTAAATTCACTGACACCCAATAAGGAGAATTCTGAGAGACAGACGGGACTGTTGCTATAGCAACACCAATAAATCTTCTAGTAGCAGTTTTTAAGGAGATAGGAAGTAGTGTTGAGCGAACCCGAACCGCACTGTTCGGGTTCGTACCGAACATTACGGTTTTTGGACCCAAGACCCGAACATGGACATTTCACTGTATGTTCGGGTTGGAGTTTGGGGTTCGGCGATTACATTGTATGTAATGCTATGGGCTTGCTATAAACCGAAATGGAGTCCCCATTCATACGAATAGGTTCATTGATATGAATGGGGACTCTATTTCGGTTTATAGAAAGCCCATAGCAGTACATGTATTTCATAAACCCAAAGTCTATAAACCGAAAGACATTCGGTTTATAGACTTTGGGTTTATGTAATACATGTAATGCTATTGCTGTTCTATAAACTGAAATAGAGTCCCCATTCATATGAATAGGTCAATTGACCTATTCTTATGAATGGGGACTCTATTTCAATTTATAAAATAGCAATAGCATTACATGTATTACATAAACCGAAAGAGATTCGGTTTATAGACTTTCGGTTTATGTAATACATGTAATGCTATTGCTATTCTATAAACCGAAATAGAGTCTCCATTCATACGAATAGGTCAATTGACCTACTCGTATGAATGGGTCACTCTTACCCACATTTTTCTTCATTTTGCAGCCCTCTAGCCCTTTCCAGGACTTTTTTAGAGGCATTTTAGTGGCCAAAAGTGTGTGTCCCCATTGACTTCAATGAGTTTCGGGGTCAAGTTCGGGGTCAAGCTCGAGCACGGACCCGGACATCCAGGTGTCCGCTCATCTCTAATAGGAAGTGTTGAGAAAAAAGCTGATACGATCGGATTTTTATTTCATTCACATGATGCAGTACTGTTTTTTTTAAATTTATGGGTACGGGGGGCAAACATATCCACAGGTTGATCGTTTCAAATTTAGGAATTTTGGCATTTTAGCCGATCTGTAAAATTTTTATCGAGTCATTATGACATTTCAAGAAAATTGCCAGCGCTCTAAACCTAAGCCTATAAATAGATATATTAAATAATTATGAAACATTTAGTGCTGTAGTTTGAGAGACATACAAAAAAATAATTTAAAAAACACCCACCTCGACAAGGTAGGTTTATTGAAGTGGGGGGAAAAAAATCAGCATTAGCTTCTAAGGCCACATTTCTCATGTTCTCCATGGGGGTCTGTGATGGTCAATGTAATAACACAGTAACATAGTAAGATAGGTTGAAAAAAGACACAAGTCCGTCAAGTTCAACCCTTCTACCTATCATTCAAAAAAGGCAAAAACCCCTAAGGAAGCTATTTTGAATTTTACCTCCTAGGGATAAAAATTCCTTCTCGACTCCAAAGGGCAATCAGATTTCTCCTTGGATCAATAAGCTCTATTATTAATGCTTATTCTATTTTTAATAGCCCTGTATGTTCTGCCTTTCTAAAAAAAAAAAACATCCAGACCATGTTTAAATGCATCTATTGTGGTTGATAGCACTACCTCTCTTGGCAGTGAGTTCCATAACTTTATTGTCCTTACCGTAAAGAATCCCTTCCTTTGCTGTCTATGAAATCTTTGCTCTTCCAGTCTTCAGAACATTCACAAATCTTGCCTATCACTTGACACGTTGCCTATCCCTACATGTAACTGACCCGTTTATTCATTCTCAAATAATATTTGCAATGAGTTACCGTCGATTACCTTCTTCAGAGGGGTCTCAGAACCAAAAAGAGGGAGGAAACTTTTTACCGTCCGAGCTACAGTATGTCTTGAACATTATTATCATTGGCAAGAGACAAACAATCTATGATGTCCATTCCAGATGGAACACACATAGGGCAGGAACACCGATGTAATGTAGGAGTTATCATTCTGTAAGTTCTATTATTTTAGATCGGTGCTCCTGTTCTATGTGTGTTCCATTTGTTGTATTCCAGACTTCATTAAAGAACTTAAAAGATGATTTTTAGCCATTTCTGAGACGCCTTCTAATCCTTTACAAGTGTCATCATTCCTTCTATTCCATCAGTCCTTATATTTACTTTAGTACACTATGATTGTATTTTTTTTTATGTTTAAAGTGGTCTCAAGTAATTCTGCTCCCTCCTGGTTATTTATTGGACTTTTGATAGTACATGCAGTAGTGTATCTTCCTAAAGGCAAACAAGGCACTCGCCTAGGGCGGCACATTGCCAGAGGGTGTTAAAGCACACTTCTGGTGCTTCAAACATTTTTGCTCCCTCCCCCACCATTCAGCAAGCTTTAGCTCCTTCCCCATAATCGGGGTGATGGGGGCATGTAATGGATGTGGTGGGGGTATGTAATGAGGGTGCTGGTGACATGTAATGGGGTGATGGGGCATGTCATGGGTGGGGGTGCACTAATTTTGTCTGCCTAGGGCAGCACAAAACCAAGATACACCACTGAGTACATGCCAGTTTTTCCTCTGACTGGCAGCTGCCATACTTCCATGGGACACAGGCAGCCCGATCAGGTCAGCGACTGGTTCTCTCTGCCAATCGTCCTTGACCTAGTGTTTCATGTTTCTGACTCAAATAAAAGGAATTCCTTTGTTCTAGAAGCAAAAACCTGTAAAATAAAGCATTGTGCTTTTACCACAAGAGAGATACTGTATTAGGTCTGCTTAAAAAAAAAATGGTTGCTCCCTGTTACCTGTAAGTCATTTTGCATGCAACATCAGATGTCAAGGGTAGCAAAATAGGGACTCTACAACTACATTCTCAGACTATATGTTCCTACCCATTATCCTATGCAGTGGTGATAGAACTTAAATTTGGTTATTTCTTATAGAAAAAATAATCTGTGATTTGCAGATATGTTTTAATATCTCTGGTTTGGCTTCAAAGTTCCCCAACAATTGAAGAGAAAACCGATAGACATTAAAAAAAAAAATGGTGGTGGAAAATTGTATATTAGGCCAATTTGTTTTGGCTGAAGAATTAAACACAAATTTGAAATGTAAGATCAAATATGTTGCCACCTTTTTTGTAGGAAGTACTTCTGTTCTGTCTTGAGACATCACAGGGCTGGCCTTGGAAACAGTATGGAACAATGCACGTCTTTGTGTTTTTTAGGGCCATGCGTGGCTGGAGTAGTGGGTCTTACAATGCCACGTTATTGTCTATTTGGAGACACAGTGAATACTGCATCACGAATGGAATCCACAGGACTGCGTAAGTCACCTGTTTCTTTCTTTTAACCAGTATGTAATATTTATGTTTTCCGAATGAAAACTTAAATGTCAGCAGTAGGAAAAAAAATCAACTTTCTTTAGATTACATCAAGTGTATACATTTTAAATAGAAATGTTTTAATGAAAGAATACAAATAAAGTACGTTATTAAGCCCTTTTTGTACCATACATCCCATTCCGAGGGCGGACATGTTGTTTAGAATCTTGGGTCAGATCAGTCACATGACCCACGATTCTAAGCATCTCCCCTTGTGATCGGTGGCCAGGAACCAATCGTGACGTTTTGGTTCTTGCGTCATTTGGGACGCAAGCACCATGCGTCACGAAGGGTTTAATGTTGGAGAAAGTGTAAATATGGGCCAGAAATATATATTGAAACCTGTTTTTATGCTTGTTTTGTAGCTTACAGAATCCACATCAACCAAAGCACAGTGGCGACACTTCGCACGCTGAAAGAGAATTATAAAATAGAGCTTAGGGGAAAAACAGAACTAAAGGTGAGTCTTCTATTGAAACCCTTTATGTATAAGGCACATGTCATGAGTAAATATACTGACCAATAGCAATACAATAACCAATACTATGTGCGTAACAACCTCAATAAAATGCTAATCTTCAAGCCCTAAGCTATAAAACGTAAAACGGCTACTCAATAAAGAGAGAAATGCAGGGAACTGAGATTTGGAATTTCAAACTTAAGACCAAGGTAGCTGAGTTGGAAAGAGTCTCCTATTAAGCTGCTTTGGGGAATTTTTCCAACTCCTATTGGTCTAAAAGATGGAAATTCTCATCTCAGTTCCCTGGAGTTCTCTCTTTATTGAATGGACCAGTATCCACTCAACTAATATATCTTGTTCTTCACCCCACCCTAATTCCACAGCCTTGGTCTCTGAAAACCTAACAATCTTTGGACTATGCCAACTTAGTCTGAATAGTCTCACTCTAACCCAGTGCGTGTGTTTGTCTGTCTTACTTGGGTTATTTTACCTATATATAGGCTACTAACAAGTGGAGAATATTTTTTCGGGACCCAAGTCCTGTATCCTCTCCTGAATACTATAGGATTGTGTGATTTCAGTCTTCACAACTCCACGGTTAATGCTGACATGTACAGAAACTTATTGATGGTCATGCGCTCTTTCCCAAACATACTTTTTTTGTGGTATTTGCACCACGCCAAGGAGCATATTAATCTCATGTGGACAGAAAGCAGGGGAGGCCTGTCTATGGGGGTCAGAGGGGCAATTGCTTCCGGTCTGCCATCTAACATGACACGATGAGTTTTCCCTTCTTAATGCCCCACAGCAGTGGAATTTTTCTCACTTTCGATACAGTTGTCTTTCTATCGATCTCTGTAACTGTTAACATTTCTGTCTATCTGTGTCTATAGTTGACTATAGCGGGTACGTCCCTCGCCTGCACTGAAAAGTGTTGGAATTTATAAATAGGCACAATCGCCATTATACGTAACAATGCTCCTTTTTATATCTATCCTGACATTTTTCAGCGTCTGAGTTTTTTTTAAACATGTCCCCATAATGTGTAGGAAACTAAGTGTTGTCAGAGGACTGTACCTTACCCTCACATCGGGCCTTGGTGCTTCTAGATACTTTACTCCACAGGTTTGTGTAAAATAACTAAGTTTCTCCCATTCATCTGGCCTTCATCTGTCAACATGGGCTGGCTAGGTTACAGTCCTTGGCCAGTAAGCGCCTAAGAGGACCATGTTGGGTTCTGGTCATTATAATACCAAATATTTTCCATTGAAAAGCTCAGTAGCTATACATCAGCAGGCAGCACAGATGTCAGATCCCAACTCCACTAATTATCTCTTGCTTTCATAGGGGAAAGGTATAGAAGAAACATTTTGGCTAGTAGGACGTGATGGTTTTACCAAACCTTTACCAAATCCTCCAGACGTAAAGCCGGGGTAGGTATTTCCTTTTATTTATATACTTGGCCAGTGAAATGCGATGGGGTTGTGTGTTTATCTTAATGTGCTGTCAACCCCTTAGTGATTGGACTTTTAGAATATTTTTGGTCGTTCTGGAAAATGGCTGTTGTTGTTTTAGGGGTAAGAAGGGCTTTCATTGGATACCACTGTCTTTAACAAATCATATGATGAATATAAGAAAAATAATAAAATATGATAAAATTTAAAAATACTACTTTTTCTAACTTTTACATGAAAAATCTTTTACACGTCTACAAACGCTAATAAAAAAAACCCTGTTGGTTATATTTTTATATTTGACTTGAGTTTAGAAATATCAAATGTTTACATGTTTCTCTGTAATTTTTGCGCAAATTATAGGGCAATAACTGAAAGAAGTGAATTACCGTATTTGCTCGATTATAAGACGAGATTTTTTTCAGAAAAAAAAATCTGAAAACTACCCCTCGTCTTATAATCGAGGTCTTCTTATAATTTGACCTCAAATTGAGGTCAGATTATAAGACATGGATCCAGGTCCCCAGCAGAGCTGCAGGGGACCTGGATCCCCCTCTCTAGGAGCAGGGGATGTCTGCGCAACGAGCGCAGACTCCCCTGCTTCCACCCGGCACGACCGCCAGGGCTTCTGTGAAGAAGCCGGGTACTTCCGCTTTCGTCACAGAAGTCCCGGCGAGCGTGCCGGGCGGCAGCAGGGGAGTCTGCGCTCGTCGCGCAGACATCCTCTGCTTCCCCACTAGCCACCAGGGAAAAGCGGGCAGCTGGGGGATGTCTGCACGATACGTGCAGACATCCTCCATGCTGCCCGACACGGCAGACTATTATGACGGACAGCTGTCCGTCATAATAGACTGCCGTGTCAGGCAGCATGGAGGATGTCTGCAAGTATCGTGCAGACATCCCCCGGCTGCCCCCACTAGCCACTAGGGATCAAGGTAAGAGGAAGGGAGGGTGGGGGGCATAGAGACAGGGGGAGGGAGGGGGGCAGAGAGACAGGGGGAGGGAGGGGGGCAGAGACAGAGTCAAGGGGAGGGAGGGGGTTAAGAGACAGAGACAAGGGGAGGGAAGGGGTTAAGAGACAGAGACAAGGGAGTGAGGGGGTTAAGAGACAGAGACAAGGGGAGGGAAGGGGTTAAGAGACAGAGACAAGGGGAGTGAGGGGGTTAAGAGACAGAGACAAGGGGAGGGAAGGGGTTATGAGACAGAGACAAGGGGAGGGAGGGGGTTAAGAGACAGACAAGGGGAGGGGGGAGAGAGAGCCAACACTAAGGGGAGGAGAGAGAGAGAGAGAAAAATGGGGGCAAGGGAAGAGAAAGGCAGCATTGGCACATAAAAAGAAATAAAAACTAGAAATACATTTTTTGATATCATAATTTTTTATTAAAAAAGCAATTTACATGTGAATATATACAAGTTGAACTTTTGTCCTATAGCGTAGTCTTATATTCAGGCTTTTAGTTTTTTTCCTAATGGAATATCCAAAGTTTGGGGGGTCGTCTTATAATCAGGGTCGTCTTATAATCAAGCAAATACGGTACTATTTCCTAACTATTTTCTCCTTCAGTGATCTTTTAATCTTAAACCTGACCCTAAATCTTACCCTACAATATCCCTAATGCTAACCCTAAAAAAAAATCAACTCTCCTTGAGTGACAGAAGTGATCATTGATCACTTCCAAAGCTCTTGCCCACTACAGGGCAGCACTGTATTGTAAAGTCATGCTTCCTTTCAATATGGCACATGCGATCACTCTGGGGAGCAATCACATTGGACCATGAGGCAAAATGCCGGTACGGCTCAATGCCTTTATATCGAGGTATTTTAGCAACACCGGCTGAGCATAGGAAGTGACCGATGCACGTTTCATCGAATTACAGGCCTGGCTTGACAATTGTTGTGAAAGGGTAAGAAGAAAATGCTATAAAGAACAATGAGAAAATGCGGGGCTGCATTTTTTTATTGGTCGCAAAAAAAAGCAAATGAATGCAACATAGTAATTTAGGTTGAAAAAAGACACAAGTCCATCAAGTTCAACCCTTCTACCTATCATTCCAGCTTTTGATCCAAAAGAAGGCAAAAAAACCTCTAAGGAAGCAATTTGAAATTTCTCCTCCTAGGGGTAAATATTACTTCTTGACTCCAAAGGGCAATCAGATTTCTCCTTGGATCCATATGCTCTATTTATAATTTGATAGCACTACCTCTCTTGGCAGTGAGTTCCATAACTTTATTACCATTTAAAGTATATGTTGCTTTGTTACTATTTTTCCCGTAATGCATAACTTTACATTTGTCTATACTGAACCTCATTTGCCACTTAATTGCCCAGTCCCCCACTCTGTCTAAATCTTCCTGTAAAGAACAAACTTGAAGATTAGTCTTTATTACCTTACCTAATTTAGTGTCATCAGAAAACATGGAGACATGGCTCTCAGCACAACTTGGGAGATCATTAATAAATAAATAAAAAATAAGAGGGCCCATAACAGTCCACTGAGGTACTCCGCTCAATACCCTGGTCCAAATTGAGTATTTTCCATTTACAACAACACTCTGCATTCTATCTTTTAGCCAATTTTCAATCCAAATACATACATTTGCCCCAAACCTATTTCTCTCAATTTGTAGAGTAACCTTTTTTGTGGAACTGTATCAAATGCTTTAGCAAAATCCAAATAGATCACATCAACTGCCACACCTAGATCTATATTTTTACTGACTTGTTCATAGAATGTTATTAGGTTTGTTTGACAAGACCTGTCTTTCACAAAACCATGTTGACTTTTACTAATTATCTTCTGATTCAAGCTGTATTCTTGAGTTTATACCTTTAGCAATCCTTCAAATAATTTCCCCTACAGATGTCAAGCTCACTGGCCTATAATTGCCCGGCAGAGATTTGGATCCCTTTTTAAATATTGGATAATAATAATTTAATTGGTAGCATTTTAAATGTAATGTAAATATAGCCTTTCATGGCACCCTGGAAACTTCTGTTAATTGTAGGTGAGGCTCAATGTTTTGATCAGTGAGTGTACCTTTTTCCGAATTGTTGCAATATACAGATGTCTGTTCCTTTGTATCATTATTACAGTGATCTTCTGTACAAAGGCAGTACCTCTTGTTCCGAGCTTTAACAGAAAGCAGGCATTGCATTATTATAACATTCGGCCTCATAACTGTGCCTTACTTGATCCAACCAATCCTGTAGCTTTCCATATACTCCAGTCTGCGATCGCTGCTAAACCAAACGGGAAGTTGCTAGCTTCAGAATGAAGTTGATCTTGCATCAGCTCATCGATGGCTTTAAGAAGCAAAGTCCTGATTTGGGACCATTATCCGGGGGTGTATAGGGACACTGTAGAGCTACATAAACACACAGCGGCACTGAAACTCCCCCTCCGAAGCCTACGCCCAGAATACCAGGTCATGGTTGGGTGATGGGCATTTGTATGAAAAAACACTTTCCATGACACCAGCACATGAACCAGAGTTAGTTTGTCATTTTCTGTTAATTATTAAAATACTCTATGACACCAGCACTGTCAATTGATACAGTAGATACTCTATCTACCTGCTTAGGTTGACCCTGCATGGAATTGTACTTGATATCCTGAGGGTTGAACAGATTATATATATAATGCCAGTCATCATATACCCTGCTGGTACAGTGAGCTGGACAAAAGAACACTCAAAAGCTCCTAACAATGTACAGGGGGGTCAACCCCAAGTTCAACATGCAGATACTGTTCACCAGCCCTAAGAAGGCGGTCAGTGTGTCTGGTGTGTGTTAGAGCAGTACGATGAGTAGGATGAGCTGCTGAGAGAAAGCCTGAAGCAGCAACAAACATGGATGGAATATCAAGTAGAGAAAGTTCCACTGCAAGACCCTGCATGGGATGTACCATCGACAGATAGCAGAGGTGGCTGACATTGGGAAATCCTACCAGTGGTGGAAGAGGGCTGGACTCAAAGACAACACTGAGGCACTGATCATACCAGCACAAAAACAAGCACCGAGCACCAGATCCATATAAGCAGGGATCTACCACACCAGACAAGATCCAAGGTGCAGACTGTGTAGTGAGGCCTCTGAGACAGTCCAAAACATAGTGGCAGGGTGTAAGATGCACAACCAAGTAGCTGGCATTGTGCAAAGGGACATCTGCACACAGGGCTGCCACCCGGAATTTCAGGGCCCTTACTGAATAACTTGACCGCCCTGACAATATCTCCCACTCGCCCCACCTACCCTCACAAGCATGTTATCCCGGGCTAGTGTAATATGGAGAGTGGTTGGGAGCAGTTGGTCAATATGCCAGTAATATTTTGCCACTCAATATTCCAGTATTTTGCCACTTAGTATGCCAGTATTTAGCCATTCAATATGCCATTCTTTTGCCATTTAATATGCCAGTATTTTGCCCCTCAATATGCCATTCTCTTGCCATTTAATATGCCATTCTTTTGCCCCTCAACATGCCAGTATTTTGTCCCTCAATATGCCAGCTAATATGCCAGGATTCTGCCCCTCAATATGCCAGGATACTGCCCCTCAATATGCCAGGATTCTTCCCCTCAATATGCCAGGATTTTGCCATTTAATATGCCAGGATTTTGCCCCTCAGTATGCCAGGATTTTGCCCATCAATATGCCATTCTTTTGCTCTCAATATGCCAGGATTCTGTCCTTAGTATGCCAGGAGGTTTCCCTTCAATATGCCATTCTTTTGCTCTCAATATGCCAGGATTCTGCCCCTGAATGTGCCAGTATTTTGCCCCTCAATGTGCCAATGTTATGCTCGTTTGCCACCCTCCTCCCCCCTTCCCCGCTACTTACCTCCTTGCTGCTCTGTCTGTCTCCCGGTGCAGGTCCGGGGCTGTGAGGGAAGCGTTGTGCACTACCCTCCAGCCGCGCGGCTTCAATAGAGTTTATTTTTTAAAAAAATGCGACCAGAGTAACTCCGGTCGCATTTTTTTTTTCCTAACAAACTTTATTAAAGCCGCGCGGCCGGCTTAAACGAGGGATTTTTAATTTTTTTTTCCTGGCGTGACCCGGGCCCGCCAGGCCCCCCGGACCCGCCTGGACCAGGACGCCAGAATCGCCTGTCACCCCTTGACGGTGGGCCTGTCTACACAGTATATGGACTAATTCCTCCTGGGTCCAGATGAGAGATTCCACAGAAGGTCGTGGAGAGCAACAGAAGCTAAGATCCTGTGGGACTTCAAAATCCAGACGGAGAGACAGGTTCTGGCCAATCAACCCAACATTTTGGTAGTAGACAAGGACCAGAAGACAGCGATGGTGATAGTCAGAGCGGTGCCAAGTGACTTCAACATCAGGAAGAAGGAGTATGAGAATCTGGAGAAGTACCAGGGGCTGAAAGAGGAACTAGAGAGGTCAAAATGGTCCCCCAAATTTTTTTTAAAAAAAGTGGTCCCAGTAGTGATAGGAGCACTCATGGCTGTGATACCGAAGCTGGGAGAGTGGCTCCAACAGATTCCAGGGACGGCACCAGAGTCTCTGATAGAGGACATGATGTAGAGGAAGATGCATACCACCCATAGGGGGTGAGAAAAAGATATATAAATAAATATACATACCTCATATATATCGAGTGAGCTAATGCTAATGTAGAATGTAGAATGTAGAATCTTTTCATACTTCAGGCCCTTCATCCTTCTGAGGTAGATAAAATTAGTACCATTAAATTGGGTAATAGTAACATTACCCAAAAATAACATCCAAAAACAACTTACTTGAAAACCAGAAACTATGTGAACAAACACTGGTAAAACACTTTGTTATTACCATATAATCATTACAGCCAAGTACGAAAAAAAAAGTTCGATTCCAGCAATATTTTGTTCCTGGGTATTTGCTTTGCATATAAATGTTTGTAAAAAATGTGCATAGCTTTTATATGTTGTACAGTGTATTTTGATTAATGTCGGCATCTCCAGGGGAATCGTGTTCGCGGAGCACAGTAAATTCTCCTCAATAAGGTAATATCTCAGCGCAATAAAGCCTTCTCGCGGTGCCTTAATCTAGATAATTGGGAGTGAAAAGCCGTAAAAGAGGACAAAATAAATAGAAACGATCGGAATAATAACAGGAATGACTCTGTAAAATATGAATTTTAAATAATGGCTTGGATTGTACATACCCTAACAAACATTTGCATTTTAATATTCAGCCGGAGTAATAGATGGGTGTGCAGGCAGGCGCTGGAATGTTGATGACAAAGTTGACACTATAACTTTCGGCAACTCATAACATGGTGGTGTAGTGTCGTTAGTGTTTGTTATTGTATTTGTTAAGTGCCGTCATATTCTGCAGCAATGCACAGGACATAGAAATATTAGGGGACACAAAAATGTTTGACTTACCTGAGCCAAAGGCAAGGAGGGCCCTAGGTGAGGAGTGCACTGCCATTATCCAAATATATATATATATATATATATATATATATATATATATATATATATATATATATATAAAAAAAAGGAGCACTAAAATAAATAAAATAAGAAAAAAAAATAGATATGTGTATTGTAGAATACTTCAAAAAGTAAACAAAAATAGAAACAAAGCGCTCTAGAGAGAATATACACCAGAAAATAAATATGATACAAAGTGTATATATTTATTAAATTTAGATGAAAAATATAAATAACAAGTATAGAAAAACTCACAAATGCCCAGTGAACTTCCTCGAGAAATGAGGCAGATGTAATAGAGCAATGAAGAACATGTATAATAAGATACAGTGCGCATAGAAACAGTTTGCAAATATGTAATGAACCAGGATAATACCTATATGTTAAGCAATGTGCGCGCACAAACTAAATGGTCAGGTACCACAATAACATCCACACACACATATATATATATATATATATATATATATATATATATATATATATATATGTAAGAAATATAGGGTGCCTTGGGATACTTAGTTGAGTGAACCAGTTTTTGAGAGTTCTAGTCTTGTCTGTTCCTGGGTGAGGAGCCAGCCAGTGGAAGACCCAAGATGAAGGCACAGGGAGGTGATATTCATTTAATTGTATAAGTATAACCTTTTTCTGTTACCAGTTGATTATGAAGCAGTTATCTGTAATGTGTACACAATGAATTTCCTTGTATAACCTGTAACAGTATCTGAGTTTAAAAACAATATGCCTTTTTATATACACTTGTCACTATACTTCATTCGTCACACATTCCCTAGAAGAATAACCCTGAAGGGGGGTGCTTAAAAATGTCTTACATATATATATATATGAATGCAGCCACTCAGTCTCTTAGATGTAATCTTTTAATCCAGGTTGGTCTCAATTATATGCTGCTGACCAGTAATTGGATGATATGTCCACTAGAAAATGTATTCAGAAATCCAAGATATGAACAAGTCACAAACATATTAAAGCATAAGTATGTGGTATAGGTAAACTTTCCATCTGATTTATCCCTGATACGGTGGGAGAAGTAATTCTCCTCCAAACGAAAGCAGCAAGTCATGGTGTATAATTTTATATCCAAAGAAGCAAATTTTGACACCGCTCACCTCTGAGCACAATCATTTTATGCGTCAAATTAAAATGAATGTTTTCCCTTCCTGCTGGAAGTTTCTTAGACACAGACATTGATGTTATAGTGAGTTTTCTTCAGGGTTTAGCAAAATGTGCCTATTCGGCCATGAACCAGCATCCGGAATGTCAACCCTGCCATCAACTAGAAGACACCAGACCTTTAATACCACCATCTCCCAGAGAGAGAGTATCATCCACGGGAATTCCTCAAACTTCTCCTACTGCTTACTTGTTAAAGTCCCCTTCAATGCATAAAACGTATAACATTTCAATATAATAAGTGTGGCGTATCAGATAACGCATTATATCGTCATTTGTCCGGACCCTGAAGACGTCTTCCGTTTGGGTGAAAGCCTTGTTGGCGTGGATGGTGCAGTTGTCTAAAAGGCTGTAGTTATGTGACGACGTGTGATTGTTAAGAGATGTTGCGTGACTCCCCAACATTGAGCTACTGGCTAACTGGTACAGATACCGGATGACTTCAGTATTGATGCTTGGGACAGGACCCAATGCTCATAATCAGAGTGGCTGGAAATCTCAGCCTTCTAGAGACTTTATAAGACGTACACACAGCTGAAACGCTGCTGGGTCCGCAGGATGGAAGATTTCCCACTGCCTTTTCTTCTTGGGGCAGGAAGTGGGCAAGAAATGGCCATGGCCACCGCAAGGTAGGCTAAGTCATTAATAAGCAGCAGTCCTGTCTGAGTTGCGCAGTGAGTGGGCGTAGCTCACACTCACCCTTCTCTGTCCACACTACTTACCCCAAAGACCTGGTTTAATATGGTAGATTATCTATATTACGCTCTGATATTCCTTTTTGTTTTGTCTACATGCACCAAAAATCCCTGTGCTAAAAAAAACAAACAAACAAACAAACAGGTAAATATTTGCTTTCCAGATGCTTATTAATATTTAAAAATAATCTAAATCATCATTGAACTGAAGAAAAAATGTGTATCAATTATGTCTGTAGAGTCTCTCTTTTATGACATCACCTAGTAGCTTGATATGCAAATGAAGTTCATTCATTCGATGGGAAACCTGCAGTAAAATCCTCACATCTTATTGGGTCCTTGGCCTCATCGTGTTAGCCCAAGGCTTATCCCATGAATGCTTGAATATCGAAAGCCATAAGGTCATATTAACAGGAGAAACCACAGACATATTCAAGACACAATTCTTTTCTTAATCTAAGTACATGCTTGTGGCACAGTCCACAGCATCACCAGATCTGTATTCAGGTAATGTACATGTTTCTTTAAAATAACTCCTAAACTTTTCATTTGCTAGCCCCCAAGGCTTGTGAATAGGTGAAGTTAGGAATATATTAAAATAGGTTTCTGTCGTTCTGTGCACTATATAGTCCCATTAAATTATACATCATATTCCCGCAAAGTATCAGTCGAGAAAGAAGATTCACAAAATATAGATTTCCTAAATGGACAGTCTAGTCCACAAACTCAATTTGGTACAAGATGAAAATTACTGCTTGAAAAGTGCAGACGCTTTTTTGATTCAGGCATTCTGCATAAATCACACTTTTTATATTTGACTCTAGCCCTCCCCCGGTGATTACTGTGCACTGTGTGAACTCTAAGTGACCTTGCTTTTGTACACAGTAGGATCTCTTAACAGTGTAACACTGTCACAAAGCCTCCATGACTTGGGTTCTTTGAGGGGCCTGAGGGCAAAACACCTCCCTTTAGATTATGGGACCTGGCATTAAAAGGTTCTGTTTTGGGGGATTGGTACAGTGGGTAAGTTTGCACTTTGCATTGACTTTACTCATGCACCCAGATTGTGCCCTCTCTAATCCTGACTTACCCTGGATGATGTGCTTTAACTGTATACTTTAATATGGTTGCTTAGTCAGGTTCTGTTCGTATATTGGTTTATGTGTAATGCATAATTCTGTGAGGAGACCACTCTGAAGGATTACAATGTGTCACAGAGGAGTCAGTGACAATGATTGATAGTTTACTCCAACATCCATTGTTCTGTGTTAATTGAATATACTGTTAAATTAATTATGTGGTTTTCTATATCTGTAGCAATGCTTGTTAATTGCTGTTTGGTTTCTGTTGTGTTGTATGTTAATGTCTGTATATAAGTCTGTGCTGTTTCACCAAAAAAAGGGTTGTTCATTCTTGCCGTACCTAACTGCTAGTGGTCCTGTCTGCTATTTGGGTACAATGAGCAAGGTTCCAGAAAGACTTGCTTGGTGGATGCTGATGCTTTAATCGGGGGCTAAGGAGGTGATTTCCTACAACAGGCAGAGGTACTACCGGCCTTGGGTAGCCGTTCCGTTACAAACAATTTTTCTGATGTCATCACCAGAGAGACAGGAAATTCCATTTATTTGAATGTCATTTTTCTCATTAATTCCTACAGCAAAAAAAAATAAAAAATTCTAGCTGTAAGTATTTTAAATATTAAGCAGTGCAAAATGTAAAACATGCATTTTAAAGTACTTTGAAAGCATGTTAATATGCATTTACAGAAGATTCATTTTGGGTGCCAGACAGTCCCTTCATATCTCAAGTTGAAAAGGAGTTTGCAATAATTCCAAGATAATTTTTTTTAAAATCCTTACTAATAATTAATATATTTATCGCAGGTGTAATGCACACGGTTTAACAGCCGAAGATATTGCAGAGTTCAAAAGGAGAAAAGCTGCAAAGATGCTTGCTAAAAAGGAGTAGAGCTGAGGTAGTGGACTGACTGTAATATTGTTCGGTTTGTTTGTTATGTGCTTGCTGTCTTGTTTATTTATTTATTTTCCTAAGTTAAATTCACCCAAATTCTCCATTTCTTCCAAACAAAACTCCATCTCCTGGTGGTGTTTGGGGTCCGAAAGACGATTAGTAGTTTTGATATTGGTGATAAATCATCTTATAATTGGGACAAAAATAAATAAATAATGAAACAAAAATGAACAAACAATAACGATAAATCTTTTTTTTGTTTTTTTTAAATGGGTGAATTTTTCTTTAATGTTTAATTTCACCAACAATAAGGGTTTAAAATTTACAATATATTTAAAAAAAAAAACCTGAAACACGATAACATATGCACATACAGATTTACTGAATGAATCCCTGCGAGGGCAGGATGAGGTGTACGGGGCTAGATTAGAGGGACATTGTGTAAGTACAAAATGTATTCAGATGTACAAAATATGATAAAGATGGGTTTTGAATGTGTCTGTGGAGTCTGCTGTAAATGACATCACCTGTGGCGTGATACAAATCGAAAATTAATTTTCCATGGGAAATGTGTCATTTGCATACCCAGCTACGCAGTGATGTCATAAGCATGTGACACCACAGACACATTTAAAACATACATTTTTCGGACTGCCCTATGTTAGACGCCTTTTGGAAGGAGATAATTCAAAGAATAAATACAAATTTGGGGATAAAGTTAGAAAGGAACCCAGAGATAGCCTTATTGTACATGAACTTAAATAAGGAAGCCAGAATGATGACCACCCATATACTGCTAGCAGCAAAACAGATAATTACAAGAAATTGATAAAAATACCTAAATGGGAACAAGTTAGGAATCAAATTAACTATCAATCTATTATGTAGAGAGGGATTAGGATGCAATATAACCTGTCAAGCGAGAAATATGGGACATGGTCAAACTGGATAGAGATCTTTAAAATCACGTAAAACGTTGTTAGGGAAAAAGAATGATGGGGGCCACCCTCTTCTTAGTCTATAGTTTTGTTTCAATGTTGTATTTTGTCTTGTCAAGTTATGGAGTGCTTAGGGCCGCCAGTGTCAAACAGACGGCCCAGTATGT
Organism: Pelodytes ibericus; assembly: GCA_036172795.1. Taxonomy (NCBI): domain Eukaryota; kingdom Metazoa; phylum Chordata; class Amphibia; order Anura; family Pelodytidae; genus Pelodytes; species Pelodytes ibericus. The sequence continues at coordinate 285,235,387 of CM069857.1, forward strand.
ACCATAGTGAGGATAAAAAATAAAAATAAATAAATAAATAAACAACAAAAAAAACATATAATTTTCTTATTTCAAACATTTTGCTAACACAGAGGGGTCTATGCACTAAAAGGTGGGTTGAGGTGCGATGAGGTGTGTTTTGGTGAGATTGCACGTTTCATCTCGCCAGTTCAGCATTGTGCCAGGCCAATCCTGCTGGGTTTCTCCCGCTAAGCAACCAGATGGCACAATGTGTAGCTAAAGTTTTGAGATGGAATGTTTATCTCAACTCACCTGATCTCACTTCATCTCACCTGCATCTCACCTTTTTAGTGCCTAGACCCCAATGCATTGTTATTTGTATATTCTCTACTTCACTAGGTCGACAGAAGACTTATAGGGCCTCCATCACCTAAACATCGTTCACATGATGAACGTAGACAATAAATAAAGATAAAAAAAAAGTATTTTCTTTTTTATTGTCTGTGCGTTTTAAATGTGTAATTTAAATTATTTATGACATCACTTATGGCACCATAAAGCAGTGACACCTGACAAGTAGGCGAAACAGATTATACAATATATTATTAAAACATCATAAAAATATTCGCTTCGTGAATACATTTTGTTTTTTTGTAAATCTAATTTTCCAAATTTGTTTTGGTAATGAATATTTTGATATTTTTGAATATTTTCCTTTAAAGGATCACTCAGACTTGAAAAGGACCTGCCATTTACAAAAAAATGGAAATCTGGATTGTAAATATGTTTCATTTACTTGTGAAAAATAACATAATGCCGTAGAAATCTCTGCCCTGCCTTTTTAACCCCTGCTGTTTTCACCCCAGTATCAGGACGTGTATTTCTAATATTTAACCTGTGCGTTTTACTTTGTTCATAATACATTTCACACATTTTTCTTTAGTGTTTTCTGTAAAAAAAATATACATTTTACTTTTTGCTTTCCAGTCCAGCACTTAATATTACAGGGTTTACATGGTTTTGGACATTTGAGCTTATGATGAAGCACTCCATGCGAAACGCGTCTAGCTTGTCTGGCTTCTTTTTTTGTCCTGACTAATACGGCTTTTCCAAACCACGTTTATATATATATATATATATATATATATATATATATATATATATATATATATATATATATATATATATCAGAAGGATCTTACAAAACATGGCTCGGTGGGCTTTTCCCACCAGGTGTACAGCTGGGGTTGGAGCACATATGTTTGGGAAGGAAATACACTACAATGATAGTGCAAAAGCGAAAAACTAAGGACTTTCTTCGGGGAATTGCAGGGAGTTGACAAGGGAACGTCAGATTTAAGTCTGTAGAATCAGAGTTGGAAAGTTCTACGGTTTAACTTAATTGGAGATCTTTTTTTTCCCAACTCTGCTAGTTTGGCGTTAAGTGTGCCATTCCCTTGTCAGTAACCAGCAATTCTCAAGACAGACCTACATTTAAAACACACCTTACGTGTGATGTAACCATTGTGTGCATTTTCATCTCTTTGTGGTTCATTATAGGGATGGCAATTTAGAAATTCAGTAACAAGACAGTAGGACTGTAACCATGCACCCTTATGTAGGTTCATCCAGGCTGTATCCAGGCATATCTGTATCCTTCTTACTTTGCTTTCTCGTTTATTATTTATGCTTATTTCTGCCTTGTATTCCTGCCCTGTATTCCTGCCCTGTATTCCTGTCCTGCAGGGCCGTCTTTAATAGTGATTGGACCCTGGGCAAGCATTTGCTTAAGCCCCCTGGACCCTGCCCGTCCCCTGCATGCAATCACTCCATCCATCGCAATGTTACTTCCCCCCCCCCCTCCCACACACACACAAAAAAACATAAAAATAAGCACACACACAGTTGGACTTTTCTTGCAGTGAGTATTTTTATTGCATTGTATAACATGTGTATATTACTTGTATAATTGCAGTGTATAAACTGTATATTTGGATACAAAATGTGTATATATGGCTGCAATATGTATACCATCTTACTATGCAACACTGCACTACAACTACTCATTACCTAAATTACAAGAATATACACAGATATTAGAGAGCACTTACATATGTTCATATATATTTATACATATCTATACACATCTCACTCTCTCTCACTAGTTGCATTTATACTTACATGGACTTCTTAATATTATATTCAACTATTTTCGTATGTAATAAAAATGTTATTGAAGAGTTGCATTTCTTGTTTTTATTCCCTTTTTCTGCACCCACATTGCACCTAAAGGACTTAACACAGCTCCATAGAGCAGCTACAGCACTTGTCATGCACCTACATTGCACCCACAGCACTTGTCATGCACCTATATTGCACAAACAGCACATGGCTTGCACTCATATTGAACCCACACAATTTTGCATGCTACAGTGTAAATGCCCCACAGAACATACCACAGTTTTACTTTGTTCCACTAAACTGCCCATGCAGAAAAAAAAGCCACATTGTCATTTTTCCCCAGAGAACATGCCACAATCACTTTGCCATTGCATATGCAACAGACAGTTTGCTTGTTAAAATATGACACTGTTTGTCCATTAAATATGCCACAGTCAATGTGCCCATCAATATGCCAATATTATTTTTATTATACCAGTAATATTGTACTATTAATATGCCCCAGCCAATTTGCCCATTAAGATACCAGTATTATTGTACCATTAAGATGCCATAATTGTTGTGCCATTCAGATGCCAGTAATATTGTGCCATTCAGAGCCCAGGAATATTGTGCCAGTCAGTGCCCAGGAATATTGTCCCAGTGAGATGCCTGTAATATTGTGACATTCAGAGCCCAGGAATATTGTGCCAGTCAGATACCAGGAATATTGTGACATTCAGAGCCCAGTAATATTGTGCTAGTCAGAGCCCAGTAATATTGTGAAAGTCAGAGCCCAGTAATATTGTGAAAGTCAGATAACAGGAATATTGTGCCAGTCAGATACCAGGAATATTGTGCTAGTCAGATGCCAGTAATATTGTGCCAGTCAGAAATCAGTAATATTGTGCCATTCAGAGCCCAGTAATATTGTGCCAGTCAGATACCAGGAATATTGTGCCAGTCAGATACCAGGAATATTGTGCCAGTCAGATGCCAGTAATAGTGTGCCAGTCAGAAACCAGTAATATTGTGCCATTCAGAGCCCAGTAATATTGTGCCAGTCAGATGCCTGTAATTGCTCCACCCCCCCCCCCCCCCCCACCCCCCTTCCCTAGTACTCACCAAATGCTTCTGTTCCGGGAGGGAAACAGTAACCGTATGTGACGTGACGTCACATGTCAGACTGTCAGACTGAGGCAACTCTAATGGGTCTATTCACTAAAATTCGACTTTGGTGGTCGATTTTTCATTTTGAGACTAAGTCAAATTCGGCCCCCGACTTTGACTTAGAAAGTAATGGGAGGTGAAATAATCAAAGCTATTTTTGAGACTAATTCAAATTCGGCAGCCGAAAAAAAAAAAAAAACTCAGGTTCGACTCTTCCCCATTGAAAGTAATTGGAGGTGAAATGATCGCAGTTATTTTTGAGACTAAGTCAAATTCGGCCCTTGAGTTCAATCATTTTTTCTCCCATTACTTACAATGGGGAAGAGTCGAACCTGATTTTTGTTTTTCTGTTGCCGAAAAAAAATAAAAAATGACACCAAAGGTCGAATTTTTGTGAATTAACTTATAAGTGGCCTCAGTCTGACAGAATAAATGTAACACACAACAGTGAGCGGCAGTTCCGTTCACTAGAATCCTGCCATGGCTGAACTTCTAGGTTCGGACACTCCTCCGCCATGTCACAAGGGATGTCAGCAGGCACTTGGCAGGGACCCACAATGTCTATAAATTAGGCGTTTGTCTGGTGTCCCTGTTCAAAATCGCCGTTTAGGTCCACAGGGACAAACGCACCACATGCGGTGCTAAAGGGTTAAAAGCAGCTGATTACACCAATCATTTAACGAACATTTGAAAGGAGCTGGCCAGACAGCTGAGCCAAGCGGTTGTTTGAAAGTAGAAAAGCTTCCCGTTCTGTCTGTTCAGCAGTTTGGGAAAGGCATGTAAATCTGATTAGCCAAATCTCTTTCCGCTAATAGAACATGCAGCACACTGTGACCTCTGAGGCTTTCATAACAATGTTACATTAAATGAAAAAAACAAACAAGACCTCCACGCTATACAACACAACAGAGGAACTAACCAAAGACTAGAAAAAAATCAGGGTAGCTCCACCTACCGGGAAAAAAAACAAAAACGTTTTACAGACATAAAGTGTAATATTGCCGTTCCTATAGCAACAGCCCTGCCTAGCTCTCCAAGCCCCTCCCTCCTTATTGGCTGTCACTGAATGCAGAGGCCCCGCTGGGAATTATTATTGATGTCAATTTATAGGAGAACTGTGCATTGTTTTAAAGTACAGAAATGGGCTGTATTCATGAAAGAGGCAATTGCAGGGAATTGGCAAGGGAATCTCAAACTTCAAGGGACTGTGTCACTTCAACTTTGTTTTTTGCTGTGCAGGTAGAGAATAAAAAATATTGAAAGTGATGTATTGTATTAGCATAACTGCACGTTGATGTCCACCATGATATATATATATTGATTTGGCCTTGTTGGTTGGGTTCCTGGTTGTGCTCCAACCTGATAAGTCTGTATGGCTAAGATTGGAGCACTCCTCAAAGAGTCTATGCATCACATAGATCACACAGAGTCTCAAGAGTCTATGCATCACATAGATCACACAGAGTCTCAAGAGTCTATGCATCACATAGATCACACAGAGTCTCAAGAGTCTATGCATCACATAGATCACACAGAGTCTCAAGAGTCTATGCATCACATAGATCACACAGAGTCTCAAGAGTCTATGCATCACATAGATCACACAGAGTCTCAAGAGTCTATGCATCACATAGATCACACAGAATCTCAAGAGTCGATGCATCACATTCTCATTTTCTGGACCTTTCTACCCAACACGCTGCCAATGTATAGATATGGCAGTGCTCCACACCGCTAAATAAAGGGATTCAAGCATACTGGCTTGTGCTCCATCATGGTACTTTTGCCTCTGCCACTCTAGAGTCCTGCACAAGAGTCGTTATAGCCAGTGACTGGGAACAAAAACCAGCCCATCCCCATAGCATAACATCATTACACCAGCCCCATAGCATAACATCATTATACCAGACCCATAGCATAACATCATTATACCAGCCCCATAGCATAACATCATTATACCAGCCCCATAGCATACCATCATTATACCAGCAACATAGCATACCATCATTATACCATCCCCATAGCATAACATCATTATACCAGCCCCATAGCATAACATCATTATACCAGCCCCATAGCATTGCATCATTATACCAGCCGCATAGCATTGCATCATTATACCAGCCACATAGCATACCATCATTATACCAGCAACATAGCATACCATCATTATACCATCCCCATAGTATTGCGTCATTAAACCAGCCCATAGCATTACATCATTATACCAGCCCCATAGCATTGCATCATTATACCAGCCCCATAGCATTGCATCATTACACCAGCCCCATAGCATTACATCATTATACCAGCCCCATAGCATTGCATCATTATACCAGCCCCATAGCATTGCATCATTATACCAGCCCCATAGCATGACATCATTATACCAGCCCCATAGCATAGCATCATTATACCAGCCCCATAGCATAACATCATTTTTTTTTGTACATAAAAGAGAAAAACTTGCATTTTGAAAGCAAATCTGAAGAGTGTATTATTTTTTAGATAAAACTCAAATATACCCCTGCCCAGGGCAATATATACTTCCAGTATGTACACAAGGTTATATCGAACACAATGCCCTAATATATAAACCCATGCACAGGGCAGTACATAGACCCCAGTACGTACATAAAGTTATATGAATTGCCATGCACAGGGCAGGGTGTGAGACAAATCCTTGTGTACATACTGAGGGCATATATTCCTCCATGCAGAAGTATATATGGAGGGGGGGGGGGATATAATCTTGTGTACATACTAGGTGGATATATTGACTTATACTTGCACCCAAATTGCACTCAAAGTGTTTGCCCCAGCACTCAGATTGCCCTCACAGGACTTACCCCAGCACTCAGATTGCCCTCACAGGACATGTACCAGCACACATATTTCCCTCACAAGACTTGACCCAGCACCCAGGACTTACCCCAGCACTGAAATTGCACGAACCGGACGTGTCTCAGCACCCAGCCCAGCACTGAGATTGCACCACAGGAGCGGATCCATAGTCTTTTTTTTGGGAGGGCCCACGTTGGTCTGTATTTTCCCTAATTTTTGTAGTCTCTCCCCCTCTCATTTCTGTAGACTCTCTGTCCCCCTCTCATTTCTGTAGTGTCTCTCTCGCTCTCTCTCTCTCTCTTTCTCTCACATTTCTGCAGTGTCTCTCTCTCATTTCTACTGTTTCTCTCTCGCGTTTCTGTAGTTTCTCTTGCATTTCTGTAGCGTCTCACTCGCTCTCATTTCTGTAGTGTCTCTCGTTTCTGTAGTGACTCTCATTTCTGTAGTGTGTCTCTCTCATTTCTGTAGTGTCTCTCTCTTCCCCTGTAGTGCCTCTCCCCCCTTGTAGTGTCTCTCTCTTCCCCTGTAGTGCCTCTCCCCCCCTTGTAGTGTCTCTCTCTTCCCCTGTAGTGCCTCTCCCCCCCTTGTAGTGTCTCTCTCTTCCCCTGTAGTGCCTCTCCCCCCCTTGTAGTGTCTCTCTCTTCCCCTGTAGTGCCTCTCCCCCCCTTGTAGTGTCTCTCTCTTCCCCTGTAGTGCCTCTCCCCCCCCTTGTAGTGTCTCTCTCTCCCCCTGTAGTGTTTCTCTCTCTCTCTCTTCTTTTTTCCCAGTAGTCCGGCCCTGGTCATAACATGTTACCATCAGGGTCAGTGGCGTAGCTAGTGGTTTAGCCACCCTGGGCAGTCCCTGAGTTTGCTGCCCCCACCCCGGAGCGTCAGCTACATTTTCCATGTCAGACTGAGGCCACTCAAAGTGGCCACATTTGACAGAGGTCATCTGACTGCCATTTCCTGCAGCATCATCCACAGGGACTGCAATGAGCAGTAGTAGCCACCCTCAAAAAAGTCGCCACGTGTACTGTCCCACCTTAGCAATGCACCAAGGTTAAATTACTCATGAGGCTGACTAGGAACTTGCGTAGAGTACAGCTTTTTCAGAGGATACAGAGGTGCATCTCCGCCTCCATTGATTAAGAAATGCTTTTTTTTTGGGGTTACGTTAATGCTATTTTGCTCTTTCTGCCTCTCTTAGGCTGTGCACCACCTACTTCCCCCTACCCCACTCCAAGCCCTAGCCACTAAAATTCTGAAGCTCCCTAGGTTTGTAGGCGATATCTCTATGTAGTCTCCCTGCCTACGGGCACCTACGATCTAAAACAGGCCATAGTTTCAACATCGTTCTATTGTAAAGGTCATGGCAAGCATCTCAGAAGCCTCAATAAACAGGTCACTTTTCCTGTTGTCATGTCCATATCAGCTAGACCAGCAGTCAAGCCTTCGCCAACTTGAGTTGACATCTAAGCTGTTAGTTAGACAGTCTTCAGAAGTAGATAATTGCAAGGTTGATACCTACAAGTGAAGACTCAATCCCGACGTAATCCCATGAGAGAGAGGTTTTCAGCCAGAACACAAATAAGTCAAATATTCAGCCATATGAAAATGATATATATTTTTATTCCATTTTATTATGTGTTTATGAAATTGGTTATATATGTATCTTTTTTTTTTTTTTGTTTTTACTTTTTAACAGGGAAGACTGGCAGGATGTCATCAATAAAGAAATCAAGTCAATATTTTGGAAAGTAAGAAAGAGTGTCATCACTAAATAAGGAAAGGATTCTGGGAAAGTCCTGGACTTGCTAAATCTGGTGAAGCATTGGAATGTTGGGGAGCGCGAAGTGGTTGGGCAAGAAGGCTGAGTAGAAAGTTGGATGCGGAATCTTGGAGGTCGAAGCGGATTAACCTATCTTGTGCAAGGAATCTGCTGATTGGCGCTAGATAAGATGCGAATAACTGCTCTAGAACTTTTAGAACGTGGACAATAGAAGCAAGGAATGAACTCTGTTTACTTTGTCTACATATATTGTCCATCGCACAGCATGGACTTGACAAGGTGCAAAAAAGAAGCAAAAATGGCAGCAATAAAAAAAAGCACCGATATAAAATAGGATGGCATCTTATGGCAATAAATGGCATTGTGACTGGTATAATGCAGGATACATTTTCAGTTAGGAGACATTCAGTAGGTGATGTTCGAACTGATTTTTTAAGTAAGATTTTTTTTTTTAAATCATAGGTTTGGAGGTTTTCACAGTTGAACTTAAGAGTGTACTTAATATCTCTTTATTAGATGATAGTTCTCATATCTCTAAACTAAGTGGTGGAGCAACAGTGACATCAGTTTCGACGTCATGGCCCAGCCAATCAGCATTTTGAAAAATGAAAAATGAGTGGCATCAGCAGATGTTTGTGGAGTCCAAATGTTTTTGCAAAGACCAACCAATCAGTTGCAAGCTGGAACGTCCTCTCAATACTGAGTTTTATGGCCATATTGCCGGCTGTAGTCGCCAGGTGAGGGAGACCCTGAAAGAGGCGATAAGGAGCATGGACGGGTAGAGGAAAGGTCACAATGTAGAGGGTAGCCGTACTTACAGGAAGGACATAGTAGACACTCGAAGTCAGTAAAGAAAACATAAAGGTATCCTGGTGAAATTATTTTCAGTGCAAAACTAGAGGAGAAATGTATTTAACGATAAAATTTCACATAAATAAAAAAAAAATTACAAAATACAAGAAATATTTTTGTAAGTGGAACTGCACCTTGAACGAAAAAAAAAAAACAAATGCAGCAAAAAAAAAAAAAAAAGTGTTACTGCAATCAAAATGAATCCGAAATGATGCAAATTACAGGAATGAACAAATGCAGAGGGACATCTAGTGGTCAAACTGTGAATAGCATTTATTTATTAACCAATTCTATAGCTTGTGAAATGTTTAAATGTTTCGGGCTACAAATATTTAATGGGAATGCCACTGGCGTTATCATATATTTGTAAAATAAATCAGCAATTTGAATGCAATAAAATGAGGAATACCCATTACTCACAATTTAGAAAAATACAACAATAATGATTAAACATCCATGGACTGCATGCATTATTGTATATTTTTTTTTATTTAGAAAGTGTTTTACCAGGAAGAATACATTAAAATTTCTCTTGTTTTCAAGTATGTCCTGGGGACCCAGTCCAGAATGGAGTTACACAGAGTTACACATTTAACAGTAGATTAAAATACATACATACATACACACATCCATACATCCATACATACACACACACATATATATATATACATACATACATACACACACACATACATACATACATACACACACATATATACACACACACATATATACATACATACATACATACACACATACATACACACACACACATACATTCATACATATATATTAAACAAATTGGAAGGAGAACATACAGGATAATTCATTATTGATACAAGAAGGGACAACATATACAATATACGAAGGAGTTTGTAAACTAATAACAGGTACAATCTGTTTTGAGGATTTGGGAGACACTTATTTTCAGGGATTTTAGACTAGAGGATGATTTGGCAGAATCTGGGAGGCTTATTCCACATATGAGGAGCTCTGAAAGAGAACGCACCTCGGTCCGCTTCCTTTATGAAGTGAGGGATCGCTAGTGAAGGGTTGGTGCAGGATCTAAGATTGTAGGAAGTGCAGGGAGTAAGGGTGAGCATGCCGCTCAGGTGGGCGGGGGAGCGTTCCAGAGAAGTGGTTATGCACTAAGCAAGCTAGGTGGAGAGTGCGCCTGGAGGCAAGCCACGACCAGTTTAGTTCTTTTATCATTTTACAGTGATGCGTGTTATAATCGCTCTGTAGTGCAAAACGACACAATGTATTGTACAGAGTGTCGAGTTTACCGAGATGGGTCTGCGGGGCAGAATCATACACAACAGATCGGCATTAACATTTTTTCCACAATACGTTTCCTTACTGGGGGAATCTAGGCTTGATTTGGTCTTGATGTTTATTTGAGGATTGTTTAATTTAAGTAGTTTAGTTTTTATCCCAAACAACATGGACACAGTTTTTTCAGTGTTCATAGCTATCCAACTTTCAACTTTAGAAAACTGGCCTTCCATCATACCTTCCAATAACCCATATTTAGGAAGGATAGACCAAATTTCCCCCCAAATCCCTCAGCTCCTCTTTCCTGGTGTGCCTAGTTTCTATGAGGTCAGATTTTTGCTGTGTATGAGTGTATAATAGATCTCCAAAGTAGTGGTGTGCTAAGGGGGGTGGGCACAAATAGGCACAGAGAGGGCACATAGAGGATGTTTGGAGACAAAGATGGCACAGTGAGGCTGTTTGGGGGCAAATATGGAACAATGAGGCTGTGTGAGGGCATAGATGGCACAGATAGACTCTTCGAAACAAAGGTGGCACAAAATATATTTTAGCTGACAAAAATGGCACAGAGAGGCTGTTTGGTGTCCACAGATGGCACTGATAGGCTGTTTGGGGGTTAAGATGGCACTGTGAAGTATGTTGCTCACAAAATAAAGCCTTTCTCTAATTCATTGAAGGGCTTAAGTTACACCCCAAGCCAGTAAAGACCAAAGGATTCATTTTCAAAGCCCTTAAACTAAAAATTTAAATGTAAACAGAATCATGAATCTTATCACCAGAAAAAAAATGAAAGGAATTTTATTTTGTGAAAAGGATAAAACATTGAATCATGTAGGCAGCCACATCAAACTATATAATAAATAATATAACATAACATTTCAACTTCTACTTAAGTAAAGGATTATTTTTTTAAAAATAGAAATAAAAGTAAAAAGTCCTGTGTCACAGGTCCAGTCGACTAGAGCTGATCTTGTGGTTACCATGCGCTGATTGTGTCATTGCGCTCGGAGCTGATCAAAGCGTCCAACCAGTGGCGGAGCTAGGTATTTGGAAGCCCGGGTTATCCTTGAGTTTGCCGCTTCTCTTAATGTATTGTGTATTGGGGCAGCAAACTCAATGCACAATAGAAAACTGTATTTTTCGCTCCTGCCTACCGATACAGGGGCACATAGGCTTTCACAGATCATGTGGGTCTCTGCCGAAACAATGTGAGACTTTGCGAGATCACGTGTGACATCACAATGACATCACAATGGCGTTCCTGAACACAGGGGATCTTTTCGAGGGTACCACTTTTCAGTGAAGCTGTAATGTTCTTCTCCTGAAAAGTGCAGCTCTCAAAAAAGTGCCGCCCAGGGCAGACCACCACCTCCCACCCCCTAACTCAGACCTGGGCATCTTACGGCCCGCGGGCCACATCCGGCCTTTTGTGCGTCCCTGTCCGGCCCCGGCCCGCTTGAGGCAGAGGGAGGAGAGGCGCTGTAGCAGGGAGCTCTCTCCCTGCCATCCTCCTCCTTGTTAATCCAAGCACAGCGCGATGGGTGTAAGCTCCGCCCCCGTCGCATTCTGTGATTGGCTGCTTCAGGGAGGAGGACGTTCTCTAGGGTATCTGCCAAGACACCATAGAGAACGTCCTCCTCCCTGCAGCTTCAGGCTTCTGGCTTCAGTTGAGCCCTATGGTCTCTTTCTACAAGTGCATAGAAGGACCCTTTATAAATATGTTATCAACACAGGTTCTTAATTGGGGTCTCCTCTATTTATTGCATGTAAAAATGAGGGTCTCTCACTGCACCAGCATGGTGGGTGGTCAGAGGATAGAATTACATGCAAATTAAAATTTATCCTCACACTAGAGCCACTGGATGTTGTATACCGTCCAAACAGGATGCCGGGGGCGGAGCTTGTGAGTTTGAGTGTTAGCGCTACCACTAAATCAAACTGACAGCACTACCGCGAATCCCACCGACGTCTACCTCCGTCCCAAAAATCAGGATAGAGGGAGAGTTCAGCGGGACTGCACGGCCTCCTTGTGCATCTTTGCTAGAAGTGCAAGTTATCAAAATCCCAAATCAAATCCCATCCCTTGTGAAGAAACTCCTTTTAATATGATTTTTACTCTGTACCCCTTGGCTAAGTTATTTATATTTGTTTGTGGATCACTTCTGGGGGGGTGACAATATGCCGTATTGGAATTTAATAATTAACTAACCCAAAATTGTATTCCTTTTCACCATTGATTTTCCTTGAGGACATTTACTATAACAGTAAAAAAAAAAAAAAAACTACTAACTACAGTTTGCATAAACCATCATAAACATAATTTTACAAGAAAAGTCAAAACATGTGTTTCATTTAATGAATTAATGTATATTTGTATTGATCTTTAAGTGCTGTGTAGCTGACTCCTGGTACCAGATATAGGGGTAAGTATTTAGTGTTAACCTGCTTATCTACTTTTTTACTCATGTTTAATTTTAATTAACCAAAAACATCCATGATGAGCTAAATTGGGGGGCAAACGGACAGTCCCACCTACCTTGTTATTCTGTATACTATATGGGTGTTTATTATATGCGAAATGCACTGATTTATACTTTAAAGCAAATGATAGTTTCCTGTAGTTTTACACGGAAAATAATCTCACTGGGCCCTTTAAATTCAGTCACATGTTTGTGAGGAAGTACCAAGGAGGCAAGCTGGCTACCATGCTCCTCTCTGAGATGATGCTAAAATTATCCTTTACTCCAGAATCAGATGTCTGGGTGCTGTGATACATGACACATGAAGGAGGGTCTTAGGGATGTAGGCGGGGGGATCGCTATGTCAACTACAATAACTGTATTATGCTTAATTTGCAGTTTTTAGGTGATAGGAAGCGTTTAGTAAAAAACTGATAACACTTTTTGGATACTGTAGGTCATACTGCCCCTTTAATACCCAACACAACCCTAAAAACTCAACAGACATGTATACAAGTGTCAAAGGAAACCATTGTTAACCTCTTTCGCATGTCCCTTCCCAGAATCCTTAGCGCGGTGTGAGCAGTGTATACTGGGGGTGTCCATCTGAAAAAAAGGTTGGTATACTGCGTCTGGGATTTTTCCTCAAGTGGAAGGTTTTTATTAAACTTTCCTTTACTCTCAAGGTGACCCAAGGTAAGAAATAGACATGGGCAAAACTAAAATGTTATTTATTTCGTCCAAAACAAATTTCGTTCATTACTGCATTCGTTTCAGACAATATTTGTTCATTATTTTCGTTTCGTTTTATTCATTCGTACGAATTGACCTATTTTAACCTCTCTTTCGGTTTATAGACTTTCGGTTTATGGAATGTATGTAATGCTATTGGTATTCTATAAACCGAAATAGAGTTGAAATAGGTCAATTCGTATGAATAGGGACTCTATTTCGGTTTATAGAATACCAATAGCATTACATGCATTCCATAAACCGACATAATGAACGACTTTCGGATTATGGAATGTATGTAATACTATTGGTATTCTATAAACCGACTCTATTTCGGTTTATAGAATGCCAATAGCACGAATGGACGAATGGACGAATGATTTTCGTTTATTAACCATTCGTTCATTCGGCTTTCGTTAGTTTAGCATTTTCGTTATTCGTTTTTCGCACGAATGGACGAAAATGCTATTTTCGGCCGAAAATGCATTAGTCCGAAAAGGAATGCACATGTCTAGTAAAAAACCTAGAGCATCTCTGCTGTCAACTGCAAGTAAAAGTGTACAAGATGCTTCCCCTGCCCCCTCCCACTGGCAGGATACATTTCTAAGAGAACATTTGTATTTTTAAAAAATCTTACTTTGATTTCATAATGTGCTGGAATCAAATACAATCCATATATACATTTCAAGGCCTCATAAAAAAAAATTCAAATGTGAGTTTTAAGACCAATTAAACTCTGCTCAAGGGAAAACCTGGTGTTGTTGGAGAAGATGCTGACTATCGGAGCTGATATTCCTCACAACTCTTCACTTTGTAATACAGTCAATAAACATGTCGTGAAACAATAAAAAAAAAATGGCACCCAAAACCAAGGTAATTACGACAGAAATTATTTGATACAGGAAATCATTTTTTTTCAAAACTGCAACACTGTAGCCTTTTTGTTACATTCAGACAACATCCCACTAATCGTCCTATTGTTTATCTGAAACAATGCGTTAAATGTTCTACAAACTACTCATAGTCGCTGTCCAACAATCGCCATTTTACCAGCACTTAGATACCGCCAGTCAAAGAAATGACATAGAGTTATCTTATCATTGAGTGACTAACCTAAAAAAAAACATCCAATATGGGGGTTATATAAAAAGGCAAAAGAAACGGGAAAAATCATCTTGCTTTATGTCTAACGGCATAAATCTCATTACTTCCATATGTGGCATAATATCTTCCATTGTCGACAATCCTTAGATGCGTTTCACCACCTGATTATGTATCGGGAGTTAGCATTATATTTTGGGACACTATTTTTGGGGGACACCTCCCCCCACCAAAAAAACAAAACGGACACATTTTCCTTAGCTTTTTCTGAGTTTTATTTTTGACTAATAGATTTATATTAACAATAAATACATTTTAAACGAGACAATTCAAATATAATATTGTATGGCTGCAGTTTGAAGCTAATAACTTAATGATGTGTTTGTGTATAATCACTTGTGGGGTCATTGAGAGCAGAAATGCGTTGGCTTTTTAAACCCAATGAGTTTTTCAAATGTTCTGTAAATCAACATGTAGTTTAAATAATTACAATGGGACCCTCTTTTATTTTTGTGTAGATAGTTTGTAGATACAATGTATAAATTTTATATGTGCAATATTTTTAGCTTTGTAAAATATATGTCTGTAAATAAATATTCTTTGCTAAAAATCGTTCTCTCTTTGTAATTGGTGCGTCAGTTACAGTCAATAACTTGGGAGGGGGGATAAAGGCTGGCGTTAAATCAGTGGTGTGGTCTGTTTTATCAATTTTAAATTAAGACTTTTTATTTATCTGTGTTGATAATTACATAACAGTGAAGCAATGGAAAATCAGGGTGACATGGTACAGCGGACTAATGCAGCAATCGTATGATCTGATCAATCTCCAGGATATTAGGTTCTATTTCCAACTAGAGTATCCCAGACACTGATAAAATGAGTGCCATAAAGTTGGGCACAGGTAATAATGATTTTCAGTTTGCTTCCTCTGCCTCTGCTTCTTAGATATTTCTTCCGATGTACTTGTAATCAAATATCTACCTACAGCATTGGATTTAAAACCGTGCAGACTTTCCCAGAGAATTCTTCTGAAGCTTGAATATATTATTCAATGGAAACGCTGATGGCCTAGATCAGTGATAAAGGGTAGGCTCATTCGTATAATAATATTACTATTATTATTTTCTATCTCATTAACATTCACTTCCCATACAGATAAGGTTACTGAATTTCAGTGGTAATATGCTCAGGATCTACTTGGAAAATGCACTAAAAGGTGAGTTGCAGTTATGGGGTGAGATGAGCTGAGACCATTTTAACTATATATTACGGGGGTCATGTACTAAGCAAGTGAAGTGGTAAAAAAAAGTAGGTAAAACATGAGTAAGGAGTAGAGTTAAGCGGACACCTGGATGTTCGGGTTCGGCGGGTTCGGGGTCGGAAAAAAGTCCGGGTTCGGGGTCGAACTTGACCCCGAACCCCATTGAAGTCAATGGGGCCCCGAACTTTTGGGCACTAAAATGCCTCTAAAATAGTCCTGGAAAGGGCTAGAGGGCTGCAAAAGGAAGTAAAATGTGGGTAAGAGTAGGACAAGTGCCCTGCAAACAAATATGAATAGGGAAATAACTTCAAAAAACATAAAATACATACAAAGTAAAAATACAGATGTCATAAAATAGCACTAGATGGAATCTTTGATTTTAGCTTTGGAAGAACATAAATGAAATCTAAAGCATGGCTGCCAGGAAGATCAACAGAATTATCCATTTGAGAGAGGGTTGGAGTGCAGGGTAAATTCAAAACACAATAAATTCTTATGAATGGGGACTCTAGTTCGGTTTATAGAAAGCCAATAGTATTACATGTATTCCATAAGCCGAAAGTCTATAAACCGAATGACATTCGGTTCATAAACTTTCGGTTTATAAAATAACAATAGCATTACATGTATTCTATAAACCGAAAGTCTATAAACCGAATTACTTTCGGTTTATAGACTTTCGGTTTATAGCCAAACCCCAAACTCCAACCCGAACATACAGTGAAATGTTCGGGTTCGGGGTACGAACCCGAACAGTGCGACTAGGCTTCGCTCAACACTAGTAAGGAGCAATTTGCGACTATTTGTAACATTCTGCTCTTTTTTTTCCCTGTTTTTTTTTCTACCGTTTATTTTTATTTAGCGTGCATTTTTCCGGTTGCGCTAATAAATTGCGATTATATTTGCGCACGCTAAAGAGCGTTGCGAATATTTTGTGAAACATAATTCTTATTTGCATGTGAAAATTACACCGGCTTTCAATTGCCTGTTTTTATTCGCAGTTTGCTCGTATGAACTATTGGAGTGTTAAATACTTAGTACATTGCAATTGGAGCAAAGCGCAAAAATAGCTTTGCACATAAAATATATTTGCGTTTTTTTTTAAGTACATCACCTCCATATGCCCTCAGCTCAGCAAGCTCATTAGGTTTGTCCCTGCACAATGTATAGCTAAACTGGTGAAATAAAAATGTTCATCTCATCTCACCTTTTTAGTAAATAGCCCACAGAATGTCTCCATTGCCCTGTGTCCTGATTAAAGACAATGGTGGTAATACAATTCTCACACATCAAAATGTCAGGAAGGTTTAACCTCTTAAGGACACATGACGATCCTGGCACATCATGAATGTTATCAAGGGATGGGGACAAAGTAAAAAAAAAACCTCATATTAACCACTTCGCGATAATGGACGTGCCTGACACGTCCTGCGGTGAAACGAGCGGTTTTCACGATCCGCTCTGACGGTGCTGCTCTATTGCCTGGATGTCATGGCAATAGCCAGCATCCAAATTCTGGCTCTGGGGCACGTGGAGTGATCGTGGGCGCCATATTGGAGAGCAGCCCTCTTGGGGTCAGAGCTTCGGAAGTGAAAAAAACACTCTGAATATGTTGCTTGACTGACCCCTAGAGTGCAATGAAAAGAGAAAAAAAAGACTTAATTAGCATAAATCTAGGATTAGGGTTAGTATAACAGCTAGGGTTACAATTAACCCCTTAAGGACAGAGCCTTTGAAACATTTTTGTCCTTTCTGGACAATGGCTATTTTAACATTTCTGTGCTGTTTGTGTTTAGCAGTAATTTTCTTCTTCGTCATTTGCTGTACCCACACATATTATATATTGTTTTTATCGGGACAAAAAGGGCTTTCTATGGATGCCATATTTTTGGTCATATCTTATCATATTATTCAAAAAAAAAAAAAAATATGGTAAAAAAAAAATAAATACACAAATTTCCTGACTTTTATTTGAAACAACTTCTCCTCATCGACAATAGCGAACGAAAAACATGCTAAATAGATTCTACTATTTCTCCTGAGTACAGGGATACCACCCATGCATAGGTTTGTTGGATTGTTTGGGGGCTAAAAGGCCAAATTTGGGAGGTGAAGTTTTTGGTTTTCCAATTTGAAATTTTGACATGCAGACAGCCTGCACCCATGTCCCATTTGGGACATATTTGAAACCAGCCAGTGTATTTTACCACATCAACCCATATATTTTTTAAAAGTAGACACCCTAGGCTATCTCAAATGGTGGTATTTTTATACTTTCCATGCACTAATTCTACCACCAGCATTTGTCAAAGTTTGTGGTAGTAAATTTTTTGTGTTTTTTTTTCACAAACCTTGTACTTCAGACATGAATTCACAGATTTTGGTATGTGTCACTGCCAAATAACACCCCAATAAGTGTTCAGCAACATCTCCTGAGTACAGGGATACCACCCATGCATAGGTTTGTTGGGTTGTTTGGGGGCTAAAAGGGCCACATTGTGAAGGTGCGCATTTTCAACTTGGAATATTGACGTGTAGCCAGCCTGAGCCCATCTTTCATTTGGGACTTTTTTTTAAAGTAGGACAGTGTATTTTACCCCAAAAAGTATATATTTTGTAAAAGTAGACATCCTAGGCTATTTTAAATGGTGTTATTTTAACACTTTCCATGCACCAATTCTACCACCAGCCTTTGTCAAAGTTTGTGGTAGTCATTTTATTGTGTATTTTTTCCCACATATATTGTACTTTAGACACAAATTCACATATTTCGGTATGTGTCACTGACAAACAATACCACAATATATGTTCAGCAACATCTCCCGAGCACACGGATACCACCCATGCATAGCTTTGTCAGCTTTGTTGGGTGTTGAAAGGCTACATTTGAGAGGTGCGCTTTTTGATTTTCAAACTTGGAATTTGAACATGTAGAGCAATCAAGGGGTTAATAGCTCTTATATTAACCCCTAAAAATGCACAGACAAGAAAAAATGTTCTGCTGTGCAGTGATCAGTGGCAGGGAAGGGGTTAATACACTACACTATACAAAGGGTATGGCTTTTATAAAAGCCCTTGGGACTCACAATTTTTTAACATTTTATTTAATTTATTACAATTAAAAAATTATGTTATACAGATCTGTCTCTTTCCCTCACTAAAACTCAAGTGAGGAGAGGGAGGCAGATCCATATGGGTCAGAACAATATTTACGAACCAGACGAATGGTGATGCTCATCTGAGAAATCACCAAACCACCTTTGCCATTGATCGGCTGTTACTGATCGCTATACACGCGTTCAGACAGCTTCAAAAAGAATACACGTAATCCCCTAGTGGGTATAACTAACCCCTAGCGAGTCTGACAAAAAAAATGCTGATAGCGACTAGATTGCTCCATATGCGCTGCTTAGGCAGTGACAATATGCACTGCTTAGGCAGTGACCATATGTGCTGCTTAGGAAGTGATATACGGCAAGGAAGGGGTTAATAGCTCTTAAAAGAACCTTTGATATACTGTAATAAATCAAAGTAAAAAAAAATAACCCCTAAAAAAATGCACAGACAGCAAAAAATGTGCTGCTGTGTAAGATCACTGCGTACACAGCGATCAATGGCAGGGAAGGGGTTAAATGGCTTTTATAAAAGCCCTTGGTGTTTAAAATGTTATTAAATATTTTTTTTACTATTTTATTTTATTTTTTTACTTTATCTGATCTGTCTCTCTCCCTTACTATAACTAGTAAGGTGAGGGAGGCAGATCAATACTTGTCAAAGGCAATATTTAGTAATATATCCTTTGACTGTATGGTAAGTGCTCATCAGAGCACTTACCATACATGCCTGCACACAGATCACATAGATCTGTTGTGCCGGCATCGATTGGCTCCCCCTAGAGCATCGGAAGTGAAATACTTTCACTTCCGATGCTCTTGCCATTAGAAGGGAAGCGCTGCCTGTACAGGCAGCGTTCCCTTCTACTGAGCCGATGGGCACTTTAACAACACCGGAGATGCTTAGAAAGCGAACATGTGTGCAGTGGGCGCAGCCATTTTTAAATGGCTGCTACGATCACTCCGTGGAGTGATCGTAGCGCGCCCCTGCACATTTGGGGGGTGTTGCACAATGCCAACGGAATGTCTGATATTTTCCGAGAGTTAGTTCTATATTTGGCGGAACCCATGATAGCGCCAATTTTTTTAAAAAAAATGGTCTCACTACCTTTGTTGAAGCAGGTAGCAGAAGCGTGTGGCCAGGACTTGGCTTTCTATTCATAAAAACGTAACAGACATTTTTACAATATGCCCATCCTCTCGGAATGCAGGCATCTCAATGTGGGGTTAAAATAATGTATATCTTTGACATGATTCATACAACCCAGCTGGTAACCAGATGGTTTAAGAGCTTATTGGAGGCACAATTATGATTTTTGTCTTTACTTTTCATCTGGCTTTGGTCCGCCATTCATAGCGGGGCCTATGGAAAATCCTTAGTTGGAGAAATATGAGAAGCTTTCTACCAATGATTTTATACAGACCTCTGTCTGGAAACTGTGCATAGAAAATCCAAGAATCTTTCAAATCTCAGTCATTAGGAGGCATTGATTTTATACAATGTATCCGATTCTCTAATCAAGCCTATGATTAAGTGCCAGCTGGAGCGAAACGCGTAAGGCGTCCTTTCCTGATTGAAGCTGTGTCTTTGAATGTCAATTAAAGCACTTTTTTTTTTAAACTTCATATCGGACTACGTGGGTTGTCTCTCCGCAAATACTTTCTTCTGCTTAATTCTAGGTTGTATCCTGGAAAAACAGAATCCAGAGTATTATTTCGGATAAAAAATTTAGATGACTTATATATGTCCTAATTGCTTCCTACCATAGTCAAATAATCACTCTGTTACTCCATAATACTGACTTTGCTAGGAAATGTATATACAGTGACTCTGGCCACTAGAATCTGTAATAGTTATGTGATTGGACACATCTATTTTTTTTTTCTTCAATATATATATTTTTTTTAATTACATGTTCAAGATGTGTAAATACTATACAAATGCAAGCATGCAATCAATCAATATAAAAAGGAACAATTAGTAATAAAACCACTAAACCACACCCACTACATATAAGGAATCACGAATGGGGAGGACCATGGACGACGACCGCTGGGCTAAGTTTTCAATCTTTCTCAATAGAAAAAAAAGGAAGCAGAAGGGCTAGATCATTGATTAAGTTTGAATATACACTGATCAGCATTACATTATGGAGATATGGGAATTATAATCATCGGTGAAGGTGTTGGCTGTGGATACCTGGTTCTGTGATGTCCAGATAAGAAAGATACTACAAGCCTCCTTTTCAGGGGCATACCGTCTTACGGTTACTTAGCTTGTTCGGGGCTCATTGTGATGTTTGTATACTGTTGGGAGGTATGCTTGACCACCATTAATATCTGGTTAACTACATACTGAAGGGAGCTTCACAGGATCACCATCTATGTCCAGCTAACTATATATACTTAGGGGCGCTATACTATACCACCCTGGCTAACTATAAACTAATAGAAGCTACTATATCTGGCTCACATGGGAGCTATACAGTATCACCCTCATTGTCTGTCCCGCTATTTACTGGAAGGATCTATTCATTTAAGCAGACATTTTCTGGTTATTTATGTTCCCATTTTAATTTTCTGTAAAATAACCATGATGTAATTATACTGAGGGACGTGCAATTTTCTGTCCTTGCCTCGGGTTCTGATTCAATGCTATATTATTCTTAATTGCTTAAATGTTCACTGAATGTGTTCTAGTGAATAGTGTAGATTCAAGGTGCATTACCAATGAGCTAACAGTAGAGGGCAGTGGAGGTGCATGCCTGTACTATTGGATCTGTTCTCGGAGTGATAAATTCAAAATATAGATCTGCAATTACTAACTAACCAGGTTATTTGTTTATGCTGCTCAACGAATAGGAGAGCATCAAAATAGGTCTGTGAAATGGCAGACATCGTCTCTGCTTTTGCAATGGCTAGGGATTAATATATTTTGAATGGCTCTTAATCAGTGCACTAAACAAATTGCATTTTTAGTGGGACACAAATTATTGACTTATTGAGCCCTCGCTGCTCTGTAGAGCTCTATCAGGGGGCGGACATGTTGTTTAGAATCTTGGGTCAGGTGTTCGTTAACCTTGGTTCAGAAGAAGGAATATCTGACCCAACTGACCCAAGATTCTAAACAACATGTCCACCACCTGATAGTGCTATACAGAGCAAAGAAGGCTCAATAAAGTACTTTATTTGTATTCTTTCATTAAAGCATTTCTATACATAATACCTACACTTGGTACAATTTTTTAATTAAACAGAACTTTTTTGAAGACAGCTGTCCATTATCCCCTTCGTGACGTTAGGACGTACTATGCCGTCCTGACTTTAAGTGCCTTAAAGTCGTTAGGACGGCATAGTACGTCCTGTACTAAACAGCTCATCGCGGCTCCCCTTTGAGTGGCCTCAGTCTGACAGGGAAAATGTAGCCGGTGCTCAAAGCGACCACCGGCTACATTTTGCTAAATCGCGCTGTACCCGAACTTCCAGGTTTGGGCACGCCTCCGTGATGTCACACGTGACGTCCGTAGGTCCCGCGATTTTTTGGCAGGGACCCACAGGGTCTATTAAGATCCTGATCGGGTCTCTGCCAGAGTGTTCCTGGCTACCGATCACCTTGTGATCGGTGGCCAGGAACAAATCGTGACGTTTTGGTGCTTGCGTCGTTTGGGACGCAAGCACCATGCGTCACGAAGGGGTTAAAGAACAACTGTAGCAAAATGTGGAGTTATGTTTAATTGAAAGATTGTATTAAGTTTGTTGACAACATCATTGTTTAATGAAAGAATCCACAATAAAATACCTTATTGTGCTCTCTTTTCTCCAAAGTATTTCAATGTAAAGCATATACATTTTGCAACATAACTTATGTTATTTTTTGGCTCTATCCCATTTGATATCACTATGTGATATAGTTAATCTTGATTTGTTTTCTCATACAAGGTTAACGTTTACACACTAAGATATTAACTTCATATGGATGCGACTTTTTTTGGAATGTTGTGCCCATAGGACAGAGGCTTTTTTTTTTTTTTACACTTCTGCATTGTTTGCGTTTAGCTGTAATTCTCTCCTTTCTCATTTACCGTACTCACACAAATTACATATAAAAAAAAAATCCGGGGTAAAAAGGACACTATTTTGATCCTGTAATTTACCGTACTTTAAAAAAATAATAATATATGGTGAAAAATTTTAAAATAACACCTTTTATGATTTTTATTTGAAACGTATTTTACTCCTCTACAAAAGATAATGAAAAATCCGGCTAAATATATTCCTGAGTTTAGAAATAATACATTTGTTCATGTTTTTCTGGGGTTTATAGGGCAATAATTATTGCTATTTCCTTACCGTTCTTTTCTTCAGTGACCCCAACCTTTATCATCACCCTTACCCTAAATGTAACCCTTACACTATCCCTAAACGAACTGTAACCTTAACTTTAACCCTAACTGTAACCTTAATTCTAACCCTAACTCTAATTGTAACCCTAAACCCAGATCTATAGCTAACGGAAGCCTTTTATTTTTACGAGTAATGTTGCTGACGGGAACAGAGCTCTTGGAAGTGAACAATGGCGATAGGGTGTTTCTTGGACACTGGATTTTCGGTGTTGATTAATGCCTCAACATTGAGTCATTACAGCAACACCACCTGAGCCGAGCGATCTTTTTAATCATGACTCATTTCAACGCATGATGTTCAAAGCCATCTCCTTGTCCCAATGGCCAAAAAAGCCACGATGGCAGTGGTTAATGCACCAACTCTTCAGTGTTATGACTTTTCCTCTAAAATGATTTGTAGGCACAAGCCTAAATACAAATTCTGTCCTATTTTTTTTGCTCAGGTTTAGTTGCTGTTAATTTCTTACAGTTTTGTTTTATTTGGCCTTTTCCCAATTTGGATAATTCCTTTGCAATAATACTTCACTTTCTGTACCTGAGAGAATTGCGCACCTGATACCCAGCCAACATCTTATCTGTGCAACTGCGGGATCAAAATGTCACTTGTATGAACAGATGTTGCCAATAAAATTGACTCTCTGGACTTAACAATCAAATATGCTGTATTAATTACAGTGTCAGATTAAGTACTGATGACCTTTAACAGTCGTCAGCATGATTTAAGAAAGCTTATGGATGACTGACAGTCATGGACGTTGTAAATTCAATACAGATTTCGAAGTCAAATTTGAAATTTAAGTAGAAAGTCACCAAAAGTGTCTCAGATATCACCAATCAAAGTATCCAAATGATAACTGGGATTGCATTGCACATACAAACATTACACAGGAGCCTGTAATGTACACCCATCTGAAGTTTTTCCCCCCGACCAGGTATTAAATTAGCCAGTGTTTTGTAGGACACCTAATGTGTACAGAATTTAAAATGCATCTGTTTTCAGGGGAAACCAATTAAATAATCAAGGAGAAAAGCCCATAGTATATGGGTAAGCACAGTGGTGTATCTTGGTTTTGTGCTGCCCTAGTCAGACATACCCCCCCCCCACCCACGTTGCATACCCAGGACATGTCCTATCACCCCCATTACATCCTCCCATCACCTTCATTACCCCAGGACTTACCCTGGTGGCTAGTGGCACGTAGCATGGTGTCCTTCCATGCTGCCTGTTTGGCTCCTCTGTCATACCGCACGATGAGCCGAACAGGCAGCACGGATGTTTCTCTGTGCTGCCTGTTCGGCTCCCCATGGTGCCTCTTGCAAGTAGAGAGGTGGTGAGGGCAGATCTTCCGATCTCCCCCGCCACCATCTCTGTCGGCAATCAAGTTTTTTTTTCTTAAAGGGGTGGCTTTTTTGTGCCACCCCTTTAAGACAAAAAGAGGGCAAACTCACCCAGATCCAAACAAAGTGCTGCCATAGGCACTTGCCTTGTTTGCTTTGCACTAAATACAGCGCTTGGTAGGCAACCTTTAGCACTCCAGATGTGTAGATGCTTTGCCAGCATTGTGGCTATAAAAGCATTATTGGAGATGTAGTCCACAATATCTGGAGTGCCAAAGGTTGCTAACCCTGCCACCATTGAAACTACCTTGATTGATTCATTAATTTCCATCTGAATACATTCTTCAGGGCAGAATACAAAAAGTAATATATCTCCGCGAAAATGGCTGACCCAGTCATTTATGTACAGCTGTATATAATTAGAATTCATCAGATACTGACAGTAGGTGGAGTTAAGATAAATTCTATTTAGGTTAAAATAGCAACATGACAATAGATATTCAGAGAATGTGACTGCTGAGGGTACAAGTGAAAAAGCAGTAGAACAAAAAAAGTTTTTATAGCTTCCGCTGGGACATTATCTTCACAAATACAGACTGATACCTAAGGTAGAAAGAGCAGGGCCGGCCTTAAGTGTTCCGGCGCCCTGTGCTGGCCACCCCCATGTAGCCCCCTTCCTCTTTACCCTCATGTCTGTCTGTCACCTCTCCATTCATATATGTCCCTCTCCCTTCCCATGTTTGTCCCTTTCCTATTTCTTGTCATGTCTGTCTCTTCAACCTCCCCAATTTATATCTATCTCCCTTCCCATGTATGTCTCTCCTCCCCCACACCCCATATCTGTCTGTCTCTCATCCTCCCCATATCTGTCCTTCCCCCATGTCTGTTATCTCTCCTTCCCCTCCCCATATCTCTTTCCCTCTCCCCATATGTCTCCTTCCACTCCCCATGTCTCTTTCCCTCACATTTCACTCATCGTGTCTCTTTCCCTCTCCCCATATCTACTCTCTCTCCCCCTCCACCCCATACCTGTTCTCTCTTCACCTGCGTGTGGGTGTCTCAGTGTGTGAAAGTGTGTGTGTCAGGGTGTCTAGGTGTGTGTGTAAGAGTGTTTGCGTAAGTGTATGTGTGTGAGTGTGAGTCTTTGTAAATGGTTATAAGTGTCTCTGTGTCAATGTGTCTAGGTGTGTGTGAGAAAGAGAGACAGTGTGTGTGTGTGTGTGTGTGTGTGTGTCTGTGAGAGAGAGAGAGAGAGAGTGTGTTTTTGTGTATGTGTGTGTGTGAGAGAGAGATAGAGACAGTGTGTGTGTGTGTGTGTGTGTGTGAGAGAGAGAGAGAGAGAGAGAGAGAGAAAAAGAGAGAGAGAGAGAGAGAGAGAGAGAGAGAGAAACAGTGTGTGCGTGTGAAACAGAAGGAGATGGAGTGTGTGTGAGACAGAGAGAGACAGTGTGTGTGTGTGTTAGAGAGAGAGAGAGATGGAGTGTGTATGAGAGAGAGAGATGGCGTGTGTGTGTGATAGAGACAGTGAGTGTATGTGTGATAGAGACTGTGTGTGTATGTGTGATAGAGACTGTGAGTATGTGTGATAGAGACTGTGAGTATGTGTGATAGAGACTGTGTGTGTGTGTGATAGAGAATATGTGTGTGTGTGAGAAAGACTGTGTGTGTATGTGTGAAAGAGACTGTGTGTAACGCTCTATGCCGACGACTTTATACTAACTCTTTCACACCCGGAATACTCACTGCCAGAAGTATTGCGCTGTATAGACTAATTTAGTCACTTTTCAAACTATAAGATTAATCTCTCTAAGACACAAATTATTTACAAAAATCTATCTCAGGACCAGGAAATGTCTCCTAAACAAACTTACCGTTTTAACTGGTCAAATGAGACAATTAAATATTTGGGCATTGACATCAAATTTGATATAGAAAGTATAGTGAAATACAACTACCTTAAACTGCACAAAGAATTTGAAGATAGGATTAAGTTAGAAAATGTTTATCTCTTGGATGGGTCGAATTAACCTGGCTAAGGCATATCTACTCCCCAAGCTGGAATACCCGTTACGTGCCATTCCATTGAGAGTACCAAGAAAGCTCTTGTCCATGTTTCATAAATTGTTTGTCGCATGTGTTTGGGAGAATAAGAAACCCAGAATTCAATTTCATATTATGTCAAAAACTATGTCTCAGGGTGGACTGTCCTTCCCCAACATATATAGAGACACATACATGACTCCATAATGTTTTTTCACTTTCTCTTATGGGGTAATAAGAAGTCAAGAAATAAAGGTTGGTACCAACATGAAAAGTAAATATGTGGAAATATAGATCCCTTTCACCTTTTCTGGTTAGATAAACAAATATTTGGCAGGTTAAAAATAAAAAATCCGGTAATTCAAAATGTATTTTTATCTATCGGTCCAATTAAATCTGCATTTTTTCACGATACACAAATAACTCCTCGGGCCTCTATTGGTCTATTAAAGCTTTTTATAAGCGATCTTACTATAGATAACTGGTTTAAAGCTGGACTAGAAAAGATCGGTGATCTATTCCAAGACCTAAATAGAATACCTTTTCCGGATCTGCAACAAAAATACAATCTTCCATTAAAATAATTTTTCTCTTATATTCGTACATGGGACTTAAGAACATCCAACTCAAACCAGACTCCCCCTTAGAGAAAATTATGTATGGTTCACATCAAAAGATATCTTCCCAAATTCTGGAAGCATCCCAAGAATAAGAATTAGAGAGTGGGAAACTAGATATAATAAAAAAAAAAATGGGAAGTGGACCTAAAGAGAATATTTCCAACGTAAACATGGCACAGAGCAATTGATCTGATGAATAAGTCAATTCACTGTATTGCCCTTCAAGAACTCTACATGAAGGTATTACATAGATGGTACTGGGTCCCATCAAGACTCGCCAAATACCAAGAGAACACATCCCCACTTTGTTGGCGATGCAATAAAGAAGTTGGTAATATTAAACATATTTGGTGGGATTGCGAAAAACTTGACGATGTACGCACTAATTTAGTTAAAATCCTTGCAGATCTTCATCTCGATTTGGGTATCTTAACCCCTTAGTGACAAGACATTTTCACCTTGACTTTCCCTTGGTGACAATGGCTGTTTTGACATTTCTGGGGTGTTTGTGTTTAGCTGCAATTTTCTTCTTTCTCAGATACTGTACCCACACAAATTATATGTTGTTTTTATCATCATAAGAAGGGCTTTCATTAGATATCATTATGCTCATCATATCTTATAATTTACTACAAAAAAAAATCATAATGATATATATATGATGAAAAATTAAAAAAAAAAAACAATTTTTCTAACTTTGACCTAAAATATAATTTAGACAAATACAATCATTAAAAAAGACCCCATCTAAATAGTTTCTAAATGTTGTCCCGAGTTCAGAAATATGCATGTTTCCATATTTTTCGGTATTTTTTTGCGAGTTATGGGGCAATAGTGTTTTTTGTTTTTTTTCTATAGTGACATTTTGACCCCAACCCGAACCCAAAATGTAACCTTAACACAAAATTTAACCCCAAATCTAACCCTTATGCTATCCCTTAATATATTTTAATTTTAATTTAATTTTAACCCTATCCCTTATGCTAAAAATTACTTAATTTTAACCCTATAGGCTAATCTAACTATATAACCAGTTTTTAGATAATTAAATATTTATTTTACATTTTTTCCATTGCTATGCTACTTAACTACCACTAGGGGCAGTCAAGTAGCATATACTTTCACTTCCGAAGCTCAGACCGGCAGAGGGCATAGCCATATTGACGGAGCATGCTGCTCCGTCAATATGGCTCCCACAATCACTCCGTGGGGCGATTGTGGGGGCCCCAGAAAATACATTTCGGTGCTGGCTATTGCCTCGATGATAGCGAAAACCGCTTGATTCACCGCAGGATGTGCAAGGCACATCCTTTGTCGGGAACGGAGTTAAGTGTAGATAAATTCTTGTTCCACCTTGAGTTCCCAAATTTGAATAACCCTTCAAAAAAACTAGCAATACATGTCCTAATGGCAACCAAGATGTGTATCTCAAGAAACTGGAGGAAAATTGTCGTTCCATCAGAGATCTCAAATTTATTACCAATGTAAGATGGAAAAGCTGTCCGGTACCTCATAATAACTCTATTAATTTAAAAAACAAATAGATAAATAAATAGATAAAAAGAAAGGGAAAAAAACAATTAAGGAAATATTATAAAAGGGGAACAAAATAGACCTCTAATGGAAAGCGATTTAAAGCCGGGCATGTTGTGGCTTTATTTGTCTTCTGGACCACCTCCGCCCTTCCTCGCGCTGCCTACACCCTTACATTGATCTGCTCAGGATTGCTGTATCTGCCAAGGGCCGGCCTTAGGGGTGTGCGACCTGTGCGAGCGCACAGGGCGCAACACCCCAGGGGGCGCCCTCCCGCCCAAAGAAAAAAAAAAAAGCCGGTAGAGGCACTGGATGGTGGAGATCTAAATATCCCCCCTCACCAGCCCTCTGCTCGGCATGCTGTGCTAGATCCCAGGAGGGGGCGGAGCTAACCGGCTGAGCGGTGTAGCTCCGCCCCCACCCTGTGAAGCAGAGCAGCGTCTGCTTCACGGGGAGCCATTGGCAGCATGAGAAGGTGCTGCTCGGCTCCCCATGCCTGCATTAAGCATGGGGAGCCCGAGCAGCACCTTCTCTTGCCGTCCCCTCCTTGTATCCAACTTTGAAGGCAAATGGAGGGGAGGGGTGGGAGAGAGGGGCAGGGGGGAGAGACAGAACAGGGGGAGGGGGAGAGACAGAACAGCTGGAAGGGGGAGAGAGAGATACAGAACAGGGGGGTAGAGAGAAAGAACATAGGGAGGGAGAGAGAGACAGAACAGGGGGAAGGGGGAGAGAGAGATACAGAACAGGGGGGGAGAGAGAGACAGAACAGAGGGAGGGAGAGAAAGACAGAACAGGGGGAATGAGGAGAGAGAGAGACAGAACGGGGGGGGAGACATAACGGGGGGGAGAGACAGAAGGGGGGCGAGAGACAGAACAGGGGGAAGGGGGAGAGATAGACAGACAGAACAGGGGGGGGGAGAGAGACAGAACAGGGGGAAGGGGGAGAGAGAGACAGAACAGGGGGAAGGGGGAGAGACAGAACAGCTGGAAGGGGGAGAGAGAGATACAGAACAGGGGGGTAGAGAGAAAGAACAGAGGGAGGGAGAGAGAGACAGAACAGGGGGAAGGGGGAGAGAGAGATACAGAACAGGGGGGAGAGAGAGACAGAACAGAGGGAGGGAGAGAAAGACAGAACAGGGGGGATGGGGAGAGAGAGAGACAGAACAGGGGGGGGAGACATAACGGGGGGGAGAGACAGAAGGGGGGGAGAGACAGAACAGGGGGAATGGGGAGAGAGACAGAAGAGGGGGGGAGAGACAGAACAGGGGGGGGAGAGAGAGACAGAACAGAGGGAGAGACAGAACAGGTATGGGGGAGTTAGAGAGAGACAGACAGGGCAATGAAGAGGAAAGGGACAAACATGGGAAGGGAGAGAGATACATACATGGGGGGGCGCCATGGGGGAATCCCGCACAGGGCGCCGGAACACTTACGGCCGGCCCTGTATCTGCCTCTCTGGTTTTCTGCACACCTATGATCCTTGTTTGTAAGAATGTTTATATATACTGTCTGTAAATTACCATAAACTTACAATTAAGAGACCGTTATATGAATAATACAATACGCCTGTTACTGATTCCCCGTATGTATGTCTGTGGACCACCAAGGTATTATGATGTATATTAGATGTGGATGTTTGTATTTTTCAAATGAAATAAAAAAAAAAAAAAACTATGATTGAAAGAGACTATATGTGTGTGTGTGTGTGTGTGTGTGTGAGAGAGAGAAAGTGTTTGTGTGTGTGGGAGAGACAGTGTGTGTGTGATAGAGCCCATCTGTGCTAGCCACTCCCTTTGCCACTTATCCAAGCCATGACCCTGTCAGGCCCCATTGACTTATTTGCCTGTAACCCATCAGGCACCACTGACTTATTTGCCTGTATCCCATCAGGCCCCAATGACTTATTTGTCTTCACTTTAGACAGCATTTTTTTAGCACCTCTGCCAGAAGCGTATATGTCATCTAGGCTGTCTTTGTACATTGGTCCACTATGATTCCATGAAAGCTTTGAACTTGGTCCTTTCCAAGTACTGGGGTTATTTGTAAAGGTCAGTTGTGGACCAAAGATCCAGAACAGACGGAATCACCATGGAAATCAATGTAATTTCCCTGCTGAATTTTGCAGAGTTGCTTTTTACCTTGGCATGCCAAATCTAACCACAGGGGTAAACTGTTTAGTAGGACAGGTAAGCAGACATATCGAAGAAAATCTCCTGGTTAAAACATGTTTTTTTTTCCACCTGAAATTCGATATTTCGGCATCCATTACCCATAATTATGTCTGACTAAAACATAGAAAAAGAAACAGAAAAAGCAAATTCGGCTTTCAAATTTTCCTACTTTTCACAGAGTGGAAGCGTCAGTCAATTTTTGACAATATTAAATATTTGTAATGTCCTTGTGCCAAGAAAATCAGTTTCATTTCTTAGACTTCGTTTCCTATCCTAGGATTATTCCACAGATTCAGTCGACTAGGGCCTCATCCGATATCTCCAACCTGAAGGCAGTTATTATGAATGAACTTTCCCCCAATTTAGGATTAGAACTCAAGGGCAGAAGAAACAAGGGGAATAAGTATGGCTCGTCTGGAAAGTAATGGATCCTGTACCATATTAGGAAAAAATTTGCAAATTATATAGGAGTGTACCCCAACATAAACAAATGTCTACACATAGCGCAACATTTCCACTTAAACTGTAGACAAAAAAAAATTGACAATGTCCAGGCACCTTAAATAAAAATGCTTTCATTAAATAGCCTTATTGAGCCCTATTTGTCCTGTATAGATCCGACATGGGGCGGACATGTTTAGAGATCTGACCCAAGATTCTAAACAACATGTCTGCTCCCTGCTAGAAGGCACAATAAGGTACTTATTTGCAGTGACCCGTTCTTTGGGAACGTCAGTATAGAAGAGCCCTCTGATTTTTTCTATATTATTATTATTACTGTTACACATTGAAAGAAATATATAAGAAAATATATTGCTGCAAGTGTGTGAATAGAAACCCTGACAGTTCTTATTATTTTTAATATCTTAGTTTAACTAGACTGCTGGAAATCTATCATCCGATTGTCAACAGTATTTGACTGCCCCTTACTCCACAAACCCAGGTTTGAATTCTCATGACTCAACAACGTGTAGAAAATCCAGTATGTCTTCTTGAATACTGTTTAAAATATGTATTACACCAGTTGCATAATTTATTGTGGACAAGAGAGATAAAATGAGCCCCCGACAGTCCGAGAGTCTGCCTTTATCTGAGGTAGTGGCATGGATAGTTCCAGAATATCGAAGCTTATATCCACTGATTCTGCTGGATTACAGAAACACTGAATGTGTCAGCAAATAAGAACCATTCAGACTGTATAGTCTGTCCGTTTTTGTTTGTTTGTATGTTTAATGTATTAGTCCCTGGCCTGAACGTATATCTTGAATAGATTACAGATATCGAAGTCATATCTGGATAAGATGTAGCTAGGATAGATTACAGATATCGAGGTCATATCTGGATACGATATAGCTAGGATAGATTACAGATATCGAGGTCATATCTGGATAATATATAGCTAGGATAGATTACAGATATCGAGGTCATATCTGGATAAAATATAGCTAGGATAGATTACAGATATCGAGGTCATATCTGGATAAAATATAGCTAGGATAGATTACAGATATCGAGGTCATATCTGGATAAGATATAGCTAGGATAGATTACAGATATCGAGGTCATATCTGGATAAGATATAGCTAGGATAGATTACAGATATCGAGGCCATATCTGGATAAGATATAGCTAGGATAGATTACAAATATCGAGGCCATATCTGGATAAGATATAGCTAGGATAGATTACAGATACCGAGGCCATATCTGGATAAGATATAGCTAGGATAGATTACAGATATCGAGGCCATATCTGGATAAGATATAGCTAGCATAGATTACAGATGTCGAGGTCATATCTGGATAAGGTATAGCTAGAATAGATTACAGGTATCGAGGTCATATCTACATAAGATATAGCTAAGATAGATTACAGATATCGAGGCCATATCTAGATAAGATATAGCTAGGATAGATTGCAGATATCGAGGCATTATCTGGATAAGATATAGCTAAGATAGATTACAGATATCGAGGCCATATCTGGATACAATATAGCTAGAATAGATTACAGATATCGAGGCAATATCTTGATAAGGTATAGCTAGGATAGATTACAGATATCGAGGCCATATCTGGATACGATATAGCTAGGATAGATTACAGATATCGAGGTCATATGTGGATACGATATAGCTAGGATAGATTACAGATATCAAGGTCATATCTGGATAATATATAGCTAGGATAGATTACAGATATCGAGGTCATATCTGGATAAGATATAGCTAGGATAGATTACAGATATCGAGGCCATATCTGGATAAGATATAGCTAGGATAGATTGCAGATATCGAGGCATTATCTGGATAAGATAGGGCTAGGATAGATTGCAGATATCGAGGCCATATCTGGATAAGATATAGTTAGGATAGATTACAGATATCGAGGCCATATCTGGATAAGATATAGCTAGAATAGATTACAGATATCGAGGCCATATCTGCATAAGACATAGCTAGGATAGATTACAGATATCGAGGCCATTTCTTGATAAGATATAGCTAGGATAGATTACAGATATCGAGGCCATATCTGGATACGATATAGCTAGGATAGATTACAGATATCGAGGCCATATCTGGATACGATATAGCTAGGATAGATTACAGATATCGAGGCATTATCTGGATAAGATATAGCTAGGATAGTTTACAGATATCGAGGTCATATCTGGATAATATATAGCTAGGATAGATTACAGATATCGAGGTCATATCTGCATAAGATATAGCTAGGATAGATTACAGATATCGAGGCATTATCTGGATAAAATATAGCTAGGATAGATTACAGATATCGAGGCCATTTCTTGATAAGATATAGCTAGGATAGATTACAGATATCGAGGCATTATCTGGATACAATATAGCTAGAATAGATTACAGATATCGAGGCCATTTCTTGATAAGATATAGCTAGGATAGATTACAGATATCAAGGCCATATCTGAATAAGATAGAGCTAGGATAGATTACAGATATCGAGGCCATATCTGGATAAGATAGAGCTAGGATAGATTACAGATATCAAGGTCATATCTGAATAAGATATAGCTAGGATAGATTACAGATATCGAGGCCATATCTGGATAAGATATAGCTAGGATAGATTACAGATATCGAGCCCATATCTGGATAAGATATAGCTAAGATAGATTACAGATATCGAGGTCATATGTGGATACGATATAGCTAGGATAGATTACAGATATCAAGGTCATATCTGGATTATATATATCTAGGATAGATTACAGATATCGAGGTCATATCTGGATAAGATATAGCTAGGATAGATTACAGATATCGAGGCCATATCTGGATAAGATATAGCTAGGATAGATTGCAGATATCGAGGCATTATCTGGATAAGATAGGGCTAGGATAGATTGCAGATATCGAGGCCATATCTGGATAAGATATAGTTAGGATAGATTACAGATATCGAGGCCATATCTGGATAAGATATAGCTAGAATAGATTACAGATATCGAGGCCATATCTGCATAAGACATAGCTAGGATAGATTACAGATATCGAGGCCATTTCTTGATAAGATATAGCTAGGATAGATTACAGATATCGAGGCCATATCTGGATACGATATAGCTAGGATAGATTACAGATATCGAGGCCATATCTGGATACGATATAGCTAGGATAGATTACAGATATTGAGGCATTATCTGGATAAGATATAGCTAGGATAGTTTACAGATATCGAGGTCATATCTGGATAATATATAGCTAGGATAGATTACAGATATCGAGGTCATATCTGCATAAGATATAGCTAGGATAGATTACAGATATCGAGGCATTATCTGGATAAAATATAGCTAGGATAGATTACAGATATCGAGGCCATTTCTTGATAAGATATAGCTAGGATAGATTACAGATATCGAGGCATTATCTGGATACAATATAGCTAGAATAGATTACAGATATCGAGGCCATTTCTTGATAAGATATAGCTAGGATAGATTACAGATATCAAGGCCATATCTGAATAAGATAGAGCTAGGATAGATTACAGATATCGAGGCCATATCTGGATAAGATAGAGCTAGGATAGATTACAGATATCAAGGTCATATCTGAATAAGATATAGCTAGGATAGATTACAGATATCGAGGCCATATCTGGATAAGATATAGTTAGGATAGATTACAGATAACGAGGTCATATCTGGATAAGATATAGCTAGGATAGATTACAGATATCGAGGCCATATCTGCATAATATATAGCTAGGATAGATTACAGATATCGAGGCCATATCTGGATAAGATATAGTTAGGATAGATTACAGATATCGAGGTCATATGTGGATACGATATAGCTAGGATAGATTACAGATAACGAGGCCATATCTGGATAAGATAGAGCTAGGATAGATTACAGATATCGAGGCCATATCTGGATAAGATAGAGCTAGGATAGATTACAGATATCGAGGCCATATCTGGATAAGATATAGCTAGGATAGATTACAGATATCGAGGCCATATCTGGATAAGATAGAGCTAGGATAGATTACAGATATCGAGGCCATATCTGGATAAGATATAGTTAGGATAGATTACAGATATCGAGGCCATATCTGGATAAGATAGAGCTAGGATAGATTACAGATATTGAGGCCATATCTGGATAAGATATAGCTAGGATTGATTACAGATATCAAGGCCATATCTGGATAAGGTATAGCTAGGATAGATTACAGATATCGAGGCCATATCTGCATAATATATAGCTAGGATAGATTACAGATATCGGGTCCATATCTGCATAAGATATAGCTAGGATAGATTACAGATATCGAGGCCATATCTGCATAAGATATAGCTAGGATAGATTACAGATATCGAGGCATTATCTGGATAAGATAGAGCTAGGATAGATTACAGATATCGAGGCATTATCTGGATAAGATAGGGCTAGGATAGATTGCAGATATCAAGGTCATATCTGGATAAGATATAGCTAGGATAGATTACAGATATCGAGGCCATATCTGGATAAGATATCTTTACGCTAGGATACATCACAGATATCAAGACTCTAGATCACATCGGTTAAGGAAGGTTTCAAGAAGGTAGAACGTCCAGAGACATCATCTGCCGATGAGCGACAGCTTATTATATTGTATTTCACTCTTATGGATTCAGCTGAAAGTAAGACAGAGGAATGTATCACGTACTGGATGTTATCACAGATATTTAGGAAATCATTTATTAACCATATTCATATCCTGTCTGTGTCACATCCTGAGGGACTGGCTAGCCTGATGCATTCTGCCCACACCTGAACTACAGGAAGGCCAGGTCATTTCCTTTTGGCCGGCCATTATTAGGTGTGCTAAACCCCACACCACTTGCCTTAAAGGGACAGTTCCACACCATGGTGTCCAACAAACACGTTTGGATAAGTACTAACTCTGTCAGATCCGTCTAATCAGCTTCTCTTCCCATCTCATAAAACTGGCAGAGGAAATCCAGCAGAGTTATTTACTAAATCCTGCAGATTTCCCCAAGCCTTCCCTATCACAGCACACAGAGCATATAAAACACATGGAAACCATCCTTCAACAGAGAACACCTGATACCACAGTAATGGCTGATGACAGCACTTTTAGTTTATTAGAGGGCAGTAATGTTTTCCCATCTTAATTCCCTGATATTCTTTTTTTTTATTGAGCAGACTCTTGTTTTATTGCTGTGGAGCTATATGATGAACTCACACACACTGTACATTACTGTGCTTTTTTTGGCTGGGAAGTCTGTGATACTCACACACTGCACATTACTGTGAGTTGTATTGCTGTGGAGTCTGTGATACACTCACACACTGCTCATTACTGTGAGTTTTATTGCGGTGGAGTCTGTGATACACTCACACACTGCACATTACTGTGATTTTTATTGCTGTGGAGCTCTGTGATACACTCACACATTGCATATTACTGTGAGTTTTATTGCTGTGGAATCTGGGATACACTCACACACTGCACATTGCTGTGTGTTTTACTGCTGTGGAGTCTGTGATACACTCACACACTGAACATTACTGTGAGTTGAAATGCTGTGGAGTCAGTGATACACTCACACACTGCAGATTACTGTGAGTTTAGTTGCTGTGGAGCTCTGTGATAAACACACACACTGCACATTACTGTGAGTTTTATTGCTGTGGAGTCTGTGATACACTCACACACTGCACATTACTGTGATTTTTATTGCTGTGGAGCTCTGTGATACACTCACACATTGCACATTACTGTGAGTTTTATTGCTGTGGAATCTGTGATACACTCACACACTGCACATTGCTGTGTGTTTTACTGCTGTGGAGTCTGTGATACACTCACACACTGAACATTACTGTGAGTTGAAATGCTGTGGAGTCAGTGATACACTCACACACTGCAGATTACTGTGAGTTTAGTTGCTGTGGAGCTCTGTGATAAACACACACACTGCACATTACTGTAAGTTGTATTGCAGTGGAGCTCTGTCATACACTCACACACTGCACATTACTGTGAGTTTTATTGCTGTGGAGCTCTGTGATACACTCACACACTACACATTACTGTAAGTTGTATTGCTGTGGAGCTCTGTCATACCTCACACACTGCACATTACTGTGAGTTTTATTGCTGTGGAGCTCTGTGATACTCACACACTGCACATTACTGTGAGTTTTATTGCTGTGGAGCTCTGTGATACACTCACACACTGCATTACTGTGAGTTGTATTGCTTTGTAGTCTGTGATACACTCACACACTGCACATTACTGTGAGTGTTTATTGCTGTGGAGTCTGTGATACACTCACACACTGCACATTACTGTGCGTGTTTATTGCTGTGGAGTCTGTGATTCACTCACACACTGCACATTACTGTGACTTTTATTGCTGTGGAGTCTGTGATACACTCACACACTGCATATTACTGTGAGTTTTATTGCTGTGGAGTCTGTGATACTCACACACTGCACATTACTGTGAGTTTTATCAATCATGCAGTTATGTTCAGTGTGTGAGAGCCTAAGGCAGCAATAAAACCCAAATATATCAGGGTCTATTCAATAAAGAGAGAATCGCAGGGAATTGAGATAGAAATGTCAAACTTAAGGGCAAAGTAGATGAGTTGAAAAAATGCTCCCATTCACATAGCTCCCAACATTGCCATGTCTGGGGGAGGTCCTCTTTTTGGGGCAGACACACACATTGATATGTAAATACTTTTTTTTTTTTTTTTTCAGGTAGAGCTTAGGAAACTGATTACTAGAGTTCTGCTTATTGGAAGAAGCTCTTGAAATATTTTTGTTAAATCAGCTAAAATAGCTTTAGGGACAGGTGAGGATCCTTTCTCTTCTGGATTTGCCCTCTGTCTATCTAACATGTACAGAAAATAACTACTACCCCAGTAGATCAGTGCTAGCTCCCTCCTTCATTTATCTGGGCTAACATGCATTTTCACATACACTATTTGTCACAACACAGGAGTGTCCAGTCAAATCCCTTACATATGAGGAGAGGACAGTAAGTACTACTTGGGGTAGGACCATAGGTGCAATTAGAGGAAAATATCTATCTGCTCCTTTTATCTAGACAATTAGCTAGGAATACATCAATTTGACTGGATCTCCAGGAGGCAAATATAAAAACGATGGTCTATTGAACTAGAGAAAAGGGTACTTTTGCCTCTCTGTTACACCCCTGCAATGTGACACAATGGACCAGTTCAGTTAATTTTATTTCCCAAAACACAGGACCTTTTTGCACTGACAAACACACCTTGTAGTGTTTGTCTCACAAGACTCACAAGAGCTATGCCTGTGAGCATACAATGAAGGCCATGGGCGAAATGCGTCTGGCTTTTGATTATTTCACTTTTTTTTTTTAGATAAATAACAGCAAAGATAGTGCTGGAGTTAATACTCATGGGATAGAAGGCATCACGTTTTTTTTTTTTTGTTTAAGCGCACCTTCTAACCTTGAAAGGATTGCGTAATAACGGGTTTTCTTCTTTACAAGAAATACGACTGTAGTAGAGCAAAGCTTGGCTTGGTTCCTGAGCAGAATATCTGGTTCTTTTACTATCTAGAACAGGGTCATCCAGCATTTTGCCAATGACTCAATATGACCCAACTATCTTTACTTTCCATATTCACATTTATACACTGATTTAAACAGTTTTTTTGGACAGCGTTTATATTAAAGCTAAATATAGGCCCCAAAAATCCCATGGCCTTTTATCTCTGACGCATTTTTTTCTCACTTGGATGCCCCTGTTCTAGAACCTAAGGCATCTGCCCACATTGAATGTAACATGGAACTGAATCACAGGCATGGCGTGAAAGAGGAAAAATACCTAATTGTACCAGTAGATTAGATGCGTTATTTTTAGTTCATTTTCACGAGAATAGTTTCACTTTCGCTACTTGTTATTGTAATTAGAATTTATCTGTATTTGTGAAGCTCTGACTACATTTCCCTTAAAATCCCCTACTTCAAAGGCATTGCCATACCGAATTATGAATTAACACAGTGTCTCTTTTAAAGGACTACTGTGGGCAGAAAAAAAATCGCCTGCGTCGCTGAAAAATTGTATGAAGTGTAGGTATTTTAAATAGACTTTTGACACGTACCACCTACCTAAGCATTGTTACAGACCATGTACACCCTTTCATGGAAACGGTATTCCCTGATGGCATTGGCCTCTTTCGGCAGGATAATGCTCCCTGCCACAAAGCAAAAATGGTCCAGGAATGGTTTGAGGAACACAGAAAATAACTGAAAATATAAACCAGCTCAAAGAAGGGGAGGCTGGGTGGAACAAAAGGTAGGTAGAAATCTCTTAATTAAAATGGCTGCCTAACTTCCCGTTCCCTAACTTTTTTTATACATCCCAAAATTTCTCCCTCTCACTTCCTCTAATAGGCTGAACATGTCCCCTCAGCGACCTGTCATGGACGCCCCTCCCCGACCTTGTCTGGGGGAGTGTGCTATTTGTGTAGTGTTTACCTTTACAAATGATTAAAAAAAAAAAAAATTATGCTTATTGTTATTTTTGTCTGCGAGAGATACTCGTCTAACTGGTTCTGTGAGATGGGTCCGTTTGTCACACTCGTTGTTACTGTTTTTCTCTGAAGAGCCTGTTTGCTAGTTATAGAGACTACTATGAGTGTTAAAAATGATCGTTACATTGTGTAAGCAAAATTGCAACCAAATTCCTATAACAAGAGAAAAATGTGTATTAAAACTTGTCTGTGTTTATGATGTCACTTATGGCTCCTTATAAAGAATCTTTAGGGGGCAAGGTCCCGCGACCCCTTCCACGCCGGTAGGACGTTCTATGCCATCCTATGTTTTAGTGCCTATAGGCTTGTAGGACAGCATAGGACCTACTGAGTTTAACAGCTCATCGCGGCTCCCCCCCGTTTTTGGAACTCAACTGTTAAGGTGCGAATTTTGCAATTCACTTGCAGGTCACTTCAGGTCAGGTCAGTTTAGAGCATTAAAAAAAATTATTGAAAATTATTAGAGTTGAGCGGACACCTGGATGTTCGGGTTCGGCGGGTTCGGCCGAACTTCAGAAAAAAGTCCGGGTTCGGGGTCGAACTTGACCCCGAACCCCATTGAAGTCAATGGGGACCCAAACTTTTGGCCACTACAATGCCTCTAAAAAAGTCCTGGAAAGGGCTAGAGGGCTGAAAAATGAAGTAAAATGTGGGTGAGTGTCCCCATTCATACGAATAGGTCAAGTGACCTATTCGTATAAATGGGGACTCTATTTCGGTTTAGAGAAAGCCAATAGCCATGTTATGCTATTTGCTTTCTATAAACGAAATAGAGTCCCCATTCATAAGAATAGGTCAATTGACCGATTCTTATGAATGGGGACTCTATTTCGGTTTATAGAATAGCAATAGTATTACATGTATTCCATAAACCGAAAGTCTATAAACCGAAAGACATTCGGTTTATAGACTTTCGTTTGATAGAATACATGTGATGCTATTGCTATTCTATAAACCGAAAGTCTATAAACTGAATGTCTTTCGGTTTATAGACTTTCGGTTTATAGCCGAACCCAGAACTCCAACACAGACATACAGTGAAATGTCCGTGTTCGGGTCCGGAGTCCGAACACCGTAATGTTCGGCACTAACCCGAACAGTGTGGTTCGGGTTCGCTCAACACTAAAAATGATCTATACATTATATTTGGAGAATTGTAGGCACATGTCTAAATTAGGAGAAAAATGGGTCTGTGGCGTCCCCTGTTTATGACATCACCTGTGACTTGATATGCAAATTAACTGGCCTTCAATGGCAAATTTGTCATTTGTATATCAAGCCACAAGTGATGTCATAAACTGGAGACGCTACTGACACATTTAAAACACATTTTTCTCCTAATTTAGGCATTTCCTTGAAGTTTTGCT
Source organism: Pelodytes ibericus (assembly GCA_036172795.1). NCBI lineage: Eukaryota > Metazoa > Chordata > Amphibia > Anura > Pelodytidae > Pelodytes > Pelodytes ibericus. Next base: position 285,276,650 of record CM069857.1, read on the forward strand.
AATACAATGTTTGGATCATTTTCAATCATTTTTTATGCTCTACATGCACAGTAAAAACAATGTTTACAGTCCATGTAAGTCTCACTAAAACTGAACTGACAGTTTGTGCCAAAGAGGCGGACTTTCCAACACTTGTCACGCACTTCGCAGAGCCTGATTCGCCATACATGGGTTGCGCCAGAACAACGCAAAAGTTCGGGGCTGATGCAGGCTCTTCAAACTCCATACATTTTAGGTGCTATAATCACACCGGTGTCTCTTTAATATAACAAGAGAAAGTAAATGCATTTTTTAAAGTACAATTAAAACACAAACTGTACATGTGAATTCCCGGGACATTTCTGGGTGTCTCCATAAACAAAGAGAAAATTAACCGACATATAAAAGCAATATTTACATAATATAATAAGAATAGAAAAGCTTTCTGTCACATTGTTCTACCTTTACAATACGGGGAGCAGATGTCTTTTAAAGGAAGGGAGGGGGGGGGGGGGGGGGATATATTTATGAACATTCTATTATACAGCCGTGCCAAGCGTAGGGTGCTGGATTTCTATGTGTCCCAACCGGTAAAACCCAATTTTTAGAGTTCTATAGCAGACGTTACGTTAAGAAATTACAGCATCTATTTTTAAAGATTGTTGAGTCACGTGCTCAGGAGTGAATAATATTTCCGAGTGACTAATCTCAAAGATTAATGTCCTGTTTATATTGTTATTTTTTTTTCCTCTTTTATTATCTTGTTAAACTAGAGAGACTCATAATGAATGTGCGCACGATCTGCTCTTTCGATTTGAAGAGAAAGAAGAAATACCTGACATCCCCCCCGGTGACATCCTACCCCCCCCCCCCCCCCCCCCTGACATCCTACCATTAACACCAGCAGGGTATATAGCTGGAATCTGGATTTACAACCCTTTTGCTTATTAAACCCGGTCAGTGGCAGGCACCAGGTAGGGAACCTAGCTGCTGTGGATGATCTCTCAAACAAATGCATTATTCAGTTCTTTGGCAGTAGAAGGGTTCAACTGGGGCAGATGGGTGGTATCCCTCTTGAGAAAGCCTTACCGGGCGATATGTCTGGGGTTTAATTTTTTATAACCTTGTTTTTGCCCTTTTTGTGTTGAATTGGGGAGGTTTTCTATTGTACTTCATATTTAGATTTTTTTTTAGTGTGTTATAGTTTATTGGTTTCCATAATAAATATATATATTTTTATCTGTATATTATGGTCTGGGGTGAGTTGGCAAGGGGAGCATAAAGACAATTCTAATCTCTCTAAATTGGCTATGCGTTTCAATTCTAAATGCCCCGGTCAGAAAAACTTTTGATCTTTCTATCCATTGTCTTGTCTGTCTGTCAATCTCTGTACCTTATCTGTCAGTATATCTGTCTATCAGTCTCTTTACCTTATCTGTCAGTATATCTGTCTATCAATCTCTGAACCTTATCTGTCAGTATATCTGTCTATCACTCTCTGTACCTTATCTGTCAGTATATCTGTCTATCAATCTCTGTACCTTATCTGTCAGTATATCTGTCTATCAGTCTCTGTACCTTATCTGTCAGTATATCTGTTTATCAGTCTCTGTACCTTATCTGTCAGTATATCTGTCTTGCCTGTCTTTGTGTGTCTCTCTCTGATGAGAACAGGTGGGCTGATGAAGTGGCACCAAGGGCAACTGCATTGTATCGTCGTCCCCCCACCTCCTGGGCCAACAGTTCTCAGCACTACCTTGATTCTCCGTTATATTTGGAGTTTGCTAGTATTTGTGTTAAGCTGGTGCTGTATCGGCCTCTATAAACTCCCCCGGCCATGTGATCTATGGAATCTAAGGACAGTAAGATAATGTATATCTCCAGATTCCGTGGAGTAGTGAGGATGTCATGACTATAACTAAGGAAAAGAATACTCTGGAGGGAGTGGGGATTCCTATGAGCTTTCATTAACTCTTTCACTTTAGCCAGACTTCTTTCTACGACTTCCTAACCGGCAGACACATTTCACCTCTGCTTTACTAGAAGGTACAGACACAGAGCTGGGAGGACTCTCTCTTATTCTGATTGGGCTAACAGGTACGTCATGGACTGAAGGGGGGAGAGAAGTTACAACATTATTCCTTGGTGGGAGAAACAAATTGGTAAAAAAAAGAAAAAAAAATCCATCGAATGTAATTAATATTTAAAATATTTAATATGTAAAATAGGAAAGGGTTAAGCAAATATGGTGTGTATCAAGAGTTAGAATATTTTTAATCAAGCGGTTCACTTTTTAATCAGGCTGTTTGCTTTTTTTTTTTTTTATCATGCAGTTTAATGGGATGCTTATAAGTATATGTATGTACTGCCCATATACAATATATTTCTATATGTGTGTTTATATGTACTCATAGACAGATAGATACGTGCATGTGTCTGTAACTTGTATTATTTTATAATTAGTATTATTATTATAATTACCATTTCTTTATTAACTTAGGATGGGGGTTATAGAAACCTTGTAGTCAGCCTCTCTGTGAGTAGGTTTCGGATAATGGATAGATCAATAAGTAATAATAGTGATGCTCGCCTGCCTTTACCCCTAAAGGGACTGTACCACCTAGACATAGCTTATACAATCAAATGTTAAATTAGGGGAAAAAATGTTCTTTCTACATGTCTGTGGGGTCTCCTGTTTATGACATCACCTGTGTCACGCTATGCAAATTACACATTTCTCATACAAAACCAGTTAATTTGCATATCAAGCCACAAGGGGATGTCAGAAACTGGAGACTCCACAGATTAATCTTGACAAATCCCTAGGGTTGCCAGATAAGTTTTTTTGGGATGGTCATATATAGCTTTTACCTGCTCATAGGCTAATAGGTGATGTTGTCTAAAGGACTGGAATTACAGATTATAATATTAAATCCTATTTATCTATGCCATCGATCCTACATCGATCCGTAACTCAGAACTGACGTCAGTATGCATCAACTACCACATTGCACCCATACAACTCCCAATTGACCCGCGGACACCAAGAGCTTTTCTTGGCAATGAGGTCGAAAAAAATAGCAATGAGACATGAGCGAAAGGGAAAGCCTGGAAAAGAAGGGGGTGACAAGAACTGGAATGGGGCATGATGGTGGAGGGGTAAATTGAGAGAGACAAGAGAGATGACATGTAATTGAACAGATAGGTAGAGTAGATTTATAACTGAACAAGGACAAGGAGACATAAACTGGGAGGGGACAGGACAGCGAAAGATCAGGTTGAAATGGGAGAAGGGAGATGAGTTAAACGGCACAGGTTTACAATTTGTATCTGTGGCCAATGCATTTTGATGGGCTCTTAATCACCAAGTCCGCTACCACAGCATTTTTTCATCATCCACTAGGAACGAAACTCCCACAGCTAAAATGTAGCTAAAACTGTGCCCTCCCCTAATTCAGTTTAATCACAAAGCAGTTATTTTGCAGAAAAATTAAATAAGATACGTCCCTTCTTGGGGTGCTCACTTTTGGTCCTTAGTGATCAGTGATGTTGAGGAAGCTGTAGGTTAGTCTATGCCTCTTGCCAGCAGAGACCTTGACCTGGGCTAGGGCTAGGGTGCACCCATATGGCTTCATTTCCCATGCTCAGCTCTGACTAGTCCTGCATATGATGTGATTGAACAAGTGTGGTCCAATAAGGTCAGAGACCTGCAGCTATAGTCGCTGCGCTCCCCCCAGAGGTGAGGAAAGAATATAGACATTTTTTGGCAGGGTCGAGGCACAGGCAGATCAGACCCACCACAATAGATCACCACCTTTCTCCTCTGCATCTTCTTATCTGTCGTTCCCAGTCTTGTTCTGGATAAATGCATGCACGGTTTAATCTATCAATCCCACCTACATGCAAACTGGATCTCGTTCTCTGTAAGCAGAGATGGCCACAGCAACAGATCCAATGTTTTAATAACACAGAAACAATGACGCAAGACAGACACGAAGCAGATTCTTCTGGGAAATAAAAGAGAGAAATCACAGCTTGTTCACAGCACATTATATTCAGACAGGATTCCCCAGGTACTTTGACATAATTTCTGAAATATGTTCTGTATGCAGCTAACGCAGTCTCCCCAGGAGTATAGTTACTCACTGGAAGTGCTTGGCACACCGTAAAAAATGCACAAACACAAGCAGACAGCGTATGGAGCAGATTAGATTTGAGTAAATATAATTACAAGGTGATCATGGAAGGTTAAGTTTAAAGGCATTTGGAACGAAATGGGAACTTTTCTTGGTTAAAGTTTTTCAGCTTCAAAAGTGACGGAAAATATGACACCAGTTTTTTTTATTTAAAACTTTAGGCCTTTTGGGTGTTTATGGTGTTTTGTTTTTTTTTTTAGTACGTGATGCTAGGATGTTCTTTGCCGTCCTAATTTTACTGGTCCTAAAAGACGCAAGGACGACATAGAACGTGCAGCGTTTAACAACTCATTGCTGCTCCTCGCGATGACCTGTGCTCGGACGCCGCTGGGACTTGCAGCGGGATCCCACCTGTCAGATGAGGCCACTTTGAGTTGCCTCAGTCTGACAGGGAAAATGTAGCCGATGCTCAAAGCGAACACCGGCTACATTTTACATAATCGCGCAGTGCACCTTGTGATCAGTGGTCAGGTACAAAAAGTGGCGTTTTGATGCTTGCGTCGTCTGGGACTTAAGCACCGTGTGCCACGAAGGAGTTAATGGGGACCAGAACATTGTTTGTATTGGAAATGTGGGGAGTGGCAAATGTTCTATACATTATATTAGCAGAAAAGGGTTGACTTGGATAGCTCCGATTCTCCATGAGAATATCGGAAGTGCGAGTTTGGGACAAATTTGGTGATACTTTTTGGTGATACTCAAAAACTGGAGAATTAAAATGCCCCAAAATTCATCTGTTTGGGCCGATTTCATTCTCTTTTCGGGGGATTTCTGCCCATATTGAGTAAGGGGGATCCATAGGAATTACGGATCCGTAGAGAAAGCGAATTAATCCTAAGATCAGCAATTGACCGATGTGGCTCCATTTTGGGCCAGATCACTGTATATAGATCCAAACCTTAAATGTTTGAAATGTGTCCATATTTTCTCCTGTTTATGACATCGTTTGGTGACTTGATATCCAAATGAAGAATTTTCACTAGGGAATATGTCATTTGCTTTTATGGTCATTTGTTCGAACATTTTCCATATATTACATTGATATGCACCGCTGTACTATTAAGGCCATGTAGACAGTGCTGATTGGTGACTGTGTTGGCGGTGACCCCGCCCACGGCTGTTGTGGCCAATAATGGTACATCGGAGATTGCTGAATTCACTGAAACACACATGGGTAGTGAAAGCCTTTTCACTGATTCTAGCCCAGACTCACCTATAATTAGATGTCCTGCAACATTAGCCCAGTTATCCATCCTTAGTAAATATCACAAAAACTTTTTTTGTTTCCTGTTTATCACATTCTTTGTTACTTCTTCATGTTTGGAACCTATTCTATGGTTCTTTTAATTTGATCAAAGGGACTGTATCACCTAAACATTGTTTTTACTGTGAATGTAGAGCATATTACATTACATTACATTAACATTTATTTGTACAGCGCTACCAATTCTCGAAGCGCTTGGTACAGAGCAAAGAAAGGAACTACATACTAATTTAGACAAACTAGTACAGACTGGTACATGAGGTAGAGAACCCTGCTCGTAAGCTTACAATCTAGAGGGAATGGGGTCCATGACACAATTAAGGGATTGAAGAGGTCAGAGGGATTGAAGTTGTAGTAACAGTAGAGTGGATGGGAGGCATTAGGTGGGATAGGTCAAAGAGGGAGTGTGTGTTCCAGCTAGGTTGGGTAGTAAGCCTCTCTAAAGAGATGAGTTTTGAGGGACTTTTTAAAGTTTGAAAAGGAGGGAGAGAGCTGGATGCTCCGGGGAAGGGAGTTCCAGAGAGAGGGGGCAGCTCGGGCGAAATCTTGGAGACGCGATAGAGAAGTGGTGATGAGATTAGAAGAGAGTGTTAACCCCTGTGAGGAGCGCAAAGGTCGTGTAGGGAAGTAGCGGTTAACAAGGGAGGAAATGTACGTAGGAGCAGAGGAGTGGAGGGCTTTGTAGGTTAATGACAGAATTCTAAATTTTATCCTCGAGCAGACGGGAAGCCAGCGGAGGGCGTTGCAGAGAGGAGCCGCCGAATCAGACCGACGTGCAAGAAAGATGAGTCTGGCAGCCGCATTTTGGATAGACTGTAGGGGAGCCAGACAAACCAGAGGTAGTCCAGTCAGAAGACCGTTACAGTAGTCCAGGCGAGAGATCACATAAAATGTTATTAAATATGATCTCTACATTATATTAACAAAACTGCAAGCAAATGCCTAAATTAGGAGATAAATGTGTTTTAAACGTGTCTGTGGAGTCGCCTGCTTATGACATCACCTGTGGCTCGGTATGCAAATGAACTGCTTTTCAATGGGAAATGTGTAATTTGCATACCGGGCCACAGGTGATGTCATAAGCAGAAGACTCCACAGACACATGTAAAACACATTTTCCTCCTAATTCAGGGATTTTCTGGTAGTTTTGCTAACATTTTCTATATTTGTTTATGCTCTACATTTACAGTTCAAACAATCTTCAGGTGATACAGACCCTTTAAGTAAAAGTTAAGTTTGTATTTGGCATTAAGAGTTTGTCTTTTGCCGTGTCTGCAAATATGATGATTGCTATTTTTCTATGACTTTGTTTGGAAATGCTACTAACACAACATATAGATATTTTTTTATTCTCTATGTTCACAATGTGTTCATAACAGAGTCACTTAATTAACAATTTAAGTATTAATTAGCAATATTATTATTTTTAGATTATCTATAAATTGTTAACAAGTAGTGTTAAAATGATGCCATTTATTGACTAACACAGTTTGGTTGCAAGCTTTCAAGTCCAGCTTGTTAGGTGCCTTCCTCAGGCATAAATAAGACTAAAACAAAATTCCTAATTACAAAACATAGTTAACAGCTTTTTAATAAAAAGGCTAGAAAAACATAGGGTATTGAAGAATGTTCTCAGGAGTAAATCAGCCAGTTCTACAGAGATCCAACAGATCAAATGAGTTCGGTCAGGGCATCTCTGATCCCTCCACTCCCTGGTTAGGGGGGCCATAAAATTCCAAGCTTTACATGTTAAGATCCTTTAACCTTTACTCTGGTAACTCTGGTTCACCCAAATATTCAAAAAAAAAAAAAATGAAGTCAGTGTGGGAGACAGAAGACTTTTGGTTTTCTCCACTTTTGAATATGCAAATGATTCTTACTTTCCGTTTCTTTTTTTTCTCGTTTTAAAAGCGTATTTCTCGATACGATCATCTAGAAATAGCACCAAGTATTTACAGTGACAAATATGTTGTAACTTCAGATTGAAAACATCACACTTGTGACTGTTGCAGTCAACCCTATGCCAATTCTCTAGTGGTTTATAAGTTCTGTGGCTAGCCTGCCTTTCACATAAAATAGAACACAAGGAAACATTCTTTCCCCTGTGATCCTTCCCTACTTATCAATCTGTTTAACTGTGTTGTTCTTGCCATGCGTTATTTGGCTGTAAAAACAGAGGCACATTTAGCAGACAAAGAGACATCTGTTAGCCATAGTGTGGCTCCTTGCTGTGTAGCATGACGTGTAGCACATGGCAATGTATTTCTTTCATAATGCCACAAAATGGTTAAAATATTGCCCATGGGTAGGTATTTGAACCATGGAAAGTGCTTGGTTGGTGGAGCCGGCCTTGTAGACTTTTGTAGTTCACCATACATTAAAAAAAAGGTGTGCCCACAAGTGTCCCCTGCGTGGTGTGCGTGGAGGGATACCTCTCTGACCAGAACAATGGTGGTCGAAATGTAGATCTGGGATAATTGAGCCCTACATGCAGACGAGCCGTGCTTACATTTTGGTCTAGACCAGTGATGGCTAACTGTGGCAGTGTAGATATGCCATGATCCTCAGTCATTTGTAAGTTCCCAAAACGAGGTCTTGCAGATGTGACTCCATCACTAGTCTGCACTATATTTAGGGGCAGAATTGGCTTGGGGCAGAATATTTGTCTAGACGAAAGAGCCAGTAACATCCTCAAAATCAACATTCTCCAAATCCCAAATACTGTTCAAACAGAAGGAAGAGAAGGACTAGATAAATAGACCATCAATGAAATAACAATTACCCCCTTATTGAGAACAAAGAATGCGTATCATGCCACAAAGCCGGCTATTTTCCTCTGTACCATGTGACAGAGCTGGCTCTTTCCTCTGTACCATGCCATAGAGCCGGCTATTTCCTCTGTACCATGCAACAGACCCGGCTATTTCCTCTGTACCCTGCCACAGAGCCAGCTATTTTCTCTGTACCATGCCATAGAGCTGGCTATTTCCTCTGTACTATGCCACAGAGCCAGCTATATCCTCCGGACCATGCCTCTGAGCTGGATATTTCCTCTGGACCATGCCACAGAGCTGGATATTTCCTCTGGACCATGCCACAGAGCCGGATATTTCCTCTTGATCATGCCACTGAGTCGGATATATCCTCTGTACCATGCCACAGAGCCGGCTATTTCAGCACTGCCTGTCCTAGTTCCTTTTTTTGTATCTGTTTCCACAATGGACATTCTATAGGTACTGAAGAAGGTGAATTATGTTCAAGCTGAACTCTATATGATCTAGTCACGTAAAGTGAATGTTCAAACATCATAGTTTGAAAACTAGGCAATTTCTGCAATTGTTTTTTTTTACTATATGTATGGTCGTAGATACAGAGTTAAGTAGAATCAAAAAAAGACGTGTAGTCCCTCCAGTTTAACCCTTTCATACACCCGAATGTATTAATCCTGAAGAGAGGAAAAGAACCCAAACAATGAGATAATAAATATTAATAATGTCTTCTTAATGGGAAGATCTTTTTTGACTCCAAGGTTGTTGAACTCTCCATGGATGCGCATCATCTAATCTATGTGATAACTATGAATACAATCTATATCTAAACCAACATCCAACCATTTTATGAATATACTGATTCAATCTGTGAATCAGCTTCAGATGTCAGTCTATTCCACAAGTAAATCACCCTCATAGCAGAGAAATCTTCTTTATCCTCCAATTTTAGCGGATGCCAATTGTTGATGAGAGCCAACTGTCCTACTAGTCTGAAGCTGTCATTGTAGATGAATAGCTGAATTCCTCTACACTGTTAACCTTTACCATTCCCACTGAAAAGCCAATCCATGTATCTACTGCTTTACACATACCCCAAGGTGCTCAGTCATTCATAAGCCTTGCTAAGCATCACACGGAGCATCATAGGAAATGATGAGCTATAGGAAATGATGAACTATAGGATATGATGAGCTGAAAAAAAACCTCAAAATTCACATTCCCCAAATCCCTAATATTGTTTCAAACAGAAGAAAGATAAAGACTAAAAAAATAAAAAAAAAACCCATGATGAAAAAGTAGTCAGTATCCTCACTGAGAACAAAGAGTGGGTCACATAGTCAGCTTTTGAGCACTGCTTTTCTGAAGACTACGTATCCCATACGTTGTCCAGGAATTATGGGATTCATCTTTAAAACAAACATGTGGCTTTTTCTAAGGCTGGAAAGTGTTTCTTGGGGAAAGTAAATCCTGGTGTTTTTTTTACATGCGGTTTCCCTTTTCTTCCCACCCTGGTACAATAGATTCTCGATAGAACTCTACAGGAATTGCAGCCATTACACAAAGTGATGTCATAAGAATTGAAGGAAAGCATTATGCACTTAACCAAACCAACATCTCATAAGGATTGAAGGAAAACATTAATGCAATCAACCAAACCAACATCTCATAAGGATTGAAGGAAAACTTTATATGCTCAACCAAACTTTCATCTTCAAGAACCGACCCACATCTGGAAAACAGTAAATTAATGAGTAACCAAAGTCAACCGAAACAAGTACGGGTCATTCACAAACACATAGGGAACTAATTAAACATCTTTTATTAGCAGATCTGCAGAGCTATGTTTATGGTAGCTGTATCTCTTGTGTATCTGGGATTTATTACAGATCAACTGATACATTTAATATGCATACCTATTTGTTTTAAATGGACTCTGTTCATACTGTAAATATAGAGAATAAAAAATGCTGAAAAATGATCTACAGACGGTTCTGCATAAAGTTAACTTCTTGAGGCAAAGTTCTACAAGGGATCTAATCAACAAGAACATTCTATTGGTTCCCATGGTGACAGCATCCCTTTTAGAACTCTGCCGCAAGAACGGATCTTTATGCAGATGCCCAGAACATTTTTCATTGGTTTCTACAGAGTAAACAAAGTTTTAACAATTTAAGCACCAAAGAGAGAAAGAAGGAGACAAAGTGGCACCACAATAAATAAAAAGTGAAATTGACTGGTTTAGGTATTTAATGGCGTCAGATACTACTGTTCTTGGTCTTTATAGAAATCAGAAATCTGTATTAGTAAATCACTGGGGGGGGGGGGGGGGGGTCTTGTTTTGATTAGTTCACTATTTATCAGTATTTTTCATTTTCTTTAAATAATAAATGAAATGCTAATTTTCAAAATAAGACATATGGAAGGGGTCTCATATGTAAGGTAAAAATACTGTTTATTTGGAGAATCTGGAGTAGACAAGCAAATAAAGTAAATTTGAACGCAGTAATAATAAACCTTCTTCAACTGTACACTGCATTACTCTATCATGCTCTCTTAGGCCCTCAATGAATTAACAGTGAGCCACCCCACTGAGGACCCCTTGACATGCAATCCCTTCACCTATATATTACATTTTTTGGCACATCTCAGGAACCCAGCAGCTGACAGATGTGCTAAGGAGCCCCACTTGTCAGTGACATCATGATTTGATGCTTTTGAAACTCTACAGAGCTGTCTTATTTAAGATATAACAAAATTGACAAATATGCCTCGGCGCCAAAAACTAAAAAATGGATTTGATGTCAAAAAACAACATCTTCTGAAATAAATCTACCTTTTTGAGTCTGACTTAAACACAGAATGTGTCGTCACATAAGAACCAGTCAGTCCATCTAGTCTGCCTAATTTTCTAAACACTTTCATTAGTCCCTAACCGTATACTATATCTATGATAGTCTTATGTCTATCCCATGCATGCTTAAACTTTGTTAACCTCTACCAGGTCCACTGGAAGGCTATTCCATGTATCCACTGCCCTCTCAGTAAAGTTATCTTGATATTACTATTAAACCTTTGCCCCTCTATTTTTTGTGGTTATTTTTTTTTCTTTTAAATACACTTTCCTCCTTTGAGGACACAGATATATTTTTCTTTCCACACATTTCCCATTTTCAGAAATATTTAAAATATTCCAAAAAACCACAAGACTCTGTTGAGTTCTCTTTCTAAAACACCTTTTTCCTGACCCCTTCCTTTCCTTAAAACTCTGATCTTCATAATAACACTCTGTTTACCTAATATTGTCTGATATTAAGCTCTATGGCACTTAATGGACTGCAGATGTATTGTAACCCGTATTTCCTTTTGCCTTTTTTTTCGATGATGCAGAGAAGAGGTGTTTTTAGTGTAATAGTGTTACTTTTTTTGATTTAGCAGCATTTCAAGTTCTACTTTATTTTTTACAAATAATAGGAACACATAGAGGTAACAGTAGTGTTATTTTTGCTGTTGTGTCTTCTGTGTGATGTCACTGGTGGAGCCATTGTCAAGGAGAAGACTTCTCTACTTGCGTCCCCTACTCTCCCGCAAGGTTTTCCATTATTAAATTGGTTGTGATTATGGCACCCCCCTCTCACAAGATGATTAGTGGTCAGGGAACAATGGCAGAGACTCGATAGCAGTCTTTATAGACCCTGTGGGTACCTGCCAAAAAATTGCAAGACCTCCCAACGTCACATGGGATGTCATGGAGGTGTGCCCAATCCCGGAAGTTCGGACAAGGCGTAATTCACAGGAGTCGTTATTGCGACCAGGACCATCACTGTAAAGCTGTTTGGAGGCAAGGCAGGCACTGTCAAGCTGTTTGGGGCAAAGCAGGCCCTGGCAAGTTGTTTGGAGACAAGCTATTTGGATGCAAGCTAGCAATGGCAAACTGGGGAAAAGATGGTACTAGCAAGCAATTTGGGGCACTGGTACACTGTTTGGGTGGCAAAACCAGCGCTGACAAACTGTTTAGGGCCAAAGCTGGCACTGTGGCAAGTGGGGATGTATGACACTGGTGGTGAAATGTTGTTTGGTGAAGTTGGGCAGGAGTCAAGCCTATTTTTGCACCCGGGCTCAGTGGTTTTTAGTTATGCCCCTGCATGTTCCCAATTTTTTATACTCTACATCTCCAATATAAACAATGGTTAGGTGATGAATTCCCTATTATTTATGGGCCCACCTTGTATAATAATAATATAATTTGTTTTGTCTAGGAGTACAGGTAACTGGTAACATATCTCTGGTCTCTCTATATAGGAAAATCCAGAAAAACAGCTGTTAATGGTTAAATGACACTAGCTAGCAAATAACATGTGAATATAATTTATTTAACGAGCGCATTCAGGTCAGTAGTATCCTTTCCTGACATGAATGGGAAAGTCTTTCCTTATTAAACTATTAAATGAGATAATTAAAGTGTTGACCTCTCATGTGATCACTAGGAACATCCCGTCCTATGTCACACGGGGCTGATTATAAAATCTTTAAGTGCATGTAGCTTTCTTTTGATCCATGAACTGCATGAAAACAGATCAACACAAAGGGAGTTCCATAGAAAGGAACATTTCACTGGTTTCCACGGTGACTGCTCCACATTTAGAACTTTGACACTCTTTATATTTTAACTTCTGTTCTTTCAATTTCAAACAAACTATTGATTTTCAGCTCACCTTAAAAAGACCCCCCAGTCCTAGCTACCAAGCCCTCCAGCTGATACTGAACTACCAATACCTCTATTTCCCCAACAGACTTTAAGAATGACAGAACATCAGGGTATTTGTAGTCTAAAAACAGATGGGGGGCAGTAGTTGGACACCTACACCCCACAACACATTAAACGGACCCTCATTTAAAATACTTTTGTCCATAACCAATAAATCCCACTCATCACATTGGATTGTCAGCGTGGAATTAATTTGGTTACAAATCATCAAATTTAACTTAATTTGTCCCCTGTCCATTAAAACCCTATATTCTCCTGTGAACTGTAAAAAACAAATATTTTGCTCACCTCAGGGGGCGCTACAAATCTTTTATACAGACAAATTCAGGGGCCAGGGTGACTATTTTTAGGTAGAAAGGGAAATAGAACTTCTATATGGTTCTATGTAAAACAATCCAAGAAGTTAGGAGTCCTCTAGAGTGTATCTTGTGAGCAAGGCTCTCTACCTCATGTATCAGTCTGTTCTTGTTCGTCTAACTTAGTATGTAGTCCCCCTCTATGCTCTGTACGAAAATTGTTGGCAATATTTCAAAATAAATGTTATCAGTCAGCAGTAATGATTTTAGGAGCTCTGTCTCTCTCTCTTTTTGAAGTTTGCATGGTAGCATGACAACCTGCCAGAAGGGGGCGAGGAGATGACTTGCACCTATGCGCTAACTACATAACTGTATATTGCAGTCTATCTAATGCTGTGAAGTTACTCGTGCAATTACAAAAAATAGACCCTCACCGAAAGATCAGTCAGCTCCCAAATTAAGGACCACTTGATTTACAATCTTTTCACTTATTTTTTTCTTTATTGTATATCTCAGGAATTCAACAGCTTATAGAGGTGCTAAGGGCCCCACTTGTCAGTTGCATCATGAACTGGCATTTTCTTTTTTAATGCCAGTGATTCATTTAAAACTCGACAGAGCTGCTTTATGAAAGAGTTTAATCAAGGGATAACTACGCCTCAGGAATCCTGGGTAATCATACACTTTCCTTTATTAGGTCTGACTTAAAGGCTTTAGGATACAGATATATTATTCTTTCCACGTACTTCCTATTTTCAGAAACATTAAAGAGAGGCTTGCAGGGAACTGAGATGGAAATTTCAAACTTTAGGCCAAAGTAGTAGAGTTGGAACAATTCTCCAATGCAACTGAATAGGAGAATTTTTCCAACTCAGCTACTACGGCCTTAAGTTTGAAATTCTTGGCTCAGTCCTCTGCAATTCTCTCTTCATTGATTAAACCTTTCAAAGTATTCCAAAAAAGGCCACAAGTGTTTAGAATATTAGTATTTATATATATTTTTTTTTTTTTTATTTATTTAGAAAGTGTTTTACCAGGAAGAATACATTGAGATTTCTGTCGTTTTCAAGTATGTCCTGGGGACATAGTCCAGAATGGAGTTACACAGAGTTACACATTTAACAGTAGATTAAAAATAAATACACACATACACACAAACATACACACTCACATACATACACACATACATACATACACACATACATAAACACACACACACATACACATTTAACAGTAGATTAAAAATACATACATACATACACACATATATACACACACACAAACACACATACATACATACATACACACATACATACATACATACACACAAACATACACACACACATACATACATAAATACATACATACATAAACACATACACACATACATACATACATACATACACACATACATACACACACACATACATACAAACACACATACATACATACATACATACATACATAAACACATACACGCATACATACATACATACACACATACATACATACATACATACATACACACATACATTTATACAAGTTGGAAGGAGAACATACAGGGTAAATCATTATTGATACAAAAAAGGAACAACATGTACAGTATATATAGTAGTTTGTAGACTAATAACAGGTACAATCTATTTTGAGGATGTGGGAGACACTCATTTTCAGGGAATTTAGACTAGAGGATGATTTGGCAGAATCAGGGAGACTTATTCCACATATGGAAGCTCTGAAAGAGAACGCACCTCGACCTGCTTCCTTTATGAAGTGAGGGATCGCTAGTGAAGGGTTGGTGCAGGATCTGAGATTGTAGGAAGTGCAGGGAGTAAGAGTGAGCATGCCGCTCAGGTAGGGGGGGAGCGCTCCAGAGAAGTGGTTATGCACTAAGCAAGCTAGGTGGAGAGTGCAACTGGAGGCAAGCGTCAGCCAGTTTAACTCTTTTAACATTTTACAGTGATGCGTGTTATAATCACACTGTAGTGCAAAACAATGTATTGTACAGAGTGTCGAGTTTACCGAGATGTAGTCTTATCTATAAAGCTGAAGTGGAGATTACTACTGGTCTCACCTATCTTGCTAGTCTGTGGAGGGGGTCAAAAATGGATCCTGTGGGCTTTATTCATGAAAGAGGGGAAATGCAGGGAATTGACAAGAGAATGTCAAACTTTGGGCCAAATTATTTGAGTTGGAATTTGGACAATTTTTTCCAGCTCAGCTTCTTTGGCTTTGAAATGACCTTGTCAGTTCCATTTTTCATGAGTTCAAGCTCTTTATGAATGGGTAGTAGTCTTCCCACACTGCCTACAAATCTCTGGTAGCCATTTTTTCCAAATGGTACATTAGTCAATTCTCTACTAGATGATGTACTCTGCTTAAAGGGGCAGTATCAACAAGCTTATTTTCGGTATGTTGTACTTGTTTCTGAAACATAGAAACAACTGAGGTACATCTAACAGCTATAAAAATAGAAAAGCTTTATTTAATTACAGCAACATTAAAACCAGGGGAAGGATGCTCTCTAATCTCTCTCAATGGCCTGGGGCTGTAACACCTTTAACTTTTAAATACCCCAGTTGGTAAAACTTTCAATCTTTCTATCGAATAGTCTTGTCTGCCTATCAATCTCTGCACCTTATCTGTCAGTATATCTGCCTATCAATCTCTGCACCTTATCTGTCAGTATATCTGTCTATCAGTCTCTGTACCTTATCTGTCAGTATATCTGTCTATCAGTCTCTGCACCTTATCTGTCAGTATACCTGTCTATCAGTCTCTGTACCTTATCTGTCAGTATATCTGTCTATCAGTCTCTGTACCTTATCTGTCAGTATATCTGTCTATCAGTCTCTGTACCTTATCTGTCAGTATATCTGTCTATCAGTCTCTGTACCTTATCTGTCAGTATATCTGTCTATCAGTCTCTGTACCTTATCTGTCAGTATATCTGTCTATCAGTCTCTGTACCTTATCTGTCAGTATATCTGTCTATCAATCTCTGCACCTTATCTGTCAGTATATCTGTCTATCAGTCTCTGTACCTTATCTGTCAGTATATCTGTCTATCAATCTCTGCACCTTATCTGTCAGTATATCTGTCTATCAATCTCTGCACCTTATCTGTCAGTATATCTGTCTATCAGTCTCTGTACCTTATCTGTCAGTATATCTGTCTATCAATCTCTGCACCTTATCTGTCAGTATATCTGTCTATCAGTCTCTGTACCTTATCTGTCAGTATATCTGTCTATCAATCTCTGCACTTTATCTGTCAGTGTATCAGTCTATCAGTCTCTGTACCTTATCTGTCAGTATATCTGTCTATCAATCTCTGTAGCTTATCTGTCAGTGTATCTGTCTATCAATCTCTGTAGCTTATCTGTCAGTATATCTGTCTATCAGTCTCTGTACCTTATCTGTCAGTATATCTGTCTATCAATCTCTGTAGCTTATCTGTCAGTGTATCTGTCTATCAGTCTCTGCACCTTATCTGTCAGTATATCTGTCTATCAGTCTCTGTACCTTATCTGTCAGTATATCTGTCTATCAGTCTCTGTACCTTATCTGTCAGTATATCTGTCTATCAGTCTCTGCATCTTATCTGTCAGTATATCTGCCTATCAATCTCTGCACCTTATCTGTCAGTATATCTGCCTATCAATCTCTGCACCTTATCTGTCAGTATATCTGTCTATCAGTCTCTGTACCTTATGTGTCAGAATATCTGTCTATCAGTCTCTGTGCCTTATCTGTCAGTATATATGTCTATCAGTCTCTGTACCTTATCTGTCAGTATATCTGTCTATCAGTCTCTGTACCTTATCTGTCAGTATATCTGTCTATCAGTCTCTGTACCTTATCTGTCAGTATATCTGTCTATCAGTCTCTGTACCTTATCTGTCAGTATATCTGTCCATCAATCTCAGCACCTTATCTGTCAGTATATCTGTCTATCACTCACTGTACCTTATCTGTCAGTATATCTGTCTATCAATCTCTGTACCTTATCTGTCAGTATATCTGTCTGTCAATCTCTGTACCTTATCTGTCAGTATATTTGTCTATCAGTCTCTGTACCTTATCTGTCAGTATATCTGTCTATCAGTCTCTGTACATTATCTGTCAGTATATCTGTCTATCAATCTCTGCACCTTATCTGTCAGTATATCTGTCTATCAGTCTCTGTACCTTATCTGTCAGTATATCTGTCCATCAGTCTCAGCACCTTATCTGTCAGTATATCTGTCTATCACTCACTGTACCTTATCTGTCAGTATATCTGTCTATCAATCTCTGTACCTTATCTGTCAGTATATCTGTCTGTCAATCTCTGTACCTTATCTGTCAGTATATCTGTCTATCAGTCTCTGTACCTTATCTGTCAGTATATCTGTCTATCAGTCTCTGTACATTATCTGTCAGTATATCTGTCTATCAATCTCTGCACCTTATCTGTCAGTATATCTGTCTATCAATCTCTGTACCTTATCTGTCAGTATATCTGTCCATCAGTCTCAGCACCTTATCTGTCAGTATATCTGTCTATCACTCACTGTACCTTATCTGTCAGTATATCTGTCTATCAATCTCTGTACCTTATCTGTCAGTATATCTGTCTGTCAATCTCTGTACCTTATCTGTCAGTATATCTGTCTATCAGTCTCTGTACCTTATCTGTCAGTATATCTGTCTATCAATCTCTGTACATTATCTGTCAGTATATCTGTCTATCAATCTCTGCACCTTATCTGTCAGTATATCTGCCTATCAGTCTCTGTACCTTATATGTCAGTATATCTGTCTATCAATCTCTGTACCTTATCTGTCAGTATATCTGTCTATCAGTCTCTGTACATTATCTGTCAGCATATCTGTCTTTCAATCTCTGCACCTTATCTGTCAGTATATCTGTCTATCAATCTCTGTACCTTATCTGTCAGTATATCTGTCTATCAGTCTCTGTACCTTATCTGTCAGTATATCTGTCTATCAGTCTCTGTACCTTATCTGTCAGTATATCTGTCTATCAGTCTCTGTACCTTATCTGTCAGTATATCTGTCTATCAGTCTCTGTACCTTATCTGTCAGTATATCTGTCTATCAGTCTCTGTACCTTATCTGTCAGTATATCTGTCTATCAATCTCTGCACCTTATCTGTCAGTATATCTGTCTATCAGTCTCTGTACCTTATCTGTCAGTATATCTGTCTATCAGTCTCTGTACCTTATCTGTCAGTATATCTGTCTATCAATCTCTGCACCTTATCTGTCAGTATATCTGTCTATCAATCTCTGCACCTTATCTGTCAGTATATCTGTCTATCAGTCTCTGCACCTTATCTGTCAGTATATCTGTCTATCAATCTCTGCACCTTATCTGTCAGTATATCTGTCTATCAGTCTCTGTACCTTATCTGTCAGTATATCTGTCTATCAATCACTGCACTTTATCTGTCAGTGTATATGTCTATCAGTCTCTGTACCTTATCTGTCAGTATATCTGTCTATCAATCTCTGTACATTATCTGTCAGTATATCTGTCTATCAATCTCTGCACCTTATCTGTCAGTATATCTGCCTATCAGTCTCTGTACCTTATATGTCAGTATATCTGTCTATCAATCTCTGTACCTTATCTGTCAGTATATCTGTCTATCAGTCTCTGTACATTATCTGTCAGCATATCTGTCTTTCAATCTCTGCACCTTATCTGTCAGTATATCTGTCTATCAATCTCTGTACCTTATCTGTCAGTATATCTGTCTATCAGTCTCTGTACCTTATCTGTCAGTATATCTGTCTATCAGTCTCTGTACCTTATCTGTCAGTATATCTGTCTATCAGTCTCTGTACCTTATCTGTCAGTATATCTGTCTATCAGTCTCTGTACCTTATCTGTCAGTATATCTGTCTATCAGTCTCTGTACCTTATCTGTCAGTATATCTGTCTATCAATCTCTGCACCTTATCTGTCAGTATATCTGTCTATCAGTCTCTGTACCTTATCTGTCAGTATATCTGTCTATCAGTCTCTGTACCTTATCTGTCAGTATATCTGTCTATCAATCTCTGCACCTTATCTGTCAGTATATCTGTCTATCAATCTCTGCACCTTATCTGTCAGTATATCGGTCTATCAGTCTCTGCACCTTATCTGTCAGTATATCTGTCTATCAATCTCTGCACCTTATCTGTCAGTATATCTGTCTATCAGTCTCTGTACCTTATCTGTCAGTATATCTGTCTATCAATCACTGCACTTTATCTGTCAGTGTATATGTCTATCAGTCTCTGTACCTTATCTGTCAGTATATCTGTCTATCAATCTCTGTAGCTTATCTGTCAGTGTATCTGTCTATCAATCTCTGTAGCTTATCTGTCAGTATATCTGTCTATCAGTCTCTGTACCTTATCTGTCAGTATATCTGTCTATCAATCTCTGTAGCTTATCTGTCAGTGTATCTGTCTATCAGTCTCTGTACCTTATCTGTCAGTATATCTGTCTATCAGTCTCTGTACCTTATCTGTCAGTATATCTGTCTATCAGTCTCTGTACCTTATCTGTCAGTATATCTGTCTATCAATCTCTGTACCTTATCTGTCAGTATATCTGTCTATCAGTCTCTGTTCCTTATCTGTCAGTATATCTGTCTATCAGTCTCTGTACCTTATCTGTCAGTATATCTGTCTATCACTCTCTGTACCTTATCTGTCAGTATATCTGTCTATCAATCTCTGTAGCTTATCTGTTAGTATATCTGTCTATCAGTCTCTGTACCTTATCTGTCAGTATATCTGTCTATCAGTCTCTGTACCTTATCTGTCAGTATATCTGTCTATCAATCTCTGTACCTTATTTGTCAATATATCTGTCCATTAATCTCTGTACCTTATTTGTCAATATATCTGTCCATTAATCTCTGTACCTTATCTGTCAGTATATCTGTCTATCAGTCTCTGTACCTTATCTGTCAGTATATCTGTCTATCAATCTCTGTACCTTATCTGTCAGTATATCTGTCTATCAGTCTCTGTACCTTATCTGTCAGTATATCTGTCTATCAGTCTCTGTACCTTATCTGTCAGTATATCTGTCTATCAATCTCTGCACCTTATCTGTCAGTATATCTGTATATCAATCTCTGCACCTTATCTGTCAGTATATCTGTCTATCAATCTCTGCAACTTATCTGTCAGTATATCTGTCTATCAATCTCTGTACCTTATCTGTAAGTATACCTGTCAATCAATCTCTGAAATTATATGTCAACACATAATTCCAACAATGTACATATAACATATCAAATAACAAAGTCATCTAAGTGAATAGCAGCTGATATCAAACAAGGAATTCTGCTTATGTTGTTATTTATTCCCTTTATTTGTACATGATGTCAGTAGACCCTACATGGTGTCCAGTGTCACTCTTTCCCTTATCTTCTTGTACATGGGAATGAGTTAAACAATGCTGGCTCAGCTCCCACGTTTCATAACACAAAGACATATTTATCAAACAGTGCAATTATATGTATAATGACACCGTAAAAGTCTCTAGGGCAGGGAGATCTATGTTTCTGTTTTTGTTTAGTCTGACAGACTAATCTCTTTCATTATTATTGTTGGTCTTTTAATATACCTTTTAAGGTGTAGGCCAAGAGAAGTTCTCTACCAGCTGGGGTTGAATTACAACCCCTATGACTTTCAGCCGGCCTTTTGTTAGAGATATGCTGGCTGAAAATACAGCAAGCAGTAAGCTACCACAATCGGGTATTAATATCATCCTACTTGTCTGTCTTTGCAGTTCAGCGTGATTTTATATATTTTTCAGTTTACACAGTTTACACGTTTCAGTGAACAGACCCTAAAATGATGTCATCAATGGGCGACAACACAGAAAACATCAAAACATTAATTTATTGTGTCTCCATTAAGGAATTTTCTGGCAATTCTAAAAAAAATGTATAAAGAATTATTATGTTCCAGATGTGTAGGTAACAGATCCCCTCTAACTGAAAATTCACAATAATCTGTGGGGATCTTGCTGATAAAGTACAACTCCAGTAATCCATTAGGATTATGCAATAGAATTTAGCTTGTTGTCTCCGGCTCAATTGGTTCTGTGGACTTCCAAAGCAATCCATTTAAACACCAACCTGTCTGTATTATTTTGAAACTGCTTCATAACATTCCTACTATTACTTTATTTAAAAAAATATATTTTTTTTAAATTAAATGGCAACATTAAGAGAAAAAAAATGTTGCCGTGATCAAGCCTTCAGGAGATATTAATGTTTTATCTAAGCCATATTCTTTTTGTTACATATTAAGGTGATGCAACAAATTTTATTCTGTGGCTTCTATTGGGGCTATTCACTAAAAAGGTGAAATGCAGCTGAACTGAGGTGAGCTGAGGGGAGAAGTATAGGGGTGATTTAGCTTTTTTTATAACTCCTGACACTTTGCAGTGGGGCAGATTCCCCCGACATAAATCAGGCACTTTACATACATAGGCTGTGCCGGGGCAACAAGCACCACACAACCAAATTCTACGCATTTGGCGTAGATAACACAGACATCCCCGAACTTTGTCGGGATTCTGCTTTATAGATATTTTTATGTATTTGGCACCATCCATGTGTGTGCCGAGTTTCTTCTTTAATTTCCCTTATAGGCTTATTTGTTAAATTAGATCACCTTTTTCTGGAAGTACCATCATTTATATGGTGCCGACATAGGCCAGAGTGCTTTACCAAGGATACATAGAACTCAGATAAACTAAATCACACATAATTACATTTTTACCACTATTTACTATGCTGCCGCCCCCCCCCCCCCCCCCAGATTTTTCTGTTTGCTAATAAATGCATTTCTCTTTAAGTGCATATATATTAGAACATGTAAAGATATATTAAAAGGGAATGTGATGCTGAGCCTTAGACATTCCCATTAGCCATTAACACAACTAGCACTAAGACCTTGCTCATATCCTGCAGTTAACATAAATTAAAACAGACAGAGTCCCATATAAGGATATCAGGATATTTCCCTTAAAATGTCTTAGTTCCTGTTCAGGAGGCAAAGATTCCTTTGACGCTCCCCACATAGGAACAGCAAGGAGTAGTGATGAATGAATTTAAGGAGTTTTCCAAATTATTCTTTAGAGGAACCAGAGAGCCAACCATCTTCTACTTAAGATAAGGTAACTGGATAAACTTCTGTTTAAATAACAAAATAGGCAGCAATGCTTTAAACGCGGTGTGATGTTAACAGAGCAGCTGTGAGATGCACCGACTGGCTTTCCACCAGATGTGCAATGCTGGGGCAACGTTCTAAGCATGGAGCAGTCTCCATGGAAACCAATGGAAGTTACTTCCATTTTTAGAACTTTGCCCCTGGCATAACTCTTTGTACATAATCTATTTTTTTTTTTTTTAATTATTATTATTTTGACAGCTACACTGTTTATATAAACTGCTGCATACTGTATCCTGCATGAGAGACATCCAAACAAAGCGCTTTAAAAAGATTTTTAACTGCAAGGGGGGGTGGGGGGGGGCAAACTGTTATGGGAGGGTTTAACCCTTTAAGCACAGTTTATACAAATATGATAGCGTGGTTCAACTAAAGGGATAGTACACAGTGCTATGGAACAGGCTATGGAGAAGGCTGGGGATGTATAGTGTGTTGTGAGAAGGAGGGAAGGACAGGAATTTACAAATATATGTTTTGTAGAAACATAACAAGCAGTAGAAACGTGTGTATTTCCTCCATGCTCGAGTTTGCAGTGTACACAGGTACCCAGCTTAGGGAGAGGTGGTCCATCCTTAAGCAAATCATTAAGAGGGGTCCTTCTCAGGCAACTAAATGACTTTTTTTTTTTTTTTTTTTTTTAAAGTAAATCATTGTTGGACATTATAGATTTTTGCAACAGTATGAGGCGTCTGTGGAGCACTGTAAGGTTTTGTTTTGTTACCTGCAGTCTCCATGGAAACCGTCCTCTGACTGGTCCAGAGGATGAAATGGGCCATCAGTATCATTGATGGGAACACCAGCAGTGATCTCAGCACAGACTCCCAATACATTGCGACGTGGGTTTCTTGCAGAGGAAGCTCTGTATGTTTAATGTTGTCTTTAGTTGGTGGTTAGAAGTAGAAGGCTTTGGGGGTTATGTAAACAAAGCAACTCCGAGGCAAAGTTCTAAAAGGGGAGCAAACTGCACGAACATTCCATTGGTTTCCATAGCGACTGCTCCATTTTTAGAACTTTTCCCACATTTTTTTTTTTTTTTTTAACGATGTCTTACATTTTTTTTTTAATCTTCTTACATGCTTGGTCAGTTGTTTTGATTCCTTCAGTGTTGGCTTTTAGCAAAATAGTGAAATGTGTCTTCATTGGCTCTCTTCAGTTATCTGAGTTATCATCTGTCAGTGGCTTTTAAAGGACAAGTATGGGCAAAACATTTGCTTATATTAAACTGAATGTTTGTATTAAGTGATGACATTTTAAATACAAATAATTTAACAAAAGAGTATTATAAACGACATGGTTCTTCTTAGAATCTTGGGTCAATCGTCCTTTATCTGATTCAAGATGTCAGACTCATGATGTCATGAAGTCAGCATTAACTTTTTATTGACAAAATGTATCTTAAATTGATTTTTTTGTTTTGTTTTGTTGCAACTCCTGACAATCAATCTCCAGAGATACATTTCCTGTGCTAGTGGAATAGAACCCACTGTGTATCAAGTTATAGCCCCTCCTAAACTGCTTAAAGGGGCTCAACCTAAACAGTGAATGTGGAGAATAAAAAATGATTAAATATGGGCAGAATAATCCTGCTTATGACATCACCTTAAGTCTTAATTTGCAAATGACACATTTCCCATTGAAAATATGTTCATCTGCCTATCAGTTTTGCTAAAACAACGTATAGATAATTTTTTCATCATTTTTATTCTCTTCATTCACAGTATAACCATCGTTTAGGCTAACAGAGTCCCTTTAATGATGCAGTGGTATCAAAAGTTACCTTTATATTGGACAGAGCTTGGTGCTTTTCAAATAAAAAAAGTGTCACTTGATGCAATTTTTCGGTTAGAATTTTTTTTTGCTGACAATATAAAATCCTTAGTTAATATATATATAAAAAAAAAAGACGCAGTAGATATCAGTCAAATTTCTTCGGTTTATTTCGTATTCTTGTATTAAAATTTGGGCGTCCTCCGCCCACATTGCACACCCAGGACATGCCCTCTCACCCACGGTGCACACCCAGGACATGTCCCTTCACCCATTTAAACAGATTGTTTTCAGCTCAATAAATACTATAGTAAAAACTTTTTTATTTTTTGGGATAACTCACTGCTTGGTTTAAATAGTATGAATGACAAGGTCCACTACAGGTCAGTGAAGGAATTACATCTACATTGTGGTCAATGCTTCCCCATGCACTCCTACAGGAATGGAATTATTGGGTATTGTGGGATCATGCATGCAAGCACTCCCACAATGCTTAGTGCCCAATCCCAGAATCCCACCTCTTGGGAATGAACTCTGGGTCTTGTGGTTCATACATGTGAGCACTCCCACAATGCTTAGTGCTTGATCAAAGAATTCAATTATGTGAGCCATAGTTGTAGTTAATATACGTAAGCCTCTGCATGATAATTGCTTTGGTTAAAATAAAATGAAAATGCCAACAGCTTGTTTTAACTGTCCAGATATAAGGCATCACACGTATCTGAATAACTTTGTATTTGCAAAACTGCTTACTGAGAGGGTTGTGGATGCATGGAATAGCCTTCCAGCAGAAGTGGTACAGGTAAACACAGTGAAGGAGTTTAAGCATGCATGGGATAGACACAAGACTATCCTAGATATAAGATAAGGCCAGGGACTAATGAAAGTATTACTTTACTGAGAGGGTAGTGGATGTATGGAATAGTCTTCGGGTAGAAGTGGTAGAGGTTAATACAGTGAAGGAGTTTGAGCATTCATGGGATAGGTATAAGGCTATCCTAGATATAAGAGAAGGCCAGGGACTAATGAAAGTATTACTTTACTGAGAGGGTAGTGGATGTATGGGATAGCCTTCCAGTAGAAGTGGTAGAGGTAAGCACAGTGAAGGAGTTTAAGCATGCGTGGGATAGGCACAAGGCTATCCTAGATATAAGATAGGGAACTGGGGACTAATAAAAGTATTTAGAAAATTGGGCAGACTAGATGGGCCGCATGGTTCTTATTTATATGAATAATGCACTAATGGATAATCTGTCAGTGTAGCGATAGGTGATTTAGAAATTTGTGCCTGGGATGAATGGGTATAAAATATTCAAAATATTACTTAAATCACACATGGAACCAGAGTTATACATGCCTGTTACTGCACACATGGCAAGAATAGGAATTAAGTTGTGACCCCCCCCCCCCCCCCCGATATATTTTTATAGCAGTTATTTTGCAGAAAGGTAAAATCACAACCAGACTTGTTTTACACATGGTTAGTTCCTGTGGGCTTGTCCCTAGTGATCAGTGGTGTTGAGGGAACTGTAAGTCTTTGCCTCTTTCCCAGCAGAAACCCTCTCGTATCCATGCAGCCACATGCTGTGCAGAGATATGATGCGCTGTGATTGACACTACAGGTCAGGCCAGAAGACGAAGAGACCTGCAGATCTGTTGCATGAGAGGCCATCAGTCTAGATGTGTAATTATCATTAGTGGCAGAACTACCATGGTCACAGGGGTCACAGTTGTGACCATCACGCCAAAGGGTCCGGTCACCTGTTTGACCCCTGCTAAGAATATTTATGCTGCTTTGTTACCAGTGCCCAGGCGGTACTGTCTGATGGGCCCTGCACACTTCCTATCCCCATGCGTGTCCTCCAATCAGAGCACTGTATCACCTAACCTGACGGCGCTCTGACAAAGAAGGTCAGGAGACCCGGAAGCTGATGGGGCAGGGCAGTGATGCTGTCCAGTCCCTGCGCCCATCTCTGTCCAGAAATGTAGGTATGCACGGTGTATAGGGACAGTACGGCAACATGGCGTAGGTGGGTCCCCAAGTCTGTGCATACTGACTGTGTGTGTATACTGACTGTGTGTGTGTGTATACTGACTGTATGTATATACTGACTGTGTGTATATACTGACTGTGTGTGTGTGCATACTGACTGTGTGTATATACTGACTGTGTGTGTATACTGACTGTGTGTGTGTGTATACTGACTGTATGTATATACTGACTGTGTGTATATACTGACTGTGTGTGTGTGTGTGTGTATACTGACTGTGTGTATATACTGACTGTGTGTGTATACTGACTGTGTGTGTGTGTATACTGACTGTATGTATATACTGACTGTGTGTATATACTGACTGTGTGTGTGTGTATACTGACTGTGTGTATATACTGACTGTGTGTGTATGCTGACTGTGTGTGTATACTGTTTGTATATACTGACTGTGTGTGTGTGTGTGTGTATACTGACTGTATGTGCATACTTACTGTGTGTATATACTGACTGTGTGTGTGTGTATACTGACTGTGTGTATATACTGACTGTGTGTATGCTGACTGTGTGTGTATACTGACTGTTTGTAAATACTGACTGTGTGTGTATACTGACTGTGTGTGTGTATACTGACTGTATGTGTGTGAAAGGGTGAAGTCAGGAGCGTAATCTTGTTGCTTGGTGTAATTGGGGGCATTAGGCAATTTTTGCACCAGTGCCCCATGGTTTCTAATCATCACTTTACCCCCCCCCCCCCCCCCCCCACAGCAATTGTGTGTGCCTCCTTACCATCCTTAACCCCTTGGCGACACAGGACGGACTAGGTCCGTCCTGTGTGCCGAGGCGTTAGTGACACAGGACGGACCTAGTCCGTCCTGTGTCAAAACGAGCACTGAAAGCGGAGTTTTTCCGCTTTCAGTGCTCTGATGGTATTGTAACGATGCTTCCGTGTGGAAGCATCGTACAATGCTAAAAAAAATGCCCGTCGGCATTTCGATCGCTCCGGAGAGCGATCGAAATGCCGGTTTTAAAGGCACAGAGCTTCCTATGCTCAGAAAGTGTTTCTGATTGCCTCGCAAGTCGAGGCAATCAGAAACACAAAAAAAAAATGCACGATCTTGGTCACTGAGTGACCAAGATGGCGCTGCCCTACTAAGGGCAAGAGCACAGGAGGCAGGAAGTACCTGCTTCCTGTGCTCTCTGGCTGTCACACGATTGCCTCTTCACAGAGGCAATCAGTGACTGCCAGGCACACTGACAGGCAGTGGGGATGTTCTGCTGAATTTATTACAGTACTAAAAAGGCTCTTCTAAGAGTTATTAACCCCTTCTTTGCCGTCGATCACTGCTTACGCAATGATATTGACGCCAAAGCAATTTTTATCAGTCTGCATATTTTTTTTTTTTTTTTTACACATACCCGCTAGCGGATTACATGTAAAGTAAAAATATTTGAGATTTTTTTTTTTTAAGCTGCCTGAGTGCATAGCGATCAGTAACAGCGAATTAGTGGCAAAGGCGGTTTGGTGATTTCTCAATTAAGCTCACCATTCGCCCTGGTCAGATCAAAATTGGTCGGATCAATATTCACAAATATTGATCTGCCTCCCTCTCCTCACTTACATTTTTGTGACGGAAAGAGACAGATCAGTATTAGTGATATAAAATAACATTTTATAAAATTGGCAGGTTTTATCAAAGTCTTTCACTGTGTATTAACCCCTTCCCTGCCATTCATCACTGTGTAAGCAGTAATCTTGCACAGCAAAAGTATGTTTTGCTGTCTGCACTGTTTTATGGATTAATTTCTTTGTACTGTAATGTATTACAGTACTAGATAGGCTCTTATTAACCCCTTCTTTGCTCGAGATCACTGCTTACGCACTGATTCTGAGGCCGCGGACTCAGGGTTTGATTTTGACCCTATTCAGCTTTCTGATACATCATCTAGCGATGTATCGGTGGCTGCTGAGCCCTTGCCACAAGTAGTGATGGGGGTCTACCGATAAAAAAATATATGGTTTGGTGGCGGTAAATTACATTGGCTGGCTTCAAAGATATATCCCATAAAGGACACCGACGCAGGTTGACTACATGTTGACTACATGTCAAAATTCCAGGTTGGAATTGCGCACCCCCTAAATGTGGAATTTTAGACCCAATACAAACCAACAAACCTATGCATGGGGGGTATCCCTGTACTCAGGAGATGTTGCTGAACACATATTGAGGTGTTGGTTGGCAGTGGCAAATACCAGAATCTGAAAATTCCTGCCTGAACTACAATGTGTGTGGGGAAAAAAATGACATCCCAACCCTTTGACATAGGTTGGTGGTAGAATTAGCACTTGGAAAGTGTTAAAATACCTCAATTTGAAATACCCTAGGATGTCTAGTTTTCCAAAATATATGGTTTTATGGGGTAAAATACTTTGACAGGCTTCAAAAGTGTCCCAAATGGAACATGGGCGCAGGCTGACTACATGTCAAAATTCCAAGTTGGAAATGCACCACCCCTAAACGTGGCCTTTTAGCCCCCAAATAATCTAACTAACCTACACATGGGTGGTATCCTGTACTCAGGAGATGTTGCTGAACACATATTAAGGTGTTGTTTGGTACTGACACATAATAGGATCTGTGAATTCATGCCCGATGTACAATGAATGTGAAAAACAAATTACTATCCATAACATTGACATAGGCTGGTGGTAGAATGAGTGCATGAAAAGTGTTAAAATACTACCATTTGAAATACCCTAGGGTGTCTAGTTTTTAAAAATATATGGTTTTGTGGGATAGAATACACTTTTTGGCTTCAAAAATGTCCCAAAAGGGACATGGGCGCAGGTTTTCTGCACGTCAGAATTCCAAGTTGGAAAACCAAAAAGCGCACCTCTCAAATGTGGCCTTTTAACCCCCAAATAACCTAACCAACCTATACATGGGGGGTATCCCTGTACTCAGGAGATGTTGCTGAACACATATTGAGGTGCTGTTTGGCACTGACATATAACAGGATCTGTGAATTCATGCCCAAAGTACAATGTATGTGAAAAAAAATTACTACCCAAAACATTGACATAGGCTGGTAGTATAATTAGTGCATGGAAAGTGTTAAAATACTACCATTTGAAATACCCTAGGGTGTCTAGTTTAAAAAAATATATGGTTTTGTGGGGTAGAATACACTTTCTGGCTTCAAAAAGGTCCCAAATGGGACATGGGCACAAGTTTTCTGCATGTCAGAATTCCAAGTTGGAAAACCAAATTGCGCACCCCCTAAATGTGGCCTTTTAGCCCCAAAACAAACCAACAAACCTATGCATGGGTGGTATCCCTGTACTCAGGAGATGTTGCTGAACACATATTGAGGTGTTATTTTGAAATACCCCTTCACATTTTAAGGTAATGTTTACCTAAATTGCAATATATGTGAAAAATTAAAAAAAAAAGATTTTTTGCTGCAAACTTGGGCATAGATTGGTAGTAAAATGGCTACATGAAATGTGTCAAAATACCCCAAGTTAAATGCCCTGAGTGGTCTAGTTTTCAAAAATATGTACATATTGGGGGTCATTCATGGATTTAGTACAGAAATCAGTGTTACAATGTCAATATCGCTAATTTTGAAAGAAAGGATTTTAAAATAGCTTTGCACCACTTATAGTTCTGGCCCTGTAACATGAATAAAAAAGCACAAAAACATAAAAACATGGGCTATTTCTGAACTCAGGACATATATTAGAAACTTTTTAGCAGTGTTTTTTTGTTGTCTCTTGTACATGAGTATACGATTTTTCAAATAAAAGTCATAAAAAAAATTTTTTTTCAATTTTTTTGCCATATTTTATTATTTTTTTTACATCAAATTATATGCTATTATCAAAATAATGGTATCAAAAGAAAGCCCTTCTTATAACGATAAAAACGATATATAGATTGTGCGGGTACACTAAATGAGACAGAAATAAATTACAGCAAAACACAAACACCTCAGAAATGTTAAAACAGCCCATGTCACCAAGCGTCGGACAAGCCAAAAAAGTCATGTCACTAAGGGGTTAATACACTGCATGCTAATACCCTCATAAACAACCAGTATTCCCAATGCCTCTGGCATTGTCAACTCCTATAGAAGGTTTAAAACCTCAGCCAGAAAGTAGATGATAAGACAAAACTTGGGACTTTTTTGGCTGTTTTTCTCTAGTTAGTAATCACTCTGGCAATCGCCTTAGGAACTCTGTAGGCAGTTCAATACAATACAGTGCATGCTTTATAATCAGACACACCCATATCAGATATCAGCAGATACCAGACACATCAATGATCCAAAACTGAAATATGATTTTACTCTAAAATATGTTACAGGCAGTAAGCAGCACTGATGCTATGGGAGAGAGAGAGAGAGATGGCAACTCTCACCATCCTGAGCCAGCAAGTGTAAAACACTGTAAAATCTGGTATTACAAAGCTCTCCTATGCATGTACCAAGTGATAATCTGGTCTGTGTGTATAGAGGTTAATAGGAAAAGTATGTGGAAATTACATTTTGTTACAAACAAAAAATCAATATTAACTGTCATGTAATTTTTCCTTTAGTGGTGTATCTTGCCTTTTGGCTGTCCTTGGCAGACAAAATTTGGGCGTCCCCCGCCCACATTGCACACCCAGGACATGCCCTCTCACCCACGTTGCACACCCAGGACATGTCCCTTCACCCAATTACATGCCCATCACCCACATTGCACACACATTAAATGTCCCATCATCCTATTACATGCCCCCATCACATGCCCCATCACCCACGTTGCACATCCCGGACATGCCCTCTCACCCACGTTGCACACCCCAGACATGCCCTCTCAGCCACGTTGCACACCCAGGACATGTCCCTTCACCCACTTAAATGAACAAAGCCAAAAGAAAGTGTGGATTTTGCGGAAAGAGTAATCCAGTGCAGAGTAGTTATGCCAAAGATGAAGAGGTGTCTAATCGGTGGTCTGAAGACACATACAGGAAGCAAGTGATACTGGCTTTATGTCAATGGTATGACTAAGTGCAGCTAATCGCCCCCCATCACCCCATTGCACACACATTACATGCCCCCATCACCCCATTACATCTCCACATCACCCCAATACATATCCCCACCACCTCCATTACATGCCCCCATCACCCCATTACATACACATTACATGCCCCCATCACTCCATTACATGTCCCATTACCCCATTACTTGTCCCCATCACATGCTCCATTACCAAATTACATGCCCCCATCACCCCCATTGCACACACATTACATGCCCCCATCACCCCATTTCATGCCCCCATCACTCCCATTACATGTCCCCATCACCCCAATACATGCCCCATCACCCCCATTACATGACCCCCCTCACTTGACAACCATCACCCCATTACATGACCCCATTACATGCCCTATCACCCCCATTATATGTCCCCATCACCTTATTTGCATGCCACCATCACCCCCCATTACATTATTCCATTACATGCTCCATTAGCCCATTACATGTCCCATCAACCCCATTACATACCCCCATCACCTACTTTACATTTTTTGTGCGGCCCCCCCAGGCAGATAAGTGCCGCCCTAGACACTTGCCTTGTGTGCCTTGTGCTGATTTAATTGGGAGCTTTAAAGACTTAAAGGGACTGTATCACCTAAACATTGCTTACAATGAATGTAGAGAATAATAAGGGATTGAAAATGATCTATACATTGTGTTAGCAGAATTTCAAGCAAATGCCTAAATTAGGAGACGAATGTTTATTAAACGTGTCTCCTGTTTATGATGTCAGCTATGGGTTAATATAAAATGACACATTTCCCATTAAAAACCAGATCATTTGCATACCGGGCCACCGCGATGTTACAAACAAGACATTTAAAACACATTTTTTTTCCTAATTTAAGCATTTGCTTGCAATTTTTTTTGATAATGTATAGACATTCTTCATTTTGTACATTTACCATATAGAAAAATATTTAGCTGCCAAAGTCCTGTTAATGCTTTACATCATATAATGCTCAAATGAAGAAACATAACAACCTTTAGTTCCCCCATGACACCATTTGGAAAGGTCACAGGGGTGTAATACTGTCCCCTTGGCACGTTGGAGAAGTGAATGATTAATACTAATAATACAAATCTAAAAAGTACCACAAACTAATACACAAACAAGCTAGCTCAGTAGATTAAGGAAGTTCCTTCTCAGCGACTATAATTAATCCAATGGCTTTTATTTCCTTGAATATCAAGATAAAGCAGATTGTAAAGCAAAATAAATAATTGAATTAAAATTCTGGACAACATGTGACATGGACTGTGGAAAACACCTCCACAAATAGGCACCTATTCAGATTGTCCAATTAAAATGTCCTTCGGAATATCCTGGAGTTTATGGACTAATCGAGAAACCACCAATGACTGTAGTGTGAATTGAAGAGTTCTAATTACTGGACGGTTTCGTTGTTTGTACTTTTATTGTTTCTGTACTTTTATCCAGACAGTCCGCATGTTGGTTTTTCATTTTTGGGAAAGTTCTTCTGAACTTTTTAAAAAAAATAAAAATGTTTGCATGTTTTATTATTTGACTTTTCTTTATTAACCCCTTCATGACGCTAGGTGCTTGCGTCCCAAGCGACGCAAGCACCAAAACGTCACAAATTGTTCCTGGCCACCGATCACAAGGTGATCGGTAGCCAGGAACACTCTGGCAGAGACCCGATCAGGGTCTTAATAGACCCTGTGGGTCCCTGCCAAAATATCGCGAGACCTCCGGACATCACGTGTGACGTCACGGAGGCGTGCCCGAACCCGGAAGTTCGGGCACGGCGCGATTTAGAGAAATGTAGCCGCTACATTTCCCCTGTCAGACTGAGGCCACTCAAAGTGGCCTCATCTGACAGGTGTGATCCCGCTGTAAGTCCCTGCAGCGGAATCCGAAAACAGCTCATCGCGGGGAGCCGCGATGAGCTGTTTAACAAAGGACGTTCTATGCCGTCCTAACGACTTTAAGGCACTTAAAGTCAGGACGGCATAGAACGTCCTAACGTCACGAAGGTGTTAAGAGATGATGTCATTTTTCATTGGTCTCCACCAGTAGAAGATCTGACCCAAGATTCTAAACAACATGTCTGCCCCCTGTTAGAGCTAAATCTTAAAACATTGTTGTGAAATTTATAGAATGAGACTGAAATTAGGGTAGAGGAGTATTTTTTACACAAAGGGGGCTATTCACTAAAAGGTGAGGTACAGGTGAGTTGAGGTGAGAGGAACATTTCATTTCACCAATCGGAGCTATATATTGTGCAGACAAACACTGTATGTTTCCCCTACTAAGCCAACTCACCAGGTTTGGCCTTGCACGTTGTATAGCTAAACTGGTGAGATGAAATATTCATCTGACCTCAACTGACCTGCAACTCACCTCTTATTCGATAGACCCCAAAAACTTCATTTGATTACAGTCTAGCTAAGCAATGCAATCGATAAGTTCACATGCATACTTCCAAACTCAAAGGGAGATGTAGAGCATACAAAATGACTGAAAATAATCTATACATTGTATTAGCAAAACTGCCAGCGAATGCCTAAATTAGGAGAAAAATTAGTTTTAAATGTGTCTGTGGCGTATACTGCTTATGACATCACCTGTGGCACGGTATGCAAATGAACTGCTTTTCAATGGGAAAGGTTTAATTTGCATACCGTGCCACAGGTGATGTCATAAGCCGGAGACTCCACAGACACATTTAAAACACATTTCTCTCCGAATATGGGCATTTGCTGGCAGTTTTGCTAACACAATGTATACAGTCCCCTTTAAGGGCTAGAGAAAGCAAAATGTCAGAGGGCGTGTCCTCCATAAGGGCCAGAATAAATGGGACAATGATGCAAGAATTGGCAGATGTGGGGTGATAAATTGCAACTGTCCTGCCCAGCATTTGGTTCTGCAAAGTAACTTATCCTGTTTCTTTTTACCAAAATGTGCTCGGCTACGAACATATTCTTTTTAGTAAAAAGAATGTAAAAAAAGCAGCCATTGTATAGGAAAATCAAGTGGAGCCATCATCAGGGACATTCCACTGGGTTCCATGGAGACTTTATACTTCCCTTGAATTAATTAAGAGATACCATATAAAACTCCTAATGAAAAATATGAATGAACTATTGTACAGACAGGAATCTGTATAACTGACAAACTGTGTGTATCATTTTTATTGATGTTCTTACAGAACCTGTTTCTTTAACAGTTTAATGTATTATGACCCTCTTCGTGCCAGTGGCATGAGGGGGGGGGGGGGGGGGGGACGAGCGGTGATAGTTTTCCATGCTGATGGCTCCACTTTCTTGGAACTTGAGCACAGAACTGACTTTGACTGGGGCACTGACTCAACCACATAGAGGTAAAACTAGGATAGCCCACACACACACAAACACACACACACAAACACACACACACAAACACACACACACAATGCTATTAAAAAGTCATCATAACTTGTTATCTTAATAAATCACTACCGCCGCTCTCGCCAAACAAAGGTAACCATTTAACACGCAAGGCTCCCACCTGTTATTTTGTTGGAGTCGCTTTTTTCTTTCTTTCTCACCTTCTGAAATCAGGAAAAACCGGTTTAATATTTTTTTGGCAGGGAACTGATTACCTTCAATGAAATGTGTGGGGATGTTCCAAGAAACATGATATTATTAATAGTTACATACTTGTATGATTCAGGATGGCAAGTGTATTGGTAAACTGTGAGCTTCCCTGGGGATAAGGGGGGGGGGGGGGGGGTAAGACATGCAGTGTACCAATAGACCACATTGAAGACTTTTGCGGTTCTTTTCATGATGCTGCCAAAGTGTCAGTGTTTTTAATAACTAAACGGTTGTTTATGATCTACAAACAGATATTATCGTTCTATTTCTTGCTGGTGTGATGATAAACCAGCTACAGAATCTGTGAACCGCGTTAGGTTTACCACCACATGTGGCACACAACTATTATGTGTTTTAACAACATCATTGTGTGTAAATTTTTGTTGTGATTTTTATTATTATTATACGCTGTACCACTTTTGTATATCTTGTTTTTGTCTTACGCTTTTCATTCCTTTATTACTCCTTATTACTTTCCGGCGCTCGCACCGGTCTCCAGTATTTTAACCCCTTGACGTCAAAGGCCTGGTGTCTTAAAATATGTTTAGATTCTCATAGCAAAACCAGTGGGTATGTGTCATGGACGGCATATGATCTCTGTGATGGGTTATCACAAGAAGACTCTAGGAAGACTGCCTCATTTCAATGGAATCTTTATGGAGTGTGTGCCTCTCTGTACTCAGAGTTGCTCGGAATGGACCTTCTTCACAAACCTCCCAATTTTTCATTCATGTGTCCAGTTTTCCAAGCTTTGTTTTGTCATTTAAAAGCCAGGCAGAGTAAGGAAAATGTATGACATTTTCCCGGCAAAAATGACAGTGATATATCCTAATGGGATCAGATTACTCTGTGAGCTGTGGCCTAGGTCAGCAAATGTGCACGGTTATCTGTATACGCCCGTGCCCCTTTTTTCTTTTGGTGGTCTGGAACATTGTTCTCCAACCCCATCCTCAAAGGACCACCCAACAGTCCAGATCTTAGGGATTACCCAGTGGTGTCTAATGTGTTTTTTATTGTTTTGTATTTTTTATCACCTTAGACCCAGCTGGGTAATCCCTATGATCTAAACTGTTGGGTGGTCCTTGAGGACAGGGTTAGAGACCACTGGTCTTGAGAACTGGCAAAACCTACCGGCCCATTTTTTTAAAAAAAATATGTACTCGAAGCAGCGTCTTGATGTTCCCCTAAAAGCTACTGAAATAAATTTTGTAGGATTATTTGGAGTTAAATTTGACATTACATCCTTACATTTTCCTCAAAGCCTTTTTTTAAAATCGCAGTTCATTACTCTGTTTTTGAGATTTAAAAAAAATTGGTAACATAGTTACCCCTTAGTTACAGGAATGCCAACAGGATATCCTGACAATTTATTTACCCCCCCCCCCCACCCCCCCTTTTCCTTTTACCAAAAATGAGAACCAGTCTCCAACTAAAAAGGACTATTGTAAGGCCGTCCCCTGTTTTCTTAGATAATTATAGTTGTTAAGAGAACTAAGCAATAAGATATCCAATCCCATTTACTTTAAACACAGTGCTATAGTGTACGGCTCTGGTTCATAATTGTCCCACTTAAACATAAATTGTTGCCCTTGTGATGGAGAATACGATTCCATGGTGTTATCTTTTCATTCTCTGTTCTGCCCAGCATGATTTATTGGACCGATTAATTGAATTATATTGTGGGTTACGAAATCCAGTGAGAAACGACACTGCTATGTAAGCCTGGATTAATGCTTCATTAACAACACTTACTATAGTACTATTTTCAGAAAGATTTCTTTTCATCAGAAATAGTTGGACCATGCAAGAATTTTGAGGTTATGCCAATTCCTTCCTTCCGTTTAAGGCAAGTGCAAATCTGAGTTGGAAATTAACTTTGATGCTCTAGGTAGTGTTTAAGCTGTACACGTTGCAGGGGATTTTTGCAATGAGATGCATGCAGGGAAAGTCTTTGAAAGTTTACCGCTCTACTGTTTGTTTGTTTTTTGTAAACAAAAGCAAATGTAAACATTGCAAGATAATCAGTGCAGATGAACTTAAGGGTCTTCTCAATAAAAAAGAGAATGGCAGGGAATTGAGATGGGTATGTCAAACTTTAGGCCAGTTGGAAACATTTTCCAATGCAGCTGAATGTTTGACATTTCTGTCTCACTTCCCTGCAATTCTCTCTCTATTGAGTAGAGACTATTATCAATTTACACAGAACATGTGCAGTTATACCTCTATTCAGTAGCTGGCAACTGCCTCCCAGTTTTGTTTGTGAGTTCGTGGAGCAGGACTGACGTGTGATGTCACTGATGACATCACTGACCTCCTGCATATGTCCATTGGGCATCCCCATATATCTCTATAGAAGCCCTCTGATTGGTTGTCAGAAGATGCTAGGAAATCCCCTTTTTTTACAGACAGGGTCCAATCCCTGAGAGAAAACATGCAAAATATATTCAAGTTTAGTATTGGGAAAAAAAAAAATCATACTTTTTTTTTTTTTTAAGTATTAGCTTTAATATGTATTTACTAAGTTTATTTTGTACTGGTCCCTTTAATCTTAAATCTAAAAGGGCATATGCCTACATTTGCTACAAGCAAATATTTCCATAATGACAAACAATGATCCCACACAATTTCTACAAGGAGGATTATATTTAAATGCTTTAGTAACATTTGCTCCAAAGATTAACACAATATTTGGATAACATTTTTTTATGACATAATAAATCTAGTGCTGAATTTGTTATTCAAATAGAAACAGCGGCAAACCAGTTTCTATAGTGAGTTAGCACAACCTCATATAAGTCATTATAAATATTACTTCATCAGATAAATCATAGAGACTGGTGTTCCAGGAAGGTTGACTCTGCATTTGCATCTGGTTATCATTTAAAAATATATATATTTCAATCAGGAAACCTATGATTATGGCATCAGTGATTTGGGGAGCTGAAACACCCCACTGTTCATGCTTTTCCAACCCCATGCACACTTCAGCAAAGTTTTTTTTTTTCCAAGAACCCTGGTTTGGAGGATCCATGTGTAACACGATTAGTGAAATAATACTTAAAGCAAGCGGTTTATTATTATTGAATTTAATAGATCTCTATAGTATCATTTTCCAATAATAATGCAGAGTGACAGGTGAATTAACTAGATAAGTATACAAAGTATTGCACCCTGCATTGGATAATATAAGGAGATAGTCTAATACTAAGGGAATAAGACATTAATTTAAACAATTATCGGAACAAGATGCTGGGGACACTGCTGTATTACACAGAATGTTCGGGGTGGATGGTAAGTTCA
This sequence comes from Pelodytes ibericus, assembly GCA_036172795.1. Lineage (NCBI taxonomy): Eukaryota > Metazoa > Chordata > Amphibia > Anura > Pelodytidae > Pelodytes > Pelodytes ibericus. The sequence goes on from CM069857.1 coordinate 285,314,928, forward strand.
CATAGAACAGTAATATAACAAAGTGATGTGAATCATATAGAGCATCCCCTATGGAACCATGAAGCTCCGAGCGGCATGAAGGATTTATGTATATACCTGCAAAAAATATATGATCACAAATAATGTTGACTATATATTCAGTATAATCATACAATCCTATGTAGTTACATATATTTCTTGGATAATTCCTATAAGGCAGTACATATCGTGTAAAGAAGGATTTTGCCAAACATAAGGAATGATATCCCATGTTGTAATGAGCTCATGATTAAGGGCTACAAATGAGGGTGAAATGCGTAAGGTAAATTAACCATTGGACTAGTGTCTATTGCCAACATATGACTTTATCTTCCTTGGACTCCAGCACTGTGAGCCTGACATTCAATTATTTTTACACCTATTGGCAACATCGGCCATGTTTCCGGGGACACATATTTGTTCCACATGCTGCAGAAAGAGCATGCAAAGTGCAGCCCGGCAGTATGTAGGATGGATATTCGCACAGACACAATCCAGTTAATGAATCAGGGTGGAGATCTCATAGAACCTACCATGATTAATTAATTGGATTGTGTCTGTGCGTATATCCATCCTACATACTGCCAGGCTGCACTTTGCATGCTTTTTCTGCAGCATGTGGAACAAATATTTGTCCCTGGAAACATTACGAGCAAAACACAAAGGAAGTGAGGGAAGTCACCTATTTGCGTTGGGTTTGGCTTGTGTATCAGACCATAGACAGGGTATTCTCCCAGGGGGTTAAGATTAGTTTTATACTGATGGGTTTCTCCCTGTGTGTTTGTAGTTGGAGTCAGACAAGGGTGGGTCATACCATGGACACAAAGGCAAAGAAACAGGACTGGTAGCAGCCAAGAGATTCCCTGCTGCTTCCAAAGGATATAAAGTGAGTAGTGGGGAGCACAGACATTAGTAGCTAAGTTGGGAAAAAAGATTATTAATAGGATAGTTTCATCTTGAACATGTGTTTAATATATATGAAATGCACTTGTATTGACTTTAAACCAGTTCTCCTGCAGTTTTACATTGAAAATAAGGAGGGCTTGAAGAGGTAGGCTGGACTGTTGCTGTAGCAACAGAATTAACTCTGTTATCCATTATTTGTGGTTTTTGGCCCTATAATGGCTCCGGTCCAACGACAGAGGCTGCACTTTAAGAAAGGCGTCAAAGTGATGCTCTTGACGCGCTGGGAGGACAGCGAGAGGGGATACAGCCAACCCTCTTGTTCTCAGCACGTAAAAAAAAAAAAAAAACGCATACTTTTTCCATTGTTACAAAATCTTACACAGATTGGCAAGTCGGAGGACAGATTGGCACTTTTGGGGATGCATTGACAAGTCTGGGGGACAGATTGGCAAGTCTGAGGGACAGGTTGGCAAGTCAGACGGACAGATTGGCAAGTTTGGGGATGCATTGGCAAGTCTCAGGGACAGATTGGCAAGTCTGAGGCACAGGTTGGCAAGTCGGAGGGACAGATTGGCAAGTTTGGGGATGCATTGGCAAGTCTGAAGGACAAATTGGCAAGTCTGAGGGACACATTGGCAAGTCAGAGACAGATTGGCAAGTTTGGGGATGCATTGGCAAGTCTCAGGGACAGATTGGAAAGTCTGAGGCACAGGTTGGCAAGTCGGAGGGACAGATTGGCAAGTTTGGGGATGCATTGGCAAGTCTGAGGGACAGATTGGCAAGTCTGAGGGACAGATTGGCAAGTCGGAGGGACAGTTTGGCAAGTTTGGGGATGCATTGGCAAGTCTGACGGACAGACTGGTAAGTTTGGGGATGCATTGGCAAGTCTGAGGGACAGACTGATAAGTTTGGGGATGCATTGGCAAGTCTGAGGGACAGACTGGCAAGACTGGGGTGTAGATTTGCAAGTCTGAGGGACAAATATTCTGACATAGTAAAAGTGATTTATTTGCTCTATACAGTATTTGCATTGATTCCCCTTACATGATATATCTTAGTTTATTTCATATATCTGTAATAAAGTGAGCATGATCTGTTATCCAAAATACTTTTTGACCCAATCGTGATGGATAAGACCCAGGGCCGGTGCAAGGATTTTCGTCTACACAGGCGAAGGTGCATTTTGGTGCCCCCCTGCTCTGATCCGCCACGCCTCCCACACCATTAACCCTCCTTACATTATATATATATATATATATATATATATATATATATATATATATATATATATATGAATAATGTATAGTGTAGAAAATAAATACATCTAAATATTCAACTCGCAGGCTCTAAATGTGTCACACATTGAAACCCTTAAACACAAAGACACCCTTGCAGTCACACACACAGACACCCTTACCACTTACACACACACAGTTACACCAATTCACACATAACCTGAGACACACTATTTTGCCACTCAATATGCCAGTATTTAGCCCAGGGGTCCTCAAACTTTTTAAACAGGGGGCCAGTTCACTGTCCCTCAGACCGTTGGAGGGCCGGACTATAGTAAAAACAAAAACTATGAACAAATTCCTATGCACACTGAATATATCTTATTTTGAAGTGAAGAAACAAAATGGGAACAAATACAATATTTAAAATGAAGTAAAGTTAAATCAACAAACTTACCAGTATTTCAATGGGAATATTATGCCAGTCAGAGCCCAGTAATATTATGCCAGTCAGATGCCCAGGAACATTATGCCAGTCAGAGCCCAGTAATATTATGCCAGTCTGAGCCCAGGAATATTATGCCATTAAGATGCCCAGGAATATTATGCCATTCAGATGCCCAGGAATATTATGCCAGTCAGATGCCCAGGAACATTATGCCAGTCAGAGCCCAGTAATATTATGCCAGTCAGAGCCCAGGAATAGTGTGCCAGTCAGATGCCCAGGAATATTATGCCAGTCAGAGCCCAGTAATATTATGCCAGTCAGATGCCCAGGAATATTATGCCAGTCAGAGCCCAGTAATATTGTGCCAGTCAGATGCCCAGGAACATTATGCCAGTCAGAGCCCAGTAATATTATGTCAGTCAGAGCCCAGGAATATTATGCCATTAAGATGCCCAGGAATATTATGCCAGTCAGATGCCCAGGAATATGCCAGTCAGATGCCCAGGAATATTATGCCAGTCAGAGCCCAAGAATATTATGCCAGTCAGAGCCCAAGAATATTATGCCAGTCAGATGCCCAGGAAAATTATGCCATTCAGATGCCCAGGAATATTATGCCAGTCAGATGCCCATTAATATTATGCCATTCAGATGCCCAGGAATATTATGCCATTCAGAGCCCAGTAATATTGTGCCATTCAGATGCCCAGGAATATTATGCCATTCAGAGCCCAGTAATATTATGCCATTCAGATGCCCAGGAATATTATGCCATTCAGAGCCCAGTAATATTATGCCAGTCAGAGCCGAGGAATAGTGTGCCAGTCAGATTCCCAGGAATATTATGCCATTCAGATGCCCAGGAATATTATGCCAGTCAGAGCCCAGGAATAGTGTGCCAGTCAAATGTCCAGGAACATTATGCCAGTCAGAGCCCAGTAATATTATGCCAGTCAGAGCCCAGGAATATTATGCCATTCAGATGCCCAGGGATATTATGCCAGTCAGATGCCCAGGGATATTATGCCAGTCAGAGCCCAGTAATATTATGCCAGTCAGAGCCAGGTAATATTATGCCAGTCAGAGCCAGGTAATATTATGCCATTCAGATGCCCAGTAATATTATGCCAGTCAGATGCCCAGGAATATTATGCCAGTCAGATGCCCAGGAATATTATGCCACTCGGAGCCCAGTAATATTGTGCCAGTCAGAGCCCAGTAATATTATGCCAGTCAGAGCCAGGTAATATTATGCCAGTCAGAGCCCAGGAATATTATGCCACTCGGAGCCCAGTAATATTGTGCCAGTCAGAGCCAGGTAATATTATGCCAGTCAGAGCCAGGTAATATTATGCCAGTCAGAGCCCAGGAATATTATGCCAGTCAGATGCTCGTTATACCTCCCTCTCCCCCCTTACCCAGACCCCAGTACTTACCTCCATGCGCTTCCCTCTTAGCCACGGACATGAACAGCGGCATGGAGGTAAGTTAACGGGCCTGGGGGAGCGGGCGATTTTCCCGCCCCCCCATTGGTGCGCCCTAAGGCAGCCGCCTGTGCTGCCTTACGGTAGCGCCGGCCCTGATAAGACCCACCCCGAAGCCATAAATCCGGCTCTGGTTCCCCCTACAGGGTACAACTAAATATTTGTAGATAAATACTGCATCATGTTAATGAAAATAAAAATAAAAAATCTGCCTTGTTATCTGTCCAAACGGCACAGATGTTATCTCCTCCAAACGGCAAATAAAGTGTAATAGAGTTATTTCTGTTGCTACAGTAACAGTCCAAGCTCCTCCTTATCAGACGTGGTTGAATTTAGAAGCCCCAGTTAAATTAGTTCCACTGTAAACCTACAGCAGAAGTGTAAATTGTTTAAAAGTAAAAAAAAAAAAAAAGTGTATTTCTCCTATATTAAAAATGCGTGCAGAAATCCGACCCTTTAATAGAGGTAAAACTTCTCCAAATTTATTTTCAGCTGAGCTATTCATATATACATTAAACACATGTACAGCATACCAGCTACGTTAGATTACGCTTACATGAAAGAGGATACACTTCCCTGTAAGTAGTTTTTAATTATACCCGTGTCAGTCATTGCTTTCTTATAATACAATGAACAATACCTGTGACAAACGCTGATCTAAATTTCCCTGTCTTTTCTTTAACCTGGGAATCACCTGATACACTTGGTTCCGGTGACATTGCCAAGCGATAGATAAAACATGACGTAATGCAAGAAAATTCCCCAGATCCTTAGTCTCTCAGGTCATACACAACAGGCAGAACTTGTCTCTCTTCAGCATGCCCTTGACAGAGAATCATGGCTATTGCATACCTGCCAGCTTTACAGGGCAGAGGCCTGGGACACGAGGGGGAGTAGCCAAAAGGGGTCAGGTTATCTTGGTTGTGAGACACAGCTGAGAGTAAACCCGCGTGTATCTATTAAGCTCAACGTTGGGGTTTACTCTGGAGAAGCAGCACATGCTTGTTAACACTTGCTTCCGCCCAAAAAAAATTTAATTGTCCTTTAAGTGTTTTAACAAAAAAATCTTGGGATACATGTTTTTTTTTGTGTGTGTGTCTATGCGTGTTTTCTGTCTTCAAAAATTGTCTAATGCCTTCAAAAGAAAGGAAAATAAAAGAAATAAACAAATAAATAAATAATCTAGGAACTGTGACGAGAGCAAATTGCCAATTTCTAATATGTACCTTGGACTAAGAAAACTCGGATTTGACCTGAAAAATGCAGTTCTGTCTGGTTTGCCTGCTCCCAATGCACATTGTATTCCACTGTGCACCGTATGTGTGTACCGGGGAGGCTGGATCTCAGTCTCGTCTTGTCACCTAGTTATGTTCACCTGTGCTGAGTCCCCTGCAAAAATCGCAGTTTTCTCAGCACTAGCAGAAAGAGACAGTCGCCGACCAAACCCGCCTGTCGCCGACCAAACCCGCCTGTCAGACGCACACATGCAAAAGTTTAGCTGTTCTTTAAAGGGACACTAAAAGTTTTTTTTTTCACTTGTGCTTCTAATATAGAAGCACAGGTGAAAAGTTAGATGTCCCTAGTATGAGGATGAACTGGCGTTTACTTTTGATAGTACTTTTGATAGTACACGCCAGTTTATCCTCTCACCGACAGCTGCCATGTTGCCATAGGAAGCAGGCAGCCGTCTGGTCGGCGACCAGCTCTGTCTGTTAGCGCAGAGAGAGACCCTAGTTTTGCATGAGATCAGCAGGGGGGACCTTAACTAGCCCCCGCTCTGATTGGCTGTGCGCGTGCTGACACGCAACAACCAGGAACTAGGGTTGCCACCTTTTCTATAGAAAAATACCGGCCTTGGTACTGTCTCCATAGACTTAACATTGGCCTGATGCCAATTTTTTACCGGCCTGTGGGTAAAATACCGGCCAGGTGGCAACCCTACCAGGAACTGCTGTGTCTCACGGCATGTGAGACACAGCCGTGAGATACACATCGGGTTTACTTAATTCTACCGGGACATGTATTGTTTAACCCTTGCTTCCTTCAGGGAACCAAGGGTTAAACAACATTTAATGTTCCTTTAAGGAAGTGAATTTCCCTTTGCATTGTACAGTTTGATTCTCAAATAAACACTACTTGGGAAATATTTGCTGATGGGGAAATGGCAGTAATAAGAATGTTTCTGGGGCACTTAAAGGATTTATTCTCTGTACGTTGTAATACAGCTGAAATACCTTTATGTTTGCTGTAATATACATTCCAGTTTCATATCTCCCAATATTTCAAATGTCCAGACAGAAACTTTTGAATATATTTGACTGGCAAATTTTGTGGGCGAAGGATGACTGGAACATTTTAATCAAACCTGTTTTTATAGTTTGTTGTATTACTCTGGGGCTCTGTTATACACTCAGACACACCAAATATCCTGAGCTCCTAGAAAAATCGGAACAGCAGGACAGGAAAGAAGGATAGAGGGATTTGGGCTTAAAAATCTGTCTCTCTTAAACATGCACACTTGGCTTCCCTTGGAGTATATGGCCCAAACTCCCAAGTGCTTCCAGTTCCGCAGGAACCATGTATAAATATATATATGGGGACAAAGGTCCACCAGAAATGTTCTTTCTCCAATATTAAATCTTGAAATTGAGGGCTGCTCTGCCTCCTTAGGTAACTACCTGAGGCCTGCTCCGCCTCCTTAGGTTAAAATACCTGGGCCTGCTCCGCCTCCTTAGGTAAATACCTGAGGCCTGCTCCGCCTCCTTAGGTAAATACCTGAGGCCTGCTCCACCTCCTTAGGTAAATACCTGAGGCCTGCTCCGCCTCCTTAGGTAAATACCTGAGGCCTGCTCCGCCTCCTTAGGTAAATACCTGAGGCCTGCTCCGCCTCCTTAGGTAAATACCTGAGGCCTGCTCCGCCTCCTTAGGTAAATACCTGAGGCCTGCTCCGCCTCCTTAGGTAAATACCTGAGGCCTGCTCTGACCTCTAAATACTGATCTAATCCCCTCGTTTATTGAAATTTGGGTGAGACGTCATTCTGGAACAGTCGGTTTTTCTCTTTTTGTCTGTTCTCAGGACGCCCGCCAACCCGTTTCTTTCAATGCAGGATAAGCAGCCATTGCACAGTTTAGTCACTTTTCAATGAGGTGACACCTTAACGGCGAAAGTCGATCTGTTTTTACTTGTTACTTTTTTTTAACCACCTCATTGAGTCGTCTAATTGTGAGCCATTTAGCACGTGCCTGCATGTGTTAAATAAGGACTTATCTAATGAGAGCAATAATTAGTTTATCTCACCCGTTAATGCATTTAACAGAGGGGATGGAATTACTTTTCCCCCTCGTTCATTTTGCGTTTTTTCCGTTAAACGGACCTTTATTGAATCCAGCCCAAAAAGTGTTCAAATCTGTTTCTTTTTTCATTATTTGACACGATTTAGCACTTATTTAAGATTTTTTTGGGGGGGAGGGGGGGGCGGCAGGTGGTACTGCCAATTTAACAAGCACAGAGCAATACATGGACTGGAGAATTACTGTATGGGTTAGCACTGGGTGTTTTAACATTCCTAAACTCTGGAAAGCTTCACAGAGTAAACCTACAGTAAAAAACAGGTCAAGCTAGGCACAGCATATAGCCAGCCCAATGGAAATCCTCCTGACACTGTACAGTGATGGATATCGCTGGGTCAGGGGAGAGGTGAGCAGATGTTTTCTCTGAACTTGGGAACAAAAGCTTTTAGAAATGCATTGATGTTTGAAAAAAAGAGTTACATGTGGGATCATGTTAACCCTTCACTGTGTGTAATCCAATGCCACATAGAGTTACTGGGCCTTTATACTATCATTGGTGTTATGTAAAGTAAAAAAAAAAAAGCACAAAAGGAGTAGTGTATAACTGGAGTAGCTTTCCAGTGGAAGTAGCAAAAGGATAACTCTGTAAATGGATTTAAAAATGTCTGGGATGCACTGAAGGCATGTTTGACAGTCATTAACATATATTTTTAATGTGCCAATAGGACTTGGTATAACAAGCAAATACATTGTATGTTAGATGAACAGAGACATAGAAACATAGAATGTGTCGCTGGCAGATAAGAACCATTCGGTCCATCTAGTCTGCCCAATGTTCTAAATACTTTTATTAGTCCCCAGTTCCCGGTCTTATAGCTAGGATAGCCTTGTGCCTATCCCGCGCATGCTTAAATTCCTTCACTGTATTAACTTCTACCACTTCCGCTGAAAGGCTATTCCATACATCCACTACCCTCTCAGTAAAGTAATACTTCCTGATATTACTTTTAAATCGTTGCCCGTCTAATTTTAGACTATGTCCTCTAGTTGTGGTAGTTTTTCTTCTTTTAAATATACTCTCTTCCTTTACTGTGTTGATTCTCTTTATGTATTTAAATGTTTCTATCATATCCCCCCTGTTACGTCTTTCCTCCAAGCTATACAGAGACAGATTGATACATGATGGCCCTTCTAGCATACTTATAGTCATGTATTTTGCCGTCCTATCTGATCAGACTTGGTCTGTACTGGAATGGCTGGCCTACAGTTTGACATTCACATCTCAGTTCCCTGAAATTCTCTCTTTATTGAGTAGATACCTATAGTTTAAGCCCATTAACTGTACCGTATAGACAGGGCGCTCATATCTCATATGGTCACAATATGGCTTGTGATATCATATAACCCCGCCTCCTTTTGGCTCATGCCCCCCCCCCCCCCCCCCGGCTTCCTACAACACATAAAACCTCGAGTGGCGCAGTACAAACAAGACCAAAAGGACATAAAAACCTGTGCTGACAGAGTAGTACCATTAAACTATTCCCTTAAAGATTCAGATGGAGAAGCTGTGTTGGACACAATGGCGAAACGCGTCAAGGTCTGGATATAATGTTGGGGAGAAAGCTTGAACCACTGAATGGTTGTAGAAGCAGGAAAAAGTACAGTAGACATAATCACTGGTTACAACATCTGTCATTTGTTTGTCTTTGCATCAAATCTGAAAAGGGGCAGGGAAATAGGGTTTTTGTGTATGTTGTACATGTTTCTAGTGTATGAGAAATTCATATATTTTTACTATAAAAAAAAATGTACAGTTTCTTCTGTAGTTTTACATTGAAAATAATTTCACCGGGGCTTCTGAGTTCAGTGAAGGAGGAGCTTGGACTGTTGCTATGGCAGCAATAAATCTTTTTATACATTATTTGTAAGTTTTAACAGATAAGAAACGTTGACGGAAAAACTGATGAAGACAGTTACTTTACATGATGGAGTACTTATCTAATACTTAAACTGCACGGAGAGTGTTTAGTGTGTGTGCAATAAATAAACTTCAAGAGAAATGGACCATTATTACAAATTAAAAAGATGAAATATATTTTTACACACTCAGATTATAGACTGAATCCTGGGACAGGCTTGGGAGGTCCCACTCTGGGGCAAAGGGGATGCTATCACATGATTGAAATGACTGGGTTTGAACATTTCAAAGGCATAAAAAGGGACATGGAAATGTCTTAATGGCATTTAGTATAAGAGACCCCAGAGAGCTGAGAGTAGCCGACAATAAAAACAACCAAACAGGCTGCAAAGGAAGATGCCACAGCAGGATGTTTCTTTTGGGAGATGAGAGGAGAAAGCAGTCGTTTGCTTGGGATTGCATGCAGGGCTAGGAGATTAGGCTACATTCCTTCTCTAAATTAAATAAATAGTAAACTAATAACATGTGAATGTTACTGTGAATAATGCAATATTTGTCTAAAAATAAAGTTTTGAACACTGCCCCTTTAAAGGACAACTGTAGCAAAAATTGAAGTTATGTTTAATTGAAAGATAGAAATGCTTTAATGAAAGAATACAACTATATTAACTTTATGAGGCCTCTTTGCTCCATATAGCTCCACCAGGAGGCAGCCATCTTGTTTAGAATCTTTGGTTAGATCTTTGTTCATCTGAACCAAGGTGAGTGAAGATCTGACCCAAGATTCTAAACAACATGTCTGCCCCCTGAGAGGACTATATGGAGTAAAGAAGGTTTAATAAGGCACTTAATGTGTATTCTTTTATTTATTTTAAGGATTTCTTTATAAATCATCTGCGAGTGATACAATCTTTCAATTAAACATCAGTACATTTTTTGCTACAGTTGTCCTTTAAAGGGGCAGTCTTCAAAAATGTATTTTTAGACAAATATTGCATTATGCACAGTAAAGAAACAGATCTGTCTGATCAGTTTTTCCCTCAACTCCCATCTCTGAAAAAAGTCAGTTGCAACCTTTCTACCTATACTGACTGCTGTTGATCGAAAGACAAGCAAAAAAAAAAAAAACGAAACATTTTTGTTTTTGAATTTTGCCACATAAGAGAGAAATTCCTACTTGACTCCAAAAAGGCAATCAGATTTCTCCTCGGATCAACAAGCTTTAAATAGTAATGTTAAGTCTATAATGTATAGCCCTGTATTTTCTAATAAAATTATCCAGACACTTTTTGAAGGCATGTATTGTATTTGAGAAGACCACCTTCCTTGACAGTGAATTCCATAGCTTTATTGTCCTTACTGTAAAGAATCCCTTCATTTGCAGTCTATGAAATCTTCTCTCTTCCAGTCTCAGGGGGTGACCTCTTTGTTAATGCACGGGTCACTGGAGCGCTCTTTATATTGTCCTTGCACATATTTATATAAAGTTATAATAAACTCTCTAAGATATTTTTTTTTCTAGCATATAGCAAATACAACTTTTCTAGTGTCTCTTCATAACTAAGATCCTCCAATCCCCTTATTAATTTTGTAGCCCTCCTTTGCACTTTCTCTAGTTCCATAATATTCCTTTTAAGGGCTGGTGCCCAGAAATGCACTGCATATACAAGGTGAGGTCTTACCATTGACTTGTACAGAGGTAAGATGATATCCTCCACCTGTGAATCAATAACCCTTTTTAATACTGTACTTGCCAATGTCTTTTTTGGGCTTTGCAGCTGCTGACTGACACTGTGCACTGTACTTGTTCTACATTAAATTAATTAAGTTCCGTAGGGTGCCTTACAGGGTTGTCACAAACATATTCAAAGCATTATTGCTTTTTAATCTATGCATTTGCTTGCACTTCTGCTAACGTGATGTATAAAAACTGCCATTCCAGAGAGCTGGTGGGAAATTTTAGTTCTGTAGCCACGTTGATGTTCTGCAGTTGGCAAGGCCATACGGGGGTCATTGATAAATGTGTGGCAAAAGTTCTAGAACATTCCATTGGTTTCCATGGAAACTGCTCCAATTTTGGAACTGCATAACAATCTGAAGCGCTGTACACTTTTGTTTGACACCATGTTTGTCCTTGTCCACAGAGCCATGCTCCTGTACTTCATGCTGTTGCTGGCAATGGTGAAAGAAGGGATCGCTACCTATCGCCCCTTGGAGGAACCTCCCTGTGTAACGGTACGGCCAATATCATGGGATGAGAGGGAATTGGGCTAAAGCCAGTTTTTGTTTATCGGCCTGCCTGGGTGACAACTCTACCTGGGTTCATTATTGAAATGCTGCTCCCCTTTAATACCCCCCTTCATGTATACCGAATTGACACATGGTCACACATACAGTCACCCAGGCACATACGCATAACCTCATACATACAGTTACATATACACACACTGTCTCGCATGTACATACATAATTATACACACAGTCACATACACGCACACACAATTACATAGACACAGTCGCATACTACACACAGTGACATACATACATACATACACAGACACTCACCCAGTCACATACACACAGTCACAAACAAACAGTCACACACAAACAAGCAGTCTTTTTATCTGCCACCCCCCACGCCAGCTGTTTAACCTGTAACGGCAGTTCAAGGGGCTCTCCTTTTGGTCTGTGCAGTCCCACGTTCAATCTCTGTGAGTGCCAGGGTGACACCTGTTGATTCGACTAAAAAGCACTGAGTGCAAGGAGGAGGAGCAGGCAGGCCGTGCTGATGCACACACTTCACTCCCTCGCGCTGTGCTCATAAAGAATATATACGCTAGGTACAGAGTATATAGGTGAATTACTGATAAATTGTTTATCTGAAAATTACATTACAAGTGTAGGCATTTTCAATAGAAACTCTTTAGTGAAAGAATACAAGTAAGGCACCTTAATGACCCCTCTTTGCTCTGTATAACTATCAGGGGGCGGCCATCTTGTTTAGAATCTTGGGATTGAAAGGAAGGAAGATCTGAGCCAAGATGTCTGCCCCTGATAGAGCTTTATGGAGCAAAAGAAGATTCATTAAGATACTTTATTTGTATTCTTGTATTAAAGCATTTCTTTTCAAAATACCTGTGCTTGATGCAATCATTTAATGAGATATAACTTGGTTTTATTTGCCGACAGTCCTTTAAAAACGTTTTAAATTAAAATGCTTTAAAGGGACACTACCACTTACATAAAGATGTAGCTAGATAACCTGGTCATTTAAAACAAACACATAAATAAGACATATGCCACTGTTTGTTTGTTTTTATATGATTTAATTAATGGCATATAAAAGTAAAATGAAAATTGAGTGTTTATCTCCTTGCTCCATTTGAGAATATTTCCCATGATGCAACATCGTCCAAAATCTTCCAGCCAGTCTCACTTTACAACTGTGGCCAAAGCCTGCATGATGATATCATAAGATCCCCTGCTCTCTTACTGACTCCCCTTCTCTCTTACTGGCTTTCGTGTATCATAGTGGGCAGGACTAGGTGGCTGGGTACAACTTTTTTTAAACCTGTGTCCCCAGCCCCAAAGTGAGATACTAGTGCTGTAAAGTCACTAGGGAGTGGCACACAAAAACAATACATGTCACAAAATGGCAGCGCCCAATCACACTTGTTTAGTTACATGTTTTATTAAATACATGTCACAAAACAAAAACAAAAGACATATCTGAAATCAACAATGCAAAAAAAAAAGCCTTTTCAATTTTTGGTGGGAGTGTCCCTTTAATTAAGATATGGTAGTCTTTACAATAAAACCAGATCTTGAGTACTTGTGCTTTGCTGAGATGTAAATAAATTTATGACAGTCACAGATCTCTGATCTAATAATATTCTCTAATGTCAAAACGACAAAGTCCAAGGATGAAAACATGAAGCTTCCTCTTCTCTCCAGAGAGTATTTAAGGAGTCGCTGTTGATTTTGGAATGTAAAGTCCTCTAGCAATGACAATGTTTACCATTTATGTAACTGCGGCTGCTGCTTCTGTCCCAGCATCTGTTTCTAAACTGTGAACTTTAATCCGAGAAACATCAAAGAAATCCTAGAAAAGCATTGACTTGTGGAATGTGCTCTCTGTACTAGAATCTTGTATAATTAATGTTCTTTTCAATATAGACATGAAAACAAAACAAAAATAGGGCAATTAATATTTCATCCAGACATCGCCATTTAATAAAACTAAAAAGAAAATTAATACTACAATACTTTATCTAGTGGATATCTGAATAAATAATGGTTGTTTTGGATATGATTATAGTGTCAAAGGGTTAAGAGTTGGTATATTATACATAAAATCTGCTTTATTTAGAGGAAAGATATTATTTTGTGAGCTAAATATTACTAGATTTGGAAGACCTAAGAGGCCATGTATTTTAAATATTTTTCTGACTTGTTTTCTCAAGATACAAAGTTGTTTTCTCAAGATACAAAGTTGTTTTCTCAAGATACAAACTTGTTTTCTCAAGATTTGTTTTCTCAAGATATTTTTTGTTTTCTTGAGAAAACAATTCAGAAAAATGCTAAAAATAAACAGCCTCTCTGGGCTTCCATAGCTAAATATTTTGCTGATTTGTTTTCTTGGATAACAACTTGTTTTCTCGAGATTATGACTTGTTTTCTTGAGAAAACAAGTTAAAAAAAATATTCAAAATACACAGTCTCTCTGGGCTTTCGTAACTAATTATGCATCGTGTTTCCATACTTGCCGGCATTGGCAAAGTATGCCCCAGGATGTGAGGGGGTGGAGTTGAAAGGGGTAAAAGAAACGTGACGTTGCGTGACATCATGCGTCGTGGTGTAAACCCAAGTAACAGATGTCTGGAGCGCAATTCTTCAGCATTTAAACAATGTTTAGAAATACAATTTCCCTCTAAATACACATGAATTATACATTCTGGGGGCAGCATGGAAAAGTTTGCAGTGTCCCAACAAAAATTGGCCAATCTGGTAACCCTAGCGTTCTGACCATAATCTGCCTCACGGTCCCGCTGTCGGAACTTTGTGCGCATATGTGTGCGTTCTCTTTTTGGTCACCTGTCCATGACTTTGGCAATGTAGCCCCTTAATACAGACCATCATGCCAAAGGGAGTAGATTAGACTCTCTGCACTTTGGCGTATCGGAGTAAGTATAAATCAGGCTCCCGTCAAACTTCAGGAATTCCCACACTGGAAAGTGTCGGGATTTATAAAAAAAAAAAAGGTGCAATCGCTGTTATACAAAACAAATTGCGCCATTTTTCTCTTTGCAGTGCGAGAGTTTTTTTTACATGGCCCCCATTGTCCCAGGCATACATACTAATAGCAGGAGTTAAAATTAAGTTAAATAACACAGCCTCCAAAACAGTGGAGGATTGGGTAATAGCATCTGTTATCGTTACATTTCCAGATGTCTTTTAAATCGAGTGATTATCGCCAGCTCGCTAACATATGGGCATGGGGGGGTTTCTATTCTTTTGAGGTGCTGCCAAATTTAGATTTCACTGAAGTCCAATCTGCAAGACATTAACCCAGGGCCTTTAAATGCTGTATTTAAAAAAAAAAGAAGTGTGCCGTTTGCACACACCGCTACCTATATATCCCACACCGCTATCTATATATCCTGGAATAAAGGATCCGAGGGTCGAAAATACCATCATGGACTCTTAGAGTGAGTGCAAAGATGACAAGGTTAACTCAAGTTTGACCAACCACTTAACAAAGTGGGCGGCAGACACCAAAAGCCCGTTTAGGAATATTTAACGAACATGTAAAGCTCCTCTCCACTTGACAAAGGTAAGAGTAAAGGTGGAATATACAATCCAGACTAGTCTAAGTTATTTATCAATTGGCTTAGGCTTGTGGGGGGAAAATCAGCCTTATACGCTGAAATATTAATAATCGTAGATGGTGGAGATCAGACTTTACTAATACGCTTCAGTAATCAATTGTAAGGAAGCCCAGAGAGGCCATGGATTTTTTTATATTTTTCTTGAGATAACAATTTAGAAACATTTTAAAAAATACATGGCCTCACCCTGTTTCGGTACGATTGTTATAAAAACCTGTTACAAGTATTAAGTAAAAAATATAGAAAGGTACATTTACCCTTGACCAATCACTTAAACTCAGGGATGTCAAACTGTGGCAATTCCACTGTTGGTGGACTACATCTACCATGATCCTCTACCGGACTTTTAGATGACAAAATATTATGAGATGTAGGTTATCAGGAGCTGGAGAGTCACAGTATGACACCCATACCTTCAAATCAGTGGTATTGGTCATGGTGGACATTTTATGGGTCACTAGTGGAAAATTTAATGATGTTCTCTGGACCTTCACAGACCTTGCCATGGACGCTGGTGTCCTCATATGGACACTTTGTTCAAAAATATTATGCAATTTGTAACCTCAAGTCAATCCGTCTAAATAGTTATGTCCTAAGCAAAATGTTTATTATCACTATCGTGCAGGGATGACCCAACCCGTGGGGCGAGAGGGGGCTTCTACTGGTTGTCGATTTAGTATTTCTCGCGACTGACATGAAGCATCTCAGAGGCTTATGAATAGGTTGAAAATGGTGAAAACTCAACGGCATCATTGTCAGGAGATCTATCCCCTCTGCTTCCCTCCCACATACACTGTTGGTTAGTCAGCATCTGGCACAGCTGGTTGCCCCATTGCTTTACAGCTCTACTTTGTATGTGCGGCTGGTCTGTTGTTTAGGCCTGGATGCACTAACACACGGTCCTTAGGGGGGATATGATAGAAACATTTAAATACATAAAGGGAATCAACACAGTAAAGGAAGAGAGTATATTTAAAAGAAGAAAAACTACCACAACTAGAGGACATAGTCTTAAATTAGAGGGGCCATGATTTAAAAGTAATATCAGGAAGTATTACTTTACTGAGAGGGTAGTAGATGTATGGAATAGCCTGCAAGCAGAAGTGGTAGAGGTAAACACAGTCAAGGATTTTAAGCATGCGTGGGATAGACACAAGGCTATCCTAGCTATAAGACCGGGAACGGGCGACTAATAAAAGTACTCAAAAAAAAAAATAAATTGGGCAGACGAGATGGACCGAATGGTTCTTATCTGCCGACACATTCTATGTTTCTATGTTTCTATGTTTATGCCAGGGGTGTCCAAGTCTGACGTGGGTCACATGTTCTGAAATGCATGTGTGCAATGGGCAACTTCTTACATAACTTATGTAGTACGTTATGTAGTGTTAAATAGCTTGTTATCCATAAAATGATGTTTGGTTATTGTAGCAGTCATATAAACACACTTTATTCAAACAAAAATACAAATTTATAGCACTAACAAGTCTACGTGTACTTAAACTTAGGTAGTCTGCACCTTGCTGCACCCAGAAGGGCCACATTTGAGTTAAGGGCCACACATTGCATGCCCCTGTCCTTGCACCCTGACGTCCTACCTTCTCGGTAGGGCTGGTGGACTAGCATCTACTTTGGGTAGTTTGCTGGTAACTGTAATCAATCTAGTTACAATATATGCCAGTTTTTAATAAAGTTTTTTTTTTTTCAAGAAGTAATCTTGAATACTGGGAGTAGCCTTGGATTATCATTAGTATTGACAAATTCGGTTAAAGGGACACTCCCACCAAAAAATGAAAAGGTTTTTTTTATTTTTATTTTGTACTGTTGATTTCAGATATGTCTTTTGTTTTTGTTATGTGACTGTATTTAAAAAAATATTTAACTAAACAAGTGTGAAATATAATGTTTTTGGGTGCCACCCCCCAGTGTTTTTGCAGCCCTAGTATATCTCACTTTGGGGCTGGGGACACAGAATGGAGTGTATAAGTCAGAATTCTGATCATAGGCTTGCATTGAATGGGAGGGTAATGTAACTATTACATCACAAGGGGGCAGAGTTATGATCCTGTTTGATCCTCTCTTTGTGTTGGAAGGCAGGTAAAAAAAAGTTGTACACATCCACCTAGTCCCGCCCACTGTGATACACAGGAGCCAGTAAGAGAGCAGGGGGGTATCTTATGACATCATCATGCAGGCTTTGGCCACAATTGTAAAGTGAGACTAGCTGGAAGATTTTGGACGATGTTGCATCATGGGAAATATTCACAAAATGGATCCAGGAGATAAACAGCTAATTTTACTTTTCTATGAAATTAATTCAATCATATAAAAAAAAAGTGGCGTATGATTTATATATGTGTTTTTTTTTTTTAAATGACCAGGTTATCTAGTTACACCTTATGTAAGTGGTAGTGTCCTTTAACTAGCGATTAAATATTTGATTACTAATGTTTCTGTGTCTTCTGGTCCGCAGATAAACAAGACTGCCTTTTGTCAGAACAAAACCTTTCACCAAATTCCCCTGGGGCTTCATCCAAACATTAAAATTCTTGACTTGTCCATGAATGAGCTGAAGAACATCACAGAAAGTCTGCTGCTCCTTTATTCGTCGGTGGAGGTTCTGGATCTCAGCATCAACAAAATTAGCTACATCCAACACGATTCCTTCAAGCAGATGGTCAATTTGCAGGAAATCAATATTTCTGGCAACTACTTAGAGATGTTTGCCCAACAAAGGGGGCAAGGAATTGGAATATTGCCCAACGTACGAAGGTTGGACCTCTCAAGTAATAGCTTATACAATGATATGACTGGATACTTTTTGCACAAAGCCCCACATCTCCAACATGTTTCGTTATCCGAAAACAGTATTACCATGCTTTCACAAGAAACCTTCTTAGGTTCCCCAATGTTAAAGGAGGTGGATCTTCACAACAACATAATCATGCACATAGAGGAAGGTACTTTTGAACACCTACAGCACCTTACCAAAATTAATCTGGCCATGAATTCCATATCCTGCATTTCTGATTTTAAACTTTATCAACTTCACAGTCTCAACCTGAGCAAAAACAGTATCCAGATGTTCCACACATCAGATTCGGAAGAAGAGTATAAACTTGAAGACATCGACTTAAGTGACAACAAATTGGTGCATTTCCCTATTTTCCCAACGGTCAACAATCTGGTTTCTCTAAATCTGTCCATGAATCTCATAAGTCTAACTGGCGAAACATCTCACGATGAAATTAGTTGGATGGATGACGCATTTCAGCTGCGGAGTGAAAGCGAAGATGACTTTAGAAACTCAAGTACTGTTTTCTTAAGAAATCTTACCTATTTAGATCTAAGTTACAACAATATAGATTCTATTCCTGAGGATTTTTTTGACACCATGCCATCCCTCGTTTATTTAAACCTTAGCAAAAATTGTCTCCGAGACATTTCCTTTGGCCTCTTGGCTCCTTTGAACTCGTTGGCCGTTCTAGATTTAAGCCGAAATAGTTTGCAGAATATAACTTTAGCTCCCAATGCTCTTCCAGGGTTACAAGAACTTTATTTACAAAATAATCAGTTGCACACAACTGAGGCCTACGTTTTTCAAGGTCTGTCCAGTATAGTCCTAATTGACCTTCAGAACAATGGTATCAGTTTGTGCCCGACAAATGTAGAGATGTCAAAAGAACAAATTGAGGAACATGCATGTGTGTCATTTTCAAACATTCCTACATTACAACATTTAAACCTCAGAGAGAATGGAATACAACACGTACCTCAATCATCCTTCCAAGGAAGTCCGTTGACCATCTTGGACTTGTCACTGAACTTTGGACTTATAATTGCTCCAAATGCACTAGCAGGGTTGGAAAGATCTTTGGAAGTGTTATCCATGGAAGGCAATGGTCTACAACTGCTGAATGTTGATCTTCCCCTTTTTACTACCCTGAAAGTTTTAGACTTGTCCGAGAACCAGTTGACATGGTTGCCAAAGTGGACTAAACATTGCAGACTGGAAACTCTTGACTTGAGCAACAACAGCTTCACCAACTTACAGGACAGTGATATCCCAGTGCTGGAAAACACCTTGAAAACTCTACGTTTGTATGGCAATCCGCTCGGCTGTTGCACCAACCTCTGGATTACGCACTTGGTTAAGAGGACTACTGTCACCATTACATCACTGGATTCCACAATGTGCTACAATTCCAAAGCTTATGAAGAAGAGATGTTAGTTGCACAGGTTATGCCAGACATCTGCGAGAAGGAGGACTTGAACAATATTAATACAATAGTGATTGCTTTAACAGTGATACTAATTGTGTTAGTGATCGCCATAAGCCTGGGTACAGCTGGTCATTTTTGCAGGCAGAAATGTAAGCAGCAATACAAAGCCTAAGAAATTGGCACACAGAAGTATTGTCCTCCTCATGTCATTGAGTTGGGCCCTATGTCTAATGACTTGAGAAGAACACTCAAGTTTATTTGCCATTATTTCCAAGGAAGTATATGGAGTTTCTTAGTGAAATGTTAAATAGCCACAAGCTTCTCCCATTTTAATGACATCACCATCAAGGATAGAGTTCCAGGCTGGGACTATACTTAAAGCGGGAGGGTGTGAGTCCACTTTAATTTTCCTGACCCCCCATGGCATTGATTCACTGAACACGTGGCACTGTTGCATGGGGTAGTGGGGGAGGCTAGTAGTGCTGCAGTGGGATTGCTATGAGAGTTGCAATGAAGAAATCTGGCAATGAAGGAACCCGCCCCTTTAAAGATGCACTGCCCATTTAACAATAGTGAATTGGACTCTATAGGATATATTATTTCCTGATATAATAACACTCTGCAGATATCCCAGGCACAAAATAGGCTGTCAAAGCTATCGCTGCTAAACTGAAGTGGATCATATATATATATATATATGTCGTTTGTTTCATTCCTTGCACTCCTTTCGTGCACGGAAGAATTACTTCCCCCTCTAATCTGGTGAGAAGCATTGTTCAATCAAATATCATAAGCTCTGTCAAGGCTTGTAATCTTGTATACTTATATATATGAAACGCGTCAGAACATATTTTGTAGGAGATTGTTTTTTTTTAACTTAAATTTCTGATTTTTGTTAAATGACCGACACACTGTGCAGGTGATAACGCCAAAGATACACTACACAAGTAGAAATTGAATGAAGGCAATGCACGAAGTGAAATCATACTCTGTGAGTGGGATGTTAAGCGGGGGGCCTGTTCACCATAGTGGCAGTATGCGGCTTTCGAGAAGGGTAATTATGACTTACCCCTTTCACAGGGGCGGCTATAAAAACAGACAGGGAGAAGCAATACAAGCAGCCACATTGGAATGCAGAGATAGGCAAAATGTCCGTGGCATGGTCCGTGGTGCATACTCGCTAACTTTAGGGTCGACTCAGTATACCCCTTTGGTAACCAAAGCATCAGAAGCATTCGGATCGGGACATTTTCACCATGAAAACAATAGATTTTTTGGTTACCGAATATACACCAATCACACCCAAATATGCTCTGAATTGGGGTAACACAGACCAAATTTCGGTGCATTTCACTACTCCTGATTTCAGCTGGAGAACTGGATGGAAAATTGTAGAACAAAAGTAAACATACTTTAAACACAATAATATTTATATACAATTGTAATATATTAATGTTATATATTATAATGGTATATTTTCATTAATATAAGCAGTTTTTAATTTTAATAAGAGATGATTTTATATTATTTTATGTTCCCTTACTTTATTATTATGTATTTAATTAATATACCATGTTTGTTTTGTTTGTTTTGTTGTTTTTTTTAAATTAATTTACACTTATTACACTTCAGGCCATTTCAGGATGAATTTAGATATTTCGGCTACAGCCAAAGTCCTCCCACTGACTTTTGGCCCCAGAAATAAGTCCTCCCTCTAGAAGTCTATGGGAAGGACCGAGGCTACCACTTTCGGTGCATTACGGAGTCGTTGAGAGATCGGCATGGAATTGGCTATGATGTCATGTCCAGAATCTCGAAATATTCCGAGGCACACCGGGGCTAGCTGAATAGCTCGACATTGCCACCAGTGTTACCCGCATACATTTGCAATTCCATTACAGTTAAAAAAAAATTGAGCTACCTGAGTCGACCCTTTAGTTTTTGGCGGCCCCGCAATAAAAGGGGGCAGAGCCTACAGTTGGTGCTTGACCCTGCAGCATTGAGCACCAGCATTGAGCACCAGGTTACCCAGTACAGATACAGGGTATCTAAATCTTATTTCACTGCATCTGTTAGACATACACATTTTAAACACTATGGGGGTCATGTATTAAACAAGTGCAGTGGGGGGGGGGGGGGAGTAGGTAAAACATGAGTAAGGAGCAATTTGCCACTATTTGTAACGTTTTGCGTTTTTTCCCCCACGATTTGCGCCTCTTCTGTTTATTTTTATTTAGCGTGCATTTTTTCCGGTTGCGCTAATAAATTGCGATTATATTTGCGCCCGCTAAAGAGCTTTGCGAATATTTAGTGAAATGTGTATGTACTATCGGAGTGTTAAATGTTTAGTACATTGCAAACGGAGCAAAGCGCCAAAATAGTTTTGCACATAAAATATATTTACGTTTTTTTTAATACATGCCGCTCTATGCTGCTGTTGGATAGTGCTAAGCGCAGTGCAAGGCTGTATTTATGCCGGGACAGACCCAAGCTAGAAAAATAAGGGACAGCCCCATCACTACAGCTCATTCCTAGCTATAAGACCGGGAACGGGGGACTAATAAAAGTACTCAAAAAAAAAAATTGGGCAGACTAGATGGACCGTATGGTTTTTATCTGCCGACACATTCTATGTTTCTATGTTTCTATCACAAAGTAGAGTAAATGTCGACCATGAAGAGTATTGGACCTACCCCTCATGGAATGCTTTGGGCATGATGAGAAATAGGATGCTCTAAGCACTAGAGACAGCTAAAATAAGTAACTCAAAGTGGCCTCAGATGACAGGTGGGATCCCGCTGCAAGTGCCTGCAACGGGATCCGAAAACAGCTCATCGCGGGGAGCTGCGGGGAGCTGTTTAATACAGGACGTGCTATGCCGTCCTAACGACTTTAAGGCACTTAAAGTCAGGACGGCACAGGACGTCCTAATGTCGGGAAGGGGTAACATTTAAAAAAAATGTGAAAATACATTTTCTCTTTTCTCAGTCTTAAAACTTGATAGAGTTGTGAATGTCTGGCTGATCAGCCTTCAATATTTGTAATTGTTTGTTAAAAAACTTTCCCCACTCAGTCCAACTGAAGAGGTAATCTGCCAGTGAAAAGGTTCCAAAACGTTTTCTCAGTTTGCTTTAAATCAAAAGGGGTAAATGTTTCCAAACGAATTCCTGATCTTATTATCCTACTTAAACCCAATGGGGATTCTGTACCTTCCCACATTTTAAATGGTCAAAGGGACAATTAAAAAAAAAAAAAAAAAAATGACACTGTGAATGCAGAAGATTAAAAATGACCAAAAATGTTCTCCACCATTTGTTCATAGAATTGCAAGGAAAAAGCAAATATTAAGAGAAAATGTATCTGTGGAGTCTCCTGCTTATGACATCATCGTGCGGCTTGATATGCAAATGACACATTTAGCATTACAATAACATTTATTTATATAACACCAACAATAAATGTAGCGCTCGTTGCAGAGCATAGAGACGGACCACATACGAAGACGAGAGCCCTGCTCGCAAGCTCACAATCCACCACATTTTTTGTTCTCTTCAGTTATTTGGTGTGTGTGCATTGTCTATATGTTGAGTTTTTAATTTTTGAACGGGAGATTCTATTATTAGAGTTAGTGGTGAGCGGCTCTCAATTTAAATTGACATTTGGCAATCTCATACTTGGCTTCGCCCTGTGATGTCATCTTGAGACAGGTTGATGGGCACCTGATTAAAAAGTAACGAATGACTATCCAAATGGATTATACTCATGCTATTAATTACCCAGGCGACTTTTCTGGGCATAGACCATGCTGGGGGGGGGTGGGGGGGGGGGGGGGGTGGTTAGGCAGTAAAATTAATTTTGTGTATATTGATATTACATGACAGCTGTTACATGCAATGTATTGCAACTATGTAAAGATACTTATTCTGTGAATACAGTAAAATACAGTGTTATTCGATTTCTCAGTACGGGAAATTACCGATGGCTTGGCAGGAATGTGTAAACACTAAGTTATTTTTAACTTCGTTTTCCTTTTGTACATTTTTAAAACAAATAAAGTGTGTTTGTTTTTGATCTACAATTATTCCTCTTTCTAGATACATTTCTGCTACCTTGAGTAAGATAGCGGTGATAATGTCGGGTGCCTTGGGTAAATAATGTGACCGGATTCATACATTTCGCTATGGTACAATGGCAGTGGTGTTTCTTGGTTATTGTGCTGCCCTAGGCACACAAAATTCGGGTACCCCCCCACCCACATTTCTCACCTACGACATGCCCCATCACCCCATTACATGCCCCCATCACCCACATTGCATACACACTAAATTCCCCATCGCCCCCATTACATAACCCCACCACGTCCATTACATGCCCCCATCACCCTGAATAATTGGGAGGGGCTAAAGCTTGCTGAACGGTGGGGGAGGGACAAAAAAAGTTTGAAGCACCAGAAGTGTGCTGTAACACCCCCTGTCAAAGTGCCGCCCTAGGCGAGTGCCTTGTTTGCCTTGTGGAAGATACACTACTGTACAATGGTCCATAACTGCTCTATCCTCATAGCGACCTGAAGAGGATGGGAATTTATTTAGTTACATCGTTAGAGAGGTTTAAATCAAAATTATAGTTATACTCGAAAAAGATCTTTTTGGACAAAAACAGAGCTATTCACTAAACGGCAACTGACAAGTGAACTGTAAAAAATACATTAAAGGGGTCTAGCTCCATCTACAGCAATAGATCTGTCTGATCTCTCCTTACTGTATGTAGGTGAGGAAATGCTTCATCTGTCGAATCCCCTTGGGGATGAACAGAGAATATCTGAATGGATCTTTCCTGGTTAATATTGGATGTGGTTTAATGATTTAAGAATTAACTTAGAGTTACCAGTGAAATTACTTTCAGTTTTATACTACAGGAGAACTGTGAAAATATGTAAGAATAAGTAAGTGCATTTGACATATATTAAACACAAGCAGACCACCCAGAAAATAAGATAGGTGTAATAAAGCTACATGTGGGGTTCTTCTATTGGTGAAGCAAAAAGATTAAAAAAAAACCTTTAAGGCTATATTCACGAAAGAGAGAAATGCAGGGGATTGAAATGGGAATTTCAAATTTAAGCCCAAAGTTGGAGAAATTCTCCCATTCAATTGAAATTGAAATGATCTCTTTCATGGATAAAGCATTTAATGCTTTTTAACTGCAATCCAAAACATTCTTCTATTCACCTAAATGGTAGTTTTTATTCCAACACGGCTTCTTGGACCTTTTAAGTTTGAAAGTCCCCTCTTTAGTCCGTGCAATTCTTCTGATCCCAAGTGCCAGCTCTTATCTATAATCTCTAACCTTATTCGCAGTCCCTACTTCATTCCCCAACCGTAATCTTTAACCCTGATCATAATCCCTACCTCATTCGGGTCTAGGACACTTCATCGCCGTGGCTTCATCGCTGACAGTTCAGCGCGGCAGTTAGAACACTGAACTGTCAGCAATGAAGAATAACGCGGCTGTTTGATCGCTCTTACAAATATAAAAGTAATGATTCCCCCCCAAAGTGCCCCCCCCAAAGCCCAATACTAAAATTAACCCCAAAACCCCAATACTAAAATTAACCCCAAAACCCTAATACTAAAATTAACCCATAAAACCCAATACTAAAATTAACCCCGAACAATAATACTAACCCCCGACCCCTAATACTAACCCCCTAAACCCTAATACTAACCCCCGAACCCTAATACTAAAATTAACCCCCTAGACCCTAATACTAAAATTAACCCCGAACCCTAAAAACTAATTCTAACCCCCTAAACCCTAATTCTAACCCCTAAACCCTAATTCTAACCACCCTTACTAAAATAAACTAAAATAGCTAAAACACTAAAATAAACTTACCTTTAGCGATGAAATGTCCCGCGATGAAATCTCCAGCGACGAGCTGTCTTGCGGTGCAGAGTCGGCGGTGAAGCGTCTGCGCGGAAGCAGCCGCGATGACTTGTCCCATCCCCACCTCATTCCCCATCCCTTCTATATACAACATCTTGACATTAAGATGTGCCATCAACAAGGTTTATACTGCTTAATCCTGTCACTGATTAAACAACCAACATTGAATGAGTCAAATACAAACAGTCAAAGCATATTATGTATATTTTTAATAAAATAGTTTATAAAATGACAGTCTTTGGCAGCCCAACAAAGCAATACTCATTTCTGTCAGTAAATATTTTTAAAGGGACTGTATCAAACTTGGAGTCTCCTGCTTATGACATCACCTGTGGCACAGTATGCAAATTACCCATTTCTCATTGAAAACCAGTTCATTTGCATACCATGCCACAGGTGATGTCATAAGCAGTAGACTCCACAGACACATTTAAAACACATTTTTTCTACTAATTTAGGCATTTGCTTGCAGTTTTGCTAACACAATGTATAGATCATTTTCAATATTGTTTATGCTCTACATGCACAGTAATGTTTAGCTGATACAGTCCCTTTATTATCCTACGTTTTAGATGCTCCATCCAAATCCCTTAATGTTATCAAGCACTTCCAGGAATTATTCAATATAATAATGATGTATAATTAATCCACCAAATATAGATCCTGCTCTAACATCAGGTGTTCAGGTTCCATTTCACAGGATCAGTTTAGATCAAATGATTAGCTTGTGTAGTAATAATAATAATATTTATTAACAGCTGTCGATTCAGTTTGGTCTGCGGGCATGTACTAAAAAAGCTTTGTGTCTTCTTGGTCAGAAATGTAGCACAATTGTTCCATAAATAAATTGATTTACGCCCCCAAAAAATCCACTGTGTGCCTGTTGCACCAAACAAAAAAGTCATCCAATTAATGTTTAAGAATTCTGTCGCAGACAATTTTTTAAGAAAGATGTAAAATTGCACCTATTTTACATCACTTTATTGGACTACAATCAAGTCCTAATCTGGCATTATCTGTACTGAACAAAAAAAAACATAAAATGAGCCTAAAAAGTCGCATATTGAGCCTAAAAAGTCACAGTTTTTCCCTTGCAATAGCAAAAAACCTGACTAAAGGAATCAGGATTAGACATAAAACAGCGCCATCATTTCTACATGACTCCCTTTTTACTATGTTAGGTCTTAGGTCCTTGGAAAAAATTCATCTCAAATAAGTTTGTAACAAATTTTCTCTCAAATCAGTCAATGAGGTGTTTGTCAGTAGCTGGATATTGCTCTTGGCAGGGTCCAAGTTTGCTTGGACCCAGCATATTGTATCTCCTGAGTATACTTGGAACCCAATAAATTCCAGTCAATAGCCAAGGTGACAGCGCACAAGATCTGAGAGTGATCACTTTGACACAAAATAATTCCATCAATACTAGGGCTCGTCTGTAGTAATAAAACAGGTGCCCAGTCATTGGACCAAGCAGTATTGGGCATATTTAAAAAGTATATAATAATATAATCTTAAAGGGACTGTCTGGTGCCCAAAACGCATCTTCCAAACATTCATGGATGTTATTGTGCTTTCAAAGTACTTTTTGATGCATGTTTTACATTTTGCATTGCTTAAAATATAAAATACTTACAGCTAGATGAAATTGTGAAATGACAGCAGTTTGCAAGAAACCAGGACTGCCCACACTAGCTGAGTAAAAGTAATTTTTTTTTTTGCTGCAGGAACCATTGAGCATACTTCCATTCAAATCAATGGACTTTCCTGCCTCTCTAGTGATGTCATCACACAAGAAAGGTCACTCAGAGTCCACAAAATACAATCAATTTGAGGAACACAGGAAGTGACTAAATGAAACAAAACTTTATATCCTCAGTGTCTATATAGTGAGTGCTGCCGCACCTGCAGTAAACATGCAGAGTAATCACTGGGGAGTCAAATAATGTCGTAACAAGGAAATGCAATATCCAGCAATGGCTGAAATGCGAAGGGGATTACTAATATAATACTGCTAGCTAAAAAATGTACTCTATCATTATATCGCAGAATCATATAATAATCCAACACAAGACTGATTGGTGGAAAATGATATTGTGCTATTTTGAAACATAATGAAGGAAATATATATATATATTTTTGTGATAATGTGATATAGAGCAAGATAAACTGAATGCAAATAGCAAAGTTCTAGAAGCACAATTGAAGTTAAGTTGTCCTTTCAGTAAGCCTGAATATTTAATCATTCCCCTCCCTCTACTTGTTCGTTCAGCTTACGAGTTCTCAGGCAGATCTTGTGGCATCGTTTCAGAATGTGGAATTGGCAATGTGTCTGTCTGTCTGCGTTCTCAAGAGTTACAAAATAAATAATTCTCAGAGCGAGAGGAAGTAAACAATGGAAAATATGGGGGTAGCAGATATGACTAAGGAGAAAGGTTTCTATATATATATATATATATATACATATACGTGTGGAGCGGGTTCACCTAAATTTAGAATGGAGTCGGATTTAACCCTTTTGTGATTGAGAGGTGTTATAACTTTGGGCTACCCTAACAGTACGGGAGACGGGGTGAAGGGGGCTCCCAGATCAGAACACTTCCCGTTTACTAATAATCGTGTCAGTCTTCTCTCTGACTGAACACAATGTCGCGCTATTCTCCAAACTGAAAAGCTGTAAGTCAACTGAAAAAAAAATCAGGCATAATACTAATTTACTGTGAGAGCAATTATTTTCAACTCAGTTATTAAATCCCTTTTTTCAGTGGGAAGAAAAGCCCTGAATTTCAAGCTACTCCGGGAGCCTCGGATGTGCCTCCGGATACGTCCGCAATTTGTAAATCCCACATATGTTCCAACGCCGAAAGCACCCCCCCAAAAAAATATGGGCTACATGATTAATTCCCATCCACAAATAGCATACACACCTGTAGTTCTTATCATACATTGCTTACCTGAGTGGATACAACTTGTCTGACAATGCCACATATCTGCATGACATAACTCATCAGGTACTCAGGTATCAGGGAACAGGTGCTGAGGAAGATAAAGAAGGCAAGAGCAACACCAATCAAACCGTTTTAAGTGTGAGCTGGAGCTCTGCAAGCTCCTGGCTCCAGCAACTTCCTGTAAAAAAAACAGTTACAAGTACACCTCCGCACCAGACGCGTTTCTTCGGTCTACAGTAGACTTCCCCAGGTATAGCGCAGATAGGAGAATAAAATACAAAAAAAGAAAAAACACAATATATATATATACCCTCCCTCCCTAACCCACCGTCCAATGATGAATTAATATCCCCGAACCTGGATTCAATCAACAGCTATGCTGGAAGCAGGTCACATGATACAGATTCCACCAATGACGGGAGGAAATAGCTGGGAATGTCATAAAGGACGAATCAAGATTGCCGGCAGCGTCACAGGGACGGATAAACGCATAATGTTGTTGCGGTTGAACCAATTACTCACCACTACTGTCATCACATGGATCGGCCTTCACGGCTGTCCCCAGTAATATACCTGCAATCTAAACACGGTTTAGTTTGGAAATTCAGCTACTTAGCCCGATGTGGCTCCATTTTGGGTCAGATTAGTCTCTATGGAGTAGACCCATAATGCTTAATATGTAGGGTTGGGGGATACGCGCCAACATTTTTCATGGTGAAGATTTCCTGGATTTTGTGATGGCCACTTTTAATGATGTTCTAAGGACCTTGACTGACCTTGTCTGACGTTGTCATGGACACTGGTGTTTATACGGATACTTTGCTGGTCCCTGGTCTAATTTGGGTATAAATCGCATAGGAAATGCAGTCAGTAAAGTATTATCAGACAGATAACTGTTGTTAACCAAACAACAACTAACACAACTCCAAGAAACAACAAACAAACAAACAAGGAAAATCAAAGCTGTCACCAATTCTTTAACGTCTAAAAAAAAAAAAAAAAGAATTTAGAAAAAAAAATTACAGTCATATTAAATTAAAAGTCTGCGAAGGGATCTTCTGCATTTGATTACAAATTGTGGGATATGTTGATTTTGGGATTGTGTCCCAGACAGGCTTTAGCCGTATTATGTTCTTATAGTAACGGATAGAAAGAGACAATACGTGTTCTACATGATTCATGGGAAACAGCTCTGAACTAAATATAGTGAAGTGGAGATAAAATAAATGTTGCGAAGGCCTCCAACACTGCTCATTAAAAGAGCATTAATATAGGGACTGTGCCACATAAACATAATTTTTACTGTGATGTACAGAATTAACAAAAATGACCACACGATGATCTGCATACATTGAGAGTTACTTCTGGGACAAGTTCTAAAAGTGGAGCAGTCATCTTGGAAACCCATCCTGCTTTTTAGGTCACTTTTAGAACTTTGCCCCAACATTTGTTTTCATAATTAACCCCCATTGTGTGATCCGAGTTGCATGCAAAGGCACAAGATAAGACGTTTTAAATGTGTCTCCTGTTTATGACATCACCTAGCGCTCCATATGCAAATGACGCATTTGCCATTGAAAGAAATTATTTTGCACATTGAGTCACAAGGTAATGCCATGAGCAGAAGACACCACAGACACGTTGCATGCAATTCTCATAACAATGTACAGATCATTTCTGATAGATTTTTTTATTCTTTATTTTTAAATTTTCTTTATTTCTAACGGTATAAAATGTTAAGTCCCTTTAAGGGTCAAATATGTATAAAGACACATGAAATATATTTACCGCACTGACATTACCTGACAGGTCAACGCATCGTGGATTCATTAAGGCGTAGGTTACAGTATTTTCTCGATTGTAAGACGCACATTTTTTCTGATTTTAACAACTCTGGGAAAGGGGTGTGTCTTAGAATTGATGGCCTCTTACATTCAGTGGCTAAATTAGTCTGCTGAATATAAGACGCTATTTTCATCTCAGCAGTCGGTATTCTCGTGTCCACTGCCGGAATTCGCATTTTTCCTGATGTCAGGAGGGAGCAGTTTCGGTGCTGGATGATGTGCGACGGTGTTGCGCGGGACAGTCTGCTTCCAAGGTCGTGCAGCAAGGTAAGTATAACTGTTTTAGGTATTTCCTCAATTCTAAGACTTTTAATTTTAATACCGATGAAAAAGGGGTGCGTCTTAGAATCAAGGAAATGTAGTAATTTTAGGGGGCATAGATTACTTTGAGGGTTTGTTTATGTTTAGTATTAGGGTGAGGGGGCGGTTTTAGTGTTAGGAGTTTGTTTAAGGGTTAGTATTAGGTGTTACTAGGATTAGTATTACAGTTAGTTTTAGAGTTAGAATTAGGGTTAGGGGTTAGTTTTATAGTTGGCATCAGTAGGGGTTGGTTTTAGGGTTAGGGGGTTACCTTATTAGGAGGGGTTACAAGGGTTAGTACTAGGGTTAGTTTTGCAGTTAGTATTAGCAAGGTTTAGTTTTAGTGTAAGTTTTACATTTGGTATTAGTAGGGTTTGGTTTTAGGGTTGGGAGTTACCTTATTAGAAAGGGTTACTAGGGTTAGTACTTTGGTTAGTTTTACAGTTAGTATTAAGGTTAGTACCGGGGTTCATTTTACAGTTAGTATTAGACGGGTTTAGTTTTAGGGTTAGTTTTACAGTTAGTATTAGCAGGGTTTAGTTTTAGGGTTAGTTTTACAGTTAGTATTAGCAGAGTTTAGTTTTAGGATTAGTTTTACAGTTAGTATTAGCAGGGTTTGGTTTTGGGGTTAGTTTTACATTTAGTATTAGCAGGGTATAGTTTTAGGGTCAGTTTTACATTTAGTATTAGCAGGGTTTAGCTTTAGGATTAGTTTTACAGTTAGTATTAGCAGAGTTTAGCTTAAGGGTTAGTTTTACAGTTAGTATTAGCAGAGTTTAGTTTTAGGATTAGTTTTACAGTTAGTATTAGTAGGGTTTGGTTTTGGGGTTAGTCTTACAGTTAGTATTAGCAGGGTTTAGCTTTAGGGTCAGTTTTACAGTTAGTATTAGCTGGGCTTAGTTTTAGGGTTAGTTTTACATTGAGTATTAGCAGAGTTTAGTTTTAGGGTTAGTTTTACAGTTAGTATTAGCAGGGTTTAGTTTTAGGGTTAGTTTTACATTGAGTATTAGCAGAGTTTAGTTTTAGGATTAGTTTTACAGTTAGTATTAGCAGGGTTTAGTTTTAGGGTCAGTTTTACAGTTAGTATTAGACAGGTTTAGTTTTAGGGTAAGTTTTACAGTTAGTATTAGTAGGGTTTAGCTTTAGGGTTAGTTTTACAGTTAGTATTAGCAGGGTTTAGTTTTAGGGTCAGTTTTACATTTAGTATTAGTAGGGTTTAGTTTTAGGGTAAGTTTTACATTGAGTATTAGCAGGGTTTAGCTTTAGGGTTAGTTTTACAGTTAGTATTAGCAGGGTTTAGTTTTAGGGTTAGTTTTACAGTTAGTATTAGCAGGGTTTAGCTTTAGGGTCAGTTTTACATTTAGTATTAGTAGGGTTTAGTTTTAGGGTTAGTTTTACAGTTAGTATTAGCAGGGTTTAGTTTTAGGGTTAGTTTTACATTGAGTATTAGCAGTTTTAAGTTTTAGGGTTAGTTTTACATTTAGTATTAGTAGGGTTTAGTTTTAGGGTCAGTTTTACATTGAGTATTAGCAGGGTTTAGTTTTAGGGTTAGTTTTACATTTAGTATTAGCAGGGTTTAGTTTTAGGGTTAGTTTTACAGTTAGAATTAGCAGGGTTTAGTTTTAGGGTTAGTTTTACATTTAGTATTAGCAGGGTTTAGCTTTAGGGTTAGTTTTACAGTTAGTATTAGCAGGGTTTAGTTTTAGGGTTAGTTTTACAGTTAGTATTAGCAGGGTTTAGTTTTAGGGTTAGTTTTACAGTTAGTATTAGCAGGGTTTGGTTTTAGAGTTAGTTTTACATTTAGTATTAGCAGGGTTTAGCTTTAGGGTTAGTTTTACAGTTAGTATTAGCAGGATTTAGTTTTAGGGTTAGTTTTACAGTTAGTATTAGCAGGGTTTAGTTTTAGGGTTAGTTTTACATTTAGTATTAGCAGGGTTTAGTTTTAGGGTCAGTTTTACAGTTAGTATTAGCAGGGTTTGGTTTTAGGGTTAGTTTTACATTGAGTATTAGCAGAGTTTAGTTTTAGGGTTAGTTTTACATTTAGTATTAGCAAGGTTTAGCTTTAGGGTCAGTTTTACAGTTAGTATTAGCTGGGTTTAGTTTCAGGGTTAGTTTTACATTGAGTATTAGCAGTTTTAAGTTTTAGGGTTAGTTTTACATTTAGTATTAGTAGGGTTTAGTTTTAGGGTCAGTTTTACATTGAGTATTAGCAGGGTTTAGTTTTAGGGTTAGTTTTACATTTAGTATTAGCAGGGTTTAGTTTTAGGGTTAGTTTTACAGTTAGTATTAGCAGGGTTTAGTTTTAAGGTTAGTTTTACAGTTAGTATTAGCAGGGTTTAGTTTTAGGGTTAGTTTTACAGTTAGTATTAGCAGGGTTTAGTTTTAGGGTTAGTTTTACATTTAGTATTAGCAGGGTTTAGCTTTAGGGTTAGTTTTACAGTTAGTATTAGCAGGGTTTAGTTTTAGGGTTAGTTTTACAGTTAGTATTAGCAGGGTTTAGTTTTAGGGTTAGTTTTACAGTTAGTATTAGCAGGGTTTGGTTTTAGGGTTAGTTTTACATTGAGTATTAGCAGAGTTTAGTTTTAGGGTTAGTTTTACATTTAGTATTAGCAAGGTTTAGCTTTAGGGTCAGTTTTACAGTTAGTATTAGCTGGGCTTAGTTTTAGGGTTAGTTTTACATTGAGTATTAGCAGAGTTTAGTTTTAGGGATAGTTTTACAGTTAGTATTAGCAGGGTTTAGTTTTAGGGTTAGTTTTACATTGAGTATTAGCAGAGTTTAGTTTTAGGATTAGTTTTACAGTTAGTATTAGCAGGGTTTAGTTTTAGGGTCAGTTTTACAGTTAGTATTAGACGGGTTTAGTTTTAGGGTAAGTTTTACAGTTAGTATTAGTAGGGTTTAGCTTTAGAGTTAGTTTTACAGTTAGTATTAGCAGGGTTCAGCTTTAGGGTCAGTTTTACATTTAGTATTAGTAGGGTTTAGTTTTAGGGTCAGTTTTACATTGAGTATTAGCAGGGTTTAGCTTTAGGGTTAGTTTTACAGTTAGTATTAGCAAGGTTTAGTTTTAGGGTTAGTTTTACAGTTAGTATTAGCAGGGTTTAGTTTTAGGGTCAGTTTTACAGTTAGTATTAGCAGGGTTTGGTTTTAGGGTTAGTTTTACATTGAGTATTAGCAGAGTTTAGTTTTAGGGTTAGTTTTACATTTAGTATTAGCAAGGTTTAGCTTTAGGGTCAGTTTTACAGTTAGTATTAGCTGGGTTTAGTTTCAGGGTTAGTTTTACATTGAGTATTAGCAGTTTTAAGTTTTAGGGTTAGTTTTACATTTAGTATTAGTAGGGTTTAGTTTTAGGGTCAGTTTTACATTGAGTATTAGCAGGGTTTAGTTTTAGGGTTAGTTTTACATTTAGTATTAGCAGGGTTTAGTTTTAGGGTTAGTTTTACAGTTAGTATTAGCAGGGTTTAGTTTTAAGGTTAGTTTTACAGTTAGTATTAGCAGGGTTTAGTTTTAGGGTTAGTTTTACAGTTAGTATTAGCAGGGTTTAGTTTTAGGGTTAGTTTTACATTTAGTATTAGCAGGGTTTAGCTTTAGGGTTAGTTTTACAGTTAGTATTAGCAGGGTTTAGTTTTAGGGTTAGTTTTACAGTTAGTATTAGCAGGGTTTAGTTTTAGGGTTAGTTTTACATTTAGTATTAGAAGGGTTTAGTTTTAGGGTTAGTTTTACAGTTAGTATTAGCAGGGTTTGGTTTTAGGGTTAGTTTTACATTGAGTATTAGCAGAGTTTAGTTTTAGGGTTAGTTTTACATTTAGTATTAGCAAGGTTTAGCTTTAGGGTCAGTTTTACAGTTAGTATTAGCTGGGCTTAGTTTTAGGGTTAGTTTTACATTGAGTATTAGCAGAGTTTAGTTTTAGGGATAGTTTTACAGTTAGTATTAGCAGGGTTTAGTTTTAGGGTTAGTTTTACATTGAGTATTAGCAGAGTTTAGTTTTAGGATTAGTTTTACAGTTAGTATTAGCAGGGTTTAGTTTTAGGGTCAGTTTTACAGTTAGTATTAGACGGGTTTAGTTTTAGGGTCAGTTTTACAGTTAGTATTAGTAGGGTTTAGCTTTAGGGTTAGTTTTACAGTTAGTATTAGCAGGGTTCAGCTTTAGGGTCAGTTTTACATTTAGTATTAGTAGGGTTTAGTTTTAGGGTCAGTTTTACATTGAGTATTAGCAGGGTTTAGCTTTAGGGTTAGTTTTACAGTTAGTATTAGCAAGGTTTAGTTTTAGGGTTAGTTTTACAGTTAGTATTAGCAGGGTTTAGTTTAAGGGTTAGTTTTACAGTTAGTATTAGCAGGGTTTAGCTTTAGGGTTAGTTTTACAGTTAGTATTAGCAGGGTTTAGCTTTAGGGTTAGTTTTAAGTTAGTATTAGCAGGGTTTAGCTTTAGGGTTAGTTTTACATTTAGTATTAGCAGGGTTTAGTTTTAGGGTCAGTTTTACAGTTAGTATTAGCAGTTTTTAGCTTTAGGGTTAGTTTTACAGTTAGTATTAGCTGGGTTTAGTTTTAGGGTTAGTTTTACATTGAGTATTAGCAGTTTTTAGTTTTAGGGTCAGTTTTACAGTTAGTATTAGCAGTTTTTAGCTTTAGGGTTAGTTTTACAGTTAGTATTAGCTGGGTTTAGTTTCAGGGTTAGTTTTACATTGAGTATTAGCAGTTTTTAGTTTTGGGGTTAGTTTTACATTTAGTATTAGTAGGTTTTAGTTTTAGGGTCAGTTTTACAGTTAGTATTAGCAGGGTTTAGTTTTAGGGTTAGTTTTACAGTTAGTATTAGCAGGGTTTAGTTTTAGGGTTAGTTTTACAGTTAGTATTAGCAGGGTTTAGCTTTAGGGTTAGGGGGATTACCTTATTGGGAGGGGTTACCAGTGTTAGTACTATGGTTAGTTTTACAGTTACTTATAGAAGTTTTCAGCTTTTATGTAAGTTATACATTTAGTATTAGCAGGGTTTAGCTTTAGGGTTAGTTTTACAGTAAGTATTAGCAGGGTTTAGCTTTAGGGTTAGTTTTACAGTTAGTATTAGTAGGGTTTGGTTTAAGGGTTAGGGGGGTTACCTTATTAGGAGGGGTTACTAGTGTTAGTACTAGGGGTAGTTTTACAGTTACTAATAGAAGGTTTTAGTTTTAGGGTAAGTTTTATGGTTAGTATTAGCATGGATAGGGTTGGCATTTAAGGTTATGGAGGGTTACCTTATTAGGAGGGGTTACTAGGGTTAGTATTTGTAACTGGCATAGTGAAACAAACGAGTAACAGTCCTGGACCTTTATTGGTCCCTTGTAAGTAATAAGATTTAACTCTCTTAAAAATATTAAAAATATTTAGTACACACCAAGACTTTAGTACTTTGACACAGTGGTGGGCGCAGAGGTCTTTTTTTTTTTTCAGAAATTGTAGTTTTAAAATCTAACCTAAGTATGCTGGTCTTTTATGTACTGCGCTGGTCCTTTTATGTATTGCGCTGGTCCTTTTATGAATTGCACTGGTCCTTTTATGTACTGTACTGGTCCTTTTATGTATTGCGCTGGTCCTTTTATGTATTGCGCTGGTCCTTTTATGCATTGCGCTGGTCCTTTTATGTATTGTGCTGGTCCTTTTGTGTATTGCGCTGGTCCTTTTATGTATTGCACTGGTCCTTTTATGTATTGCACTGGTCCTTTTATGTATTGCGCTGGTCCTTTTATGTATTGCACTGGTCCTTTTATGCATTGCTCTGATCCATTTATGTATTGCGCTGGTCCTTTTATGTATTGCGCTGGTCCTTTTATGTATTGCACTGTTCCTTTTATGCATTGCGCTGGTCCTTTTATGTATTGCACTGGTCCTTTTATGTACTGTACTGGTCCTTTTATGTATTGCGCTGGTCCTTTTATGTATTGCGCTGGTCCTTTTATGCATTGCGCTGGTCCTTTTATGTATTGTGCTGGTCCTTTTGTGTATTGCGCTGGTCCTTTTATGTATTGCACTGGTCCTTTTATGTATTGCACTGGTCCTTTTATGTATTGCGCTGGTCCTTTTATGTATTGCACTGGTCCTTTTATGCATTGCTCTGATCCATTTATGTATTGCGCTGGTCCTTTTATGTATTGCGCTGGTCCTTTTATGTATTGCACTGTTCCTTTTATGCATTGCGCTGGTCCTTTTATGTATTGGGCTGGTCCTTCTATGTATTGCGCTGGTCCTTTTATGTATTGCGCTGGTCCTTTTATGTATTGCACTGGTCCTTTTATGCATTGCGCTGGTCCTTTTATGTATTGGGCTGCTCCTTTTATGTATTGCGCTGGTCCATTTATGCATTGC
Source organism: Pelodytes ibericus (assembly GCA_036172795.1). Taxonomy (NCBI): domain Eukaryota; kingdom Metazoa; phylum Chordata; class Amphibia; order Anura; family Pelodytidae; genus Pelodytes; species Pelodytes ibericus. The sequence continues at coordinate 285,351,706 of CM069857.1, forward strand.
GCAGGTCCTTTTATGCATTGCGCTGGTCCTTTTATGTATTGCGCTGGTCCTTTTATGTATTGCCCTCGTCCTTTTATGGTTGCGCTGGTCCTTTTATGTATTGGGCTGGTCCTTTTATGTATTGCGCTGGTCCTTTTATGTATTGCGCTGGTCCTTTTATGTGTTGCTCTGGTCCTTTTATGTATTGCGCTGGTCCTTTTATGTGTTGCACTGGTCCTTTTATGTATTGCACTGGTCCTTTTATGTATTGCACTGGTCCTTTTATGTATTGCACTGGTCTTTTTATGTATTGGGCTGGTCCTTTTATGCATTGCGCTGGTCCTTTTATGTATTGGGCTGCTCCTTTTATGTATTGCGCTGGTCCATTTATGCATTGCGCAGGTCCTTTTATGCATTGCGCTGATCCTTTTATGTATTGGGCTGGTCCTTTTATGTATTGCGCTGGTCCTTTTATGCATTGCGCTGGTCCTTTTATGCATTGCGCTGGTCGTTTTATGTATTGGGCTGGTCCTTTTATGCATTGCGCTGGTCCTTTTATGTGTTGCACTGGTCCTTTTATGTGTTGCGCTGGTCTTTTTATGTATTGCGCTGGTCCTTTTATGTGTTGCACTGGTCCTTTTATGTATTGCACTGGTCCTTTTATGTATTGCACTGGTCCTTTTATGTGTTGCACTGGTCCTTTTATGGTTGCGCTGGTCCTTTTATGTATTGCGCTGGTCCTTTTATGCATTGCGCTGGTCCTTTTATGCATTGCGCTGGTCCATTTATGTATTGCGCTGGTCCTTTTATGCATTGCGCTGGTCCTTTTATGTATTGCACTGATCCTTTTATGTGTTGCACTGGTCCTTTTATGTATTGCGCTGGTCCTTTTATGCATTGCTCTGATCCATTTATGTATTGCGCTGGTCCTTTTATGTATTGCGCTGGTCCTTTTATGTGTTGCACTGGTCCTTTTATGTGTTGCGCTGGTCTTTTTATGTATTGCGCTGGTCCTTTTATGTGTTGCACTGGTCCTTTTATGTATTGCACTGGTCCTTTTATGTATTGCACTGGTCCTTTTATGTGTTGCACTGGTCCTTTTATGGTTGCGCTGGTCCTTTTATGTATTGCGCTGGTCCTTTTATGCATTGCGCTGGTCCTTTTATGTATTGTGCTGGTCCTTTTGTGTATTGCGCTGGTCCTTTAATGTATTGCACTGGTCCTTTTATGTATTGCACTGGTCCTTTTATGTATTGCGCTGGTCCTTTTATGTATTGCACTGGTCCTTTTATGCATTGCTCTGATCCATTTATGTATTGCGCTGGTCCTTTTATGTATTGCGCTGGTCCTTTTATGTATTGCACTGTTCCTTTTATGCATTGCGCTGGTCCTTTTATGTATTGGGCTGGTCCTTCTATGTATTGCGCTGGTCCTTTTATGTATTGCGCTGGTCCTTTTATGTATTGCACTGGTCCTTTTATGCATTGCGCTGGTCCTTTTATGTATTGGGCTGCTCCTTTTATGTATTGCGCTGGTCCATTTATGCATTGCGCAGGTCCTTTTATGCATTGCGCTGGTCCTTTTATGTATTGCGCTGGTCCTTTTATTTATTGCACTCGTCCTTTTATGGTTGCGCTGGTCCTTTTATGTATTGGGCTGGTCCTTTTATGTATTGCGCTGGTCCTTTTATGTATTGCGCTGGTCCTTTTATGTGTTGCTCTGGTCCTTTTATGTATTGCGCTGGTCCTTTTATGTGTTGCACTGGTCCTTTTATGTATTGCACTGGTCCTTTTATGTATTGCACTGGTCCTTTTATGTATTGCACTGGTCTTTTTATGTATTGGGCTGGTCCTTTTATGCATTGCGCTGGTCCTTTTATGTATTGGGCTGCTCCTTTTATGTATTGCGCTGGTCCATTTATGCATTGCGCAGGTCCTTTTATGCATTGCGCTGATCCTTTTATGTATTGGGCTGGTCCTTTTATGTATTGCGCTGGTCCTTTTATGCATTGCGCTGGTCCTTTTATGCATTGCGCTGGTCCTTTTATGTATTGGGCTGGTCCTTTTATGTATTGCGCTGGTCCTTTTATGTATTGCGCTGGTCTTTTATGTATTGCACTGGTCCTTTTATGCATTGCGCTGGTCCTTTTATGTATTGCGCTGGTCCTTTTATGCATTGCGCTGGTCCTTTTATGTATTGCACTGGTCCTTTTATGTGTTGCACTGGTCCTTTTGTGTAATGCGCTGGTCCTTTTATGTGTTGCACTGGTCATTTTATGTATTGCGCTGGTCCTTTTATGCATTGCGCTGGTCCATTTATGTATTGCGCTGAACCTTTTATGCATTGCGCTGGTCCTTTTATGTATTGCACTGGTCCTTTTATGTGTTGCACTGGTCCTTTTATGTATTGCGCTGGTCCTTTTGTGCATTGCGCTGGTCCTTTTATGCATTGCGCTGGTCCTTTTATGCATTGCGCTGGTCCTTTTATGTGTTGCACTGGTCCTTTTATGTGTTGCGCTGGTCTTTTTATGTATTGCGCTGGTCCTTTTATGTGTTGCACTGGTCCTTTTATGTATTGCACTGGTCCTTTTATGTATTGCACTGGTCCTTTTATGTGTTGCACTGGTCCTTTTATGGTTGCGCTGGTCCTTTTATGTATTGGGCTGGTCCTTTTATGTATTGCGCTGGTCCTTTTATGTATTGCGCTGGTCCTTTTATGTGTTGCACTGGTCCTTTTATGTATTGGGCTGGTCCTTTTATGCATTGCGCTGGTCCTTTTATGCATTGCGCTGGTCCTTTTATGTTTTGCGCTGGTCCTTTCATGCATTGCGCTGGTCCTTTTATGTATTGCGCTGGTCCTTTTATGTGTTGCACTGGTCCTTTTATGTGTTGCGCTGGTCTTTTTATGTATTGCGCTGGTCCTTTTATGTGTTGCACTGGTCCTTTTATGTATTGCACTGGTCCTTTTATGCATTGCGCTGGTCCTTTTATGTATTGCACTGGTCCTTTTATGTGTTGCACTGGTCCTTTTATGTATTGCGCTGGTCCTTTTGTGCATTGCGCTGGTCCTTTTATGCATTGCGCTGGTCCTTTTATGCATTGCGCTGGTCCTTTTATGTGTTGCACTGGTCCTTTTATGTGTTGCGCTGGTCTTTTTATGTATTGCGCTGGTCCTTTTATGTGTTGCACTGGTCCTTTTATGTATTGCACTGGTCCTTTTATGTATTGCACTGGTCCTTTTATGTATTGCACTGGTCCTTTTATGTGTTGCACTGGTCCTTTTATGGTTGCGCTGGTCCTTTTATGTATTGGGCTGGTCCTTTTATGTATTGCGCTGGTCCTTTTATGTATTGCGCTGGTCCTTTTATGTGTTGCACTGGTCCTTTTATGTGTTGCGCTGGTCTTTTTATGTATTGCGCTGGTCCTTTTATGTGTTGCACTGGTCCTTTTATGTATTGCACTCGTCCTTTTATGTAGTGCACTGGTCCTTTTATGTATTGCGCTGGTCCTTTTATGTATTGCACTGGTCCTTTTATGTATTGGGCTGGTCCTTTTATGTATTGGGCTGGTCCTTTTATGTATTGCACTGGTCCTTTTATGCATTGCGCTGGTCCTTTTATGTATTGCACTGGTCCTTGTATGTATTGCGCGGGTACTTTTATGTATTGCACTGGTCCTTTTATGCATTGCGCTGGTCCTTTTATGTTTTGCGCTGGTCCTTTTATGTATTGCGCTGGTCCTTTTATGCATTGGGCTGGTCCTTTTATGCATTGCGCTGGTCCTTTTATGTATTGCGCTTGTCCTTTTATGCATTGGGCTGGTCCTTTTATGAATTGCGCTGGTACTTTTATGTATTTTGCTGGTCCTTTTATGAATTGGGCTGGTCCTTTTATGCATTGCGCTGGTCCTTTTATGTATTGCGCTGGTCCTTTTATGTATTGCACTGGTCCTTTTATGGTTGCGCTGGTCCTTTTATGTATTGGGCTGGTCCTTTTATGTATTGCGCTGGTCCTTTTATGTATTGCGCTGGTCCTTTTATGTGTTGCTCAGGTCCTTTTATGTATTGCGCTGGTCCTTTTATGTATTGCACTGGTCCTTTTATGTATTGGGCTGGTCCTTTTATGCATTGCGCTGGTCCTTTTATGTATTGCACTGGTCCTTTTATGTATTGGGCTGGTCCTTTTATGTATTGCACTGGTCCTTTTATGTATTGCGCAGGTCCTTTTATGTATTGCACTGGTCCTTTTATGCATTGCGCTGGTCCTTTTATGTTTTGCGCTGGTCCTTTTATGTATTGCGCTGGTCCTTTTATGCATTGGGCTGGTCCTTTTATGCATTGCGCTGGTCCTTTTATGGTTGCGCTGGTCCTTTTATGTATTGGGCTGGTCCTTTTATGTATTGCGCTGGTCGTTTTATGTATTGCGCTGGTCCTTTTATGTGTTGCACTGGTCCTTTTATGTGTTGCGCTGGTCCTTTTATGTATTGCGCTGGTCCTTTTATGTGTTGCACTGGTCCTTTTATGTATTGCACTGGTCCTTTTATGTATTGCACTGGTCCTTTTATGAATTGGGCTGGTCCTTTTATGCATTGCGCTGGTCCTTTTATGTGTTGCACTGGTCCTTTTATGTATTGCACTGGTCCTTTTATGTATTGCACTGGTCCTTTTATGTATTGGGCTGGTCCTTTTATGCATTGCGCTGGTCCTTTTATGTATTGCACTGGTCCGTTTATGTATTGCACTGGTCCTTTTATGGTTGCGCTGGTCCGTTTATGTATTGCGCTGGTCCTTTTATGCATTGCGCTGGTCCTTTTATGTTTTGCGCTGGTCCTTTTATGTATTGCGCTTGTCCTTTTATGCATTGGGCTGGTCCTTTTCTGCATTGCGCTGGTCCTTTTATGCATTGGGCTGGTCCTGTTATGAATTGCGCTGGTACTTTTATGTATTTTGCTGGTCCTTTTATCAATTGGGCTGGTCCTTTTATGCATTGCGCTGGTCCTTTTATGTATTGCGCTGGTCCTTTTATGCATTGCACTGGTCCTTTTATGGTTGCGCTGGTCCTTTTATGTATTGGGCTGGTCCTTTTATGTATTGCGCTGGTCCTTTTATGTATTGCGCTGGTCCTTTTATGTGTTGCTCAGGTCCTTTTATGTATTGCGCTGGTCCTTTTATGTATTGCACTGGTCCTTTTATGTATTGGGCTGGTCCTTTTATGCATTGCGCTGGTCCTTTTATGTATTGCACTGGTCCTTTTATGTATTGTTCTGGTCCTTTTATGTATTGCACTGGACCTTTTATGCATTGCGCTGGTCCTTTTATGTATTGCACTGGTCCTTTTATGTATTGCGCAGGTCCTTTTATGTATTGCACTGGTCCTTTTATGCATTGCGCTGGTCCTTTTATGTTTTGCGCTGGTCCTTTTATGTATTGCGCTGGTCCTTTTATGCATTGGGCTGGTCCTTTTATGCATTGCGCTGGTCCTTTTATGTATTGCGCTTGTCCTTTTATGCATTGGGCTGGTTTTTTTAAGCATTGCGCTGGTCCTTTTATGCATTGCGCTGGTCCTTTTATGTATTTTTCTGGTCCTTTTATGCATTGGGCTGGTCCTTTTATACATTGCGCTGGTCCTTTTATGTATTGCGCTGGTCCTTTTATGTATTGCACTGGTCCTTTTATGGTTGCGCTGGTCCTTTTATGTATTGGGCTGGTCCTTTTATGTATTGCGCTGGTCCTTTTATGTATTGCGCTGGTCCTTTTATGTGTTGCGCTGGTCCTTTTATGTGTTGCTCTGGTCCTTTTATGTATTGCGCTGGTCCTTTTATGTATTGCACTGGTCCTTTTATGTATTGGGCTGGTCCTTTTATGTATTGCACTGGTCCTTTTATGTATTGCACTGGTCCTTTTATGTATTGGGCTGGTCCTTTTATGTATTGCACTGGTCCTTTTATGCATTGCGCTGCTCCTTTTATGTATTGCACTGGTCCTTTTATGCATTGCGCTGGTCCTTTTATGTTTTGCACTGGTCCTTTTATGTATTGGGCTGGTCCTTTTATGTATTGCACTGGTCCTTTTATGCATTGCGCTGGTCCTTTTATGTATTGCACTGGTCCTTTTATGCATTGCGCTGGTCCTTTTATGTTTTGCGCTGGTCCTTTTATGTATTGGGCTGGTCCTTTTATGTATTGCGCTGGTCCTTTTATGTATTGCGTTGGTCCTTTTATGTGTTGCACTGGTCCTTTTATGTATTGCACTGGTCCTTTTATGTATTGCACTGGTCCTTTTATGTATTGGGCTGGTCCTTTTATGCATTGCGCTGGTCCTTTTATGTATTGCACTGGTCCGTTTATGTATTGCACTGGTCCTTTTATGGTTGCGCTGGTCCGTTTATGTATTGCGCTGGTCCTTTTCTGCATTGCGCTGGTCCTTTTATGCATTGCGCTGGTCCTTTTATGTTTTGCGCTGGTCCTTTTATGTATTGCGCTTGTCCTTTTATGCATTGGGCTGGTCCTTTTCTGCATTGCGCTGGTCCTTTTATGCATTGGGCTGGTCCTTTTATGAATTGCGCTGGTACTTTTATGTATTTTGCTGGTCCTTTTATGAATTGGGCTGGTCCTTTTATGCATTGCGCTGGTCCTTTTATGTATTGCGCTGGTCCTTTTATGTATTGCACTGGTCCTTTTATGGTTGCGCTGGTCCTTTTATGTATTGGGCTGGTCCTTTTATGTATTGCGCTGGTCCTTTTATGTATTGCGCTGGTCCTTTTATGTGTTGCTCAGGTCCTTTTATGTATTGCGCTGGTCCTTTTATGTATTGCACTGGTCCTTTTATGTATTGGGCTGGTCCTTTTATGCATTGCGCTGGTCCTTTTATGTATTGCACTGGTCCTTTTATGTATTGGGCTGGTCCTTTTATGTATTGCACTGGTCCTTTTATGCATTGCGCTGGTCCTTTTATGTATTGCACTGGTCCTTTTATGTATTGCGCAGGTCCTTTTATGTATTGCACTGGTCCTTTTATGCATTGCGCTGGTCCTTTTATGTTTTGCGCTGGTCCTTTTATGTATTGCGCTGGTCCTTTTATGCATTGGGCTGGTCCTTTTATGCATTGCGCTGGTCCTTTTATGTATTGCGCTTGTCCTTTTATGCATTGGGCTGATTTTTTTAAGCATTGCGCTGGTCCTTTTATGCATTGCGCTGGTCCTTTTATGTATTTTTCTGGTCCTTTTATGCATTGGGCTGGTCCTTTTATGCATTGCGCTGGTCCTTTTATGTATTGCGCTGGTCCTTTTATGTATTGCACTGGTCCTTTTATGGTTGCGCTGGTCCTTTTATGTATTGGGCTGGTCCTTTTATGTATTGCGCTGGTCCTTTTATGTATTGCGCTGGTCCTTTTATGTGTTGCACTGGTCCTTTTATGTGTTGCGCTGGTCCTTTTATGTATTGCGCTGGTCCTTTTATGTATTGCGCTGGTCCTTTTATGTGTTGCACTGGTCCTTTTATGTATTGCACTGGTCCTTTTATGTATTGGGCTGGTCCTTTTATGCATTGCGCTGTTCCTTTTATGTATTGCACTGGTCCGTTTATGTATTGCACTGGTCCTTTTATGGTTGCGCTGGTCCGTTTATGTATTGCGCTGGTCCTTTTATGCATTGCGCTGGTCCTTTTATGCATTGCGCTGGTCCTTTTATGTTTTGCTCTGGTCCTTTTATGTATTGCGCTTGTCCTTTTATTCATTGGGCTGGTCCTTTTCTGCATTGCGCTGGTCCTTTTATGCATTGGGCTGGTCCTTTTATGCATTGCGCTGGTCCTTTTATGTATTGCGCTGGTCCTTTTATGTATTGCACTGGTCCTTTTATGTTTTGCGCTGGTCCTTTTATGTATTGCACTCTCCTTTTATGGTTGCGCTGGTCCTTTTATGTATTGCACTCTCCTTTTATGTATTGCGCTGGTCCTTTTATGTATTGCGCTGGTCCTTTTATGCATTGGGCTGGTCCTTTTATGCATTGCGCTGGTTCTTTTATGCATTGCGCTGGTCCTTTTATGTATTTCGCTGGTCCTTTTATGCATTGCGCTTGTCCTTTTATGCATTGGGCTGGTTTTTTTAAGCATTGCGCTGGTCCTTTTATGCATTGCGCTGGTCCTTTTATGTATTTTGCTGGTCCTTTTATGTATTGAACTTGTCCTTTTATGGTTGCGCTGGTCCTTTTATGTATTGGGCTGGTCCTTTTATGTATTGCGTTGGTCCTTTTATGTATTGAGCTGGTCCTTTTATGTGTTGCACTGGTCCTTTTATGTGTTGCGCTGGTCCTTTTATGTATTGCGCTGGTCCTTTTATGTGTTGCACTGGTCGTTTTATGTATTGCACTGGTCATTTTATGTATTGCACTGGTCCTTTTATGTATTGGGCTGGTCCTTTTATGCATTGCGCTGGTCCTTTTATGTGTTGCGCTGGTCTTTTTATGTATTGGGCTGGTCCTTTTATGTATTGCGCTGGTCCTTTTATGTATTGCACTGGTCCTTTTATGTATTGCACTGGTCCTTTCATGTATTGCGCTGGTCCTTTTATGTATTTTGCTGGTCCTTTTATGCATTGGGCTGGTCCTTTTATGCATTGCGCTGGTCCTTTTATGTATTGCGCTGGTCCTTTTATGTATTGCACTGGTCTTTTTATGGTTGCGCTGGTCCTTTTATGTATTGGGCTGGTCCTTTTATGTATTGCGCTGGTCCTTTTATGTATTGCGCTGGTCCTTTTATGTATTGCGCTTGTCCTTTTATGTGTTGCTCTGGTCCTTTTATGTATTGCGCTGGTCCTTTTATGTATTGCACTGGTCCTTTTATATATTGGGCTGGTCCTTTTATGTATTGCACTGGTCCTTTTATGTATTGCACTGGTCCTTTTATGTATTGGGCTGGTCCTTTTATGTATTGCACTGGCCCTTTTATGCATTGCGCTGGTCCTTTTATGTATTGCACTGGTCCTTTTATGCATTGCGCTGGTCCTTTTATGTTTTGCACTGGTCCTTTTATGTATTGGGCTGGTCCTTTTATGTATTGCACTGGTCCTTTTATGCATTGCGCTGGTCCTTTTATGTATTGCACTGGTCCTTTTATGCATTGCGCTGGTCCTTTTATGTTTTGCGCTGGTCCTTTTATGTATTGCGCTGGTCCTTTTATGCATTGGGCTGGTACTTTTATGTATTTTGCTGGTCCTTTTATGCATTGGGCTGGTCCTTTTATGCATTGCGCTTGTCCTTTTATGCATTGGGCTGGTTTTTTTAAGCATTGCGCTGGTCCTTTTATGCATTGCGCTGGTCCTTTTATGTATTTTGCTGGTCCTTTTATGTATTGAACTTGTCCTTTTATGGTTGCGCTGGTCCTTTTATGTATTGGGCTGGTCCTTTTATGTATTGCGCTGGTCCTTTTATGTATTGCGCTGGTCCTTTTATGTGTTGCACTGGTCCTTTTATGTGTTGCGCTGGTCCTTTTATGTATTGCGCTGGTCCTTTTATGTGTTGCACTGGTCCTTTTATGTATTGCACTGGTCATTTTATGTATTGCACTGGTCCTTTTATGTATTGGGCTGGTCCTTTTATGCATTGCGCTGGTCCTTTTATGTATTGCGCTGGTCTTTTTATGTATTGGGCTGGTCCTTTTATGTATTGCGCTGGTCCTTTTATGTATTGCACTGGTCCTTTTATGTATTGCACTGGTCCTTTTATGCATTGCGCTGGTCCTTTTATGTTTTGCACTGGTCCTTTTATGTATTGGGCTGGTCCTTTTATGTATTGCACTGGTCCTTTTATGCATTGCGCTGGTCCTTTTATGTATTTAGCTGGTCCTTTTATGCATTGGGCTGGTCCTTTTATGCATTGCGCTGGTCCTTTTATGTATTGCGCTGGTCCTTTTATGTATTGCGCTGGTCCTTTTATGTATTGCACTGGTCCTTTTATGGTTGCGCTGGTCCTTTTATGTATTGGGCTGGTCCTTTTATGTATTGCGCTGGTCCTTTTATGTATTGCGCTGGTCCTTTTATGTGTTGCTCTTGTCCTTTTATGTATTGCGCTGGTCCTTTTATGTATTGCACTGGTCCTTTTATGTATTGGGCTGGTCCTTTTATGTATTGCACTGGTCCTTTTATGTATTGCACTGGTCCTTTTATGTATTGGGCTGGTCCTTTTATGTATTGCACTGGTCCTTTTATGCATTGCGCTGGTCATTTTATGTATTGCACTGGTCCTTTTATGTATTGCGCTGGTCCTTTTATGTATTTTGCTGGTCCTTTTATGCATTGGGCTGGTCCTTTTATGCATTGCGCTGGTCCTTTTATGTATTGCGCCGTTCCTTTTATGTATTGAACTTGTCCTTTTATGGTTGCGCTGGTCCTTTTATGTATTGGGCTGGTCCTTTTATGTATTGCGCTGGTCCTTTTATGTATTGCGCTGGTCCTTTTATGTGTTGCACTGGTCCTTTTATGTATTGCACTGGTCCTTTTATGTATTGGGCTGGTCCTTTTATGTGTTGCACTGGTCATTTTATGTATTGCGCTGGTCCTTTTATGCATTGCGTTGGTCCATTTATGTATTGCGCTGGTCCTTTTATGCATTGCGCTGGTCCTTTTATGTATTGCACTGGTCCTTTTATGTGTTGCACTGGTCCTTTTATGTGTTGCACTGGTAATTTTATGTATTGCGCTGGTCCTTTTATGCATTGCGCTGGTCCTTTTATGCATTGCGCTGGTCCTTTTATGTTTTGCGCTGGTCCTTTCATGCATTGCGCTGGTCCTTTTATGTATTGTGCTGGTCCTTTTATGTGCTTCACTGGTCCTTTTATGTGTTGCGCTGGTCTTTTTATGTATTGCGCTGGTCCTTTTATGTGTTTCACTGGTCCTTTTATGTATTGCACTGGTCCTTTTATGTATTGCACTGGTCCTTTTATGTATTGGGCTGGTCCTTTTATGCATTGCGCTGGTCCTTTTATGTATTGCACTGGTCCTTTTATGTATTGGGCTGGTCCTTTTATGTGTTTCACTGGTCCTTTTATGTATTACACTGGTCCTTTTATGTATTGCACTGGTCCTTTTATGTATTGGGCTGGTCCTTTTATGTATTGTGCTGGTCCTTTTATGTGTTTCACTGGTCCTTTTATGTGTTGCGCTGCTCTTTTTATGTATTGCGCTGGTCCTTTTATGTGTTTCACTGGTCCTTTTATGTATTGCACTGGTCCTTTTATGTATTGCACTGGTCCTTTTATGTATTGGGCTGGTCCTTTTATGCATTGCGCTGGTCCTTTTATGTATTGCACTGGTCCTTTTATGTATTGGGCTGGTCCTTTTATGTATTGCACTGGTCCTTTTATGTATTGCACTGGTCCTTTTATGTATTGGGCTGGTCCTTTTATGTATTGCACTGGTCCTTTTATGCATTGCGCTGGTCATTTTATGTATTGCACTGGTCCTTTTATGTATTGCGCTGGTCCTTTTATGTATTTTGCTGGTCCTTTTATGCATTGGGCTGGTCCTTTTATGTATTGCGCCGGTCCTTTTATGTATTGAACTTGTCCTTTTATGGTTGCGCTGGTCCTTTTATGTATTGGGCTGGTCCTTTTATGTATTGCGCTGGTCCTTTTATGTGTTGCACTGGTCCTTTTATGTATTGCACTGGTCCTTTTATGTATTGGGCTGGTCCTTTTATGTGTTGCACTGGTCATTTTATGTATTGCGCTGGTCCTTTTATGCATTGCGTTGGTCCATTTATGTATTGCGCTGGTCCTTTTATGCATTGCGCTGGTCCTTTTATGTATTGCACTGGTTCTTTTATGTGTTGCACTGGTCCTTTTATGTGTTGCACTGGTCCTTTTATGTATTGCGCTGGTAATTTTATGCATTGCGCTGGTCCTTTTATGCATTGCGCTGGTCCTTTTATGTTTTGCGCTGGTCCTTTCATGCATTGCGCTGGTCCTTTTATGTATTGTGCTGGTCCTTTTATGTGCTTCACTGGTCCTTTTATGTGTTGCGCTGGTCTTTTTATGTATTGCGCTGGTCCTTTTATGTGTTTCACTGGTCCTTTTATGTATTGCACTGGTCCTTTTATGTATTGCACTGGTCCTTTTATGTATTGGGCTGGTCCTTTTATGCATTGCGCTGGTCCTTTTATGTATTGCACTGGTCCTTTTATGTATTGGGCTGGTCCTTTTATGTATTGCACTGGTCCTTTTATGCATTGCGCTGGTCCTTTTATGTATTGCACTGGTAATTTTATGTATTGCGCTGGTCCTTTTATGTATTTTGCTGGTCCTTTTATGCATTGGGCTGGTCCTTTTATGCATTGCGCTGGTCCTTTTATGTATTGCGCTGGTCCTTTTATGTATTGAACTTGTCCTTTTATGGTTGCGCTGGTCCTTTTATGTATTGGGCTGGTCCTTTTATGTATTGCGCTGGTCCTTTTATGTATTGCGCTGGTCCTTTTATGTGTTGCACTGGTCCTTTTATGTATTGCACTGGTCCTTTTATGTATTGGGCTGGTCCTTTTATGTGTTGCACTGGTCATTTTATGTATTGCGCTGGTCCTTTTATGCATTGCGTTGGTCCATTTATGTATTGCGCTGGTCCTTTTATGCATTGCGCTGGTCCTTTTATGTATTGCACTGGTCCTTTTATGTGTTGCACTGGTCCTTTTATGTATTGCGCTGGTCCTTTTATGCATTGCGCTGGTCCTTTTATGCATTGCGCTGGTCCTTTTATGCATTGCGCTGGTCCTTTTATGTTTTGCGCTGGTCCTTTCATGCATTGCGCTGGTCCTTTTATGTATTGTGCTGGTCCTTTTATGTGTTTCACTGGTCCTTTTATGTGTTGCGCTGGTCTTTTTATGTATTGCGCTGGTCCTTTTATGTGTTTCACTGGTCCTTTTATGTATTGCACTGGTCCTTTTATGTATTGCACTGGTCCTTTTATGTATTGGGCTGGTCCTTTTATGCATTGCGCTGGTCCTTTTATGTATTGCACTGGTCCTTTTATGTATTGGGCTGGTCCTTTTATGTATTGCACTGGTCCTTTTATGCATTGCGCTGGTCCTTTTATGTTTTGCACTGGTCCTTTTATGTATTGCACTGGTCCTTTTATGCATTGCGCTGATCCTTTTATGTTTTGCGCTGGTCCTTTTATGTATTGCGCTGGTCCTTTTATGCATTGGGCTGGTCCTTTTATGCATTGCGCTGGTCCTTTTATGTATTGCGCTTGTCCTTTTATGCATTGGGCTGGTCCTTTTATGCATTGCGCTGGTCCTTTTATGTATTTTGCTGGTCCTTTTATGCATTGGGCTGGTCCTTTTATGCATTGCGCTGGTCCTTTTATGTATTGCGCTGGTCCTTTTATGTATTGCACTGGTCCTTTTATGGTTGCCCTGGTCCTTTTATGTATTGGGCTGGTCCTTTTATGTATTGCGCTGGTCCTTTTATATATTGCGCTGGTACTTTTATGTGTTGCACTGGTCCTTTTATGTGTTGCGCTGGTCCTTTTATGTATTGCGCTGGTTCTTTTATGTGTTGCACTGGTCCTTTTATGTATTGCACTGGTCCTTTTATGTATTGCACTGGTCCTTTTATGTATTGGGCTGGTCCTTTTATGTATTGGGCTGGTCCTTTTATGCATTGCGCTGGTCCTTTTATGTATTGCACTGGTCCGTTTATGTATTGCGCTGGTCCTTTTATGCATTGCGCTGGTCCTTTTATGCATTGCGATGGTCCTTTCATGTTTTGCGCTGGTCCTTTTATGTATTGCGCTGGTCCTTTTATGCATTGGGCTGGTCCTTTTATGCATTGCGCTGGTCCTTTTATGCATTGCGCTGGTCCTTTTATGTATTTCACTGGTCCTTTTATGCATTGGGCTGGTCCTTTTATGCATTGCGCTGGTCCTTTTATGTATTGCGCTGGTCCTTTTATGTGTTGCTCTGGTCCTTTTATGTATTGCGCTGGTCCTTTTATGTCTTGCACTGGTCATTTTATGTATTGGTCTGGTCCTTTTATGCATTGCGCTGGTCCTTTTATGTTTTGCGCTGGTCCTTTTATGTATTGCGCTGGTCCTTTTATGTATTGCGCTGGTCCTTTTATGCATTGTTCTGGTCCTTTTATGCATTGCGCTGGTCCTTTTATGTATTGCACTGGTCCTTTTATGTATTGCACTGGTCCTTTTATGTATTGCGCTGGTCCTTTTATGCATTGGGCTGGTCCTTTTATGTTTTGCGCTTGTCCTTTTATGTATTGCGCTGGTCCTTTTATGCATTGCGCTGGTCCTTTTATGCATTGCGTTTTTCCTTTTATGTATTTCGCTGGTCCTTTTATGCATTGGGCTGGTCCTTTTATGCATTGCGCTGGTCCTTTTATGTTTTGCGCTGGTCCTTTTATGTATTGCGCTGGTCCTTTTATGTATTGCGCTGGTCCTTTTATGCATTGGGCTGGTCCTTTTATGCATTGGGCTGGTCCTTTTATGCATTGCGCTGGTCCTTTTATGTGTTGCGCTGGTCCTTTTATGTATTGCGCTGGTTCTTTTATGTGTCGCACTGGTCCTTTTATGTATTGCACTGGTCCTTTTATGTATTGCACTGGTCCTTTTATGTATTGGGCTGGTCCTTTTATGCATTGCGCTGGTCCTTTTATGTATTGCACTGGTCCGTTTATGTATTTCGCTGTTCCTTTTATGCATTGCGCTGGTCCTTTTATGCATTGCGATGGTCCTTTCATGTTTTTCGCTGGTCCTTTTATGTATTGCGCTGGTCCTTTTATGCATTGCGCTGGTCCTTTTATGCATTGCGCTGGTCCTTTTATGTATTTCGCTGGTCCTTTTATGCACTGGGCTAGTCCTTTTATGCATTGCGCTGATCCTTTTATGTATTGCGCTGGTCCTTTTATGTGTTGCTCTGGTCCTTTTATGTATTGCGCTGGTCCTTTTATGTCTTGCACTGGTCCTTTTATGTATTGGGCTGGTCCTTTTATGCATTGCGCTGGTCCTTTTATGTATTGCACTGGTCCTTTTATGGTTGCGCTGGTCCTTTTATGTATTGGGCTGGTCCTTTTATGTATTGCGCTGGTCCTTTTATGTATTGCGCTGGTCCTTTTATGTATTGCACTGGTCCTTTTATGTATTGGGCTGGTCCTTTTATGTATTGCACTGGTCCTTTTATGTATTGCACTGGTCCTTTTATGTATTGCGCTGGTCCTTTTATGTATTGCACTGGTCCTTTTATGTATTGCACTGGTCCTTTTATGCATTGCGCTTGTCCTTTTATGTATTGCGCTGGTCCTTTTATGTGTTGCACTGGTCCTTTTATGTGTTGCGTTGGTCTTTTTATGTATTGCGCTGGTCCTTTTATGTGTTGCACTGGTCCTTTTATGTATTGCACTGGTCCTTTTATGTATTGCACTGGTCCTTTTATGTATTGGGCTGGTCCTTTCATGCATTGCGCTGGTCCTTTTATATATTGCACTGGTCCTTTTATGTATTGGGCTGGTCCTTTTATGCATTGCACTGGTCCTTTTATGCATTGCGCTGGTCCTTTTATGTATTGCACTGGTCCTTTTATGTATTGCGTGGGTCCTTTTATGTATTGCACTGGTCCTTTTATGCATTGGGCTGGTCCTTTTATGCATTGCGCTGGTCCTTTTATGTATTGCGCTTGTCCTTTTATGCATTGGGCTGGTCCTTTTATGCATTGCTCTGGTCCTTTTATGCATTGCGCTGGTCCTTTTATTTATTTTGCTGGTCCTTTTATGCATTGCGCTGGTCCTTTTATGTATTTTGCTGGTCCTTTTATGTATTGCGCTGGTCCTTTTATGTATTGCACTGGTCCTTTTATGGTTGCGCTGGTCCTTTTATGTATTGGGCTGGTCCTTTTATGTATTGCGCTGGTCCTTTTATGTATTGCGCTGGTCCTTTTATGTATTGCGCTGGTCCGTTTATGTATTGCGCTGGTCCTTTTATGCATTGCGCTGGTCCTTTTATGTTTTGCGCTGGTCCTTTTATGTATTGCGCTGGTCCTTTTATGCATTGGGCTGGTCCTTTTATGTATTGCGCTGGTCCTTTTATGTATTGCGCTGGTCCTTTTATGTATTGCGCTGGTCCTTTTATGCATTGGGCTGGTCCTTTTATGTTTTGCGCTTGTCCTTTTATGTATTGCGCTGGTCCTTTTATGCATTGCGCTGGTTCCTTTTATGCATTGCGTTTTTCCTTTTATGTATTTCGCTGGTCCTTTTATGCATTGGGCTGGTCCTTTTATGTATTGCACTGGTCCTTTTATGTATTGGGCTGGTCCTTTTATGCATTGCGCTGGTCCTTTTATGTATTGCACTGGTCCGTTTATGTATTGCGCTGGTCCTTTTATGCATTGCGCTGGTCCTTTTATGCATTGCGCTGGTCCTTTTATGTTTTGCGCTGGTCCTTTTATGTATTGCGCTGGTCCTTTTATGCATTGGGCTGGTCCTTTTATGCATTGCGCTGGTCCTTTTATGCATTGCGCTGGTCCTTTTATGTATTTCGCTGGTCCTTTTATGGTTGCGCTGGTCCTTTTATGTATTGCGCTGGTCCTTTTATGCATTGGGCTGGTCCTTTTATGCATTGCGCTGGTCCTTTTATGTATTGCGCTGGTCCTTTTATGTATTGCACTGGTCCTTTTATGGTTGCGCTGGTCCTTTTATGTATTGGGCTGGTCCTTTTATGTATTGGGCTGGTCCTTTTATGTATTGCGCTGGTCCTATTATGTATTGCACTGGTCCTTTTATGTATTGCGCGGGTCCTTTTATGCATTGCACTGTTCCTTTTATGCATTGCGCTGGTCCTTTTATGTATTGCACTGGTCCTTTTATGTATTGCGTGGGTCCTTTTATGTATTGCACTGGTCCTTTTATGCATTGAGCAGGTCTTTTTATGCATTGCGCTGGTCCTTTTATGTATTGCGCTTGTCCTTTTATGCATTGGGCTGGTCCTTTTATGCATTGCTCTGGTCCTTTTCTGCATTGCGCTGGTCCTTTTATTTATTTTGCTGGTCCTTTTATGCATTGCGCTGGTCCTTTTATGTATTTTGCTGGTCCTTTTATGTATTGCACTGGTCCTTTTATGTATTGCGTGGGTCCTTTTATGTATTGCACTGGTCCTTTTATGCATTGGGCTGGTCCTTTTATGCATTGCGCTGGTCCTTTAATGTATTGCGCTTGTCCTTTTATGCATTGGGCTGGTCCTTTTATGCATTGCTCTGGTCCTTTTATGCATTGCGCTGGTCCTTTTATTTATTTTGCTGGTCCTTTTATGCATTGCGCTGGTCCTTTTATGTATTTTGCTGGTCCTTTTATGTATTGCGCTGGTTCCTTTTATGTATTGCACTGGTCCTTTTATGGTTGCGCTGGTCCTTTTATGTATTGGGCTGGTCCTTTTATGTATTGCGCTGGTCCTTTTATGTATTGCGCTGGTCCTTTTATGTATTGCGCTGGTCCTTTTATGTGTTGCACTGGTCCTTTTATGTGTTGCGCTGGTCCTTTTATGTATTGCGCTGGTCCTTTTATGTGTTGCACTGGTCCTTTTATGTATTGCACTGGTCCTTTTATGTATTGCGATGGTCCTTTCATGTTTTGCGCTGGTCCTTTTATGTATTGCGCTGGTCCTTTTATGTTTTGCGCTGGTCCTTTTATGTATTGCGCTGGTACTTTTATGCATTGGGCTGGTCCTTTTATGCATTGCGCTGGTCCTTTTATGGTTGCGCTGGTCCTTTTATGTATTTCGCTGGTCCTTTTATGCATTGTTCTGGTCCTTTTATGCATTGCGCTGGTCCTTTTATGTATTGCGCTGGTCCTTTTATGTATTGCACTGGTCCTTTTATGGTTGGGCTGGTCCTTTTATGTATTGGGCTGGTCCTT
This sequence comes from Pelodytes ibericus, assembly GCA_036172795.1. Classification (NCBI taxonomy): domain Eukaryota; kingdom Metazoa; phylum Chordata; class Amphibia; order Anura; family Pelodytidae; genus Pelodytes; species Pelodytes ibericus. The sequence continues at coordinate 285,369,576 of CM069857.1, forward strand.
TTATGTGTTGCACTGGTCATTTTATGTATTGCGCTGGTCCTTTTATGCATTGCGTTGGTCCATTTATGTATTGCGTTGGTCCATTTATGTATTGCGATGGTCCTTTCATGTTTTTCGCTGGTCCTTTTATGTATTGCGCTGGTCCTTTTATGCATTGCGCTGGTCCTTTTATGCATTGCGTTTTTCCTTTTATGTATTTCGCTGGTCCTTTTATGCATTGGGCTGGTCCTTTTATGCATTGCGCTGGTCCTTTTATGTGTTGCACTGGTCCTTTTATGTATTGGGCTGGTCCTTTTATGCATTGCGCTGGTCCTTTTATGTATTGCACTGGTCCGTTTATGTATTGCGCTGGTCCTTTTATGCATTGCGCTGGTCCTTTTATGCATTGCGCTGGTCCTTTTATGTTTTGCGCTGGTCCTTTTATGTATTGCGCTGGTCCTTTTATGCATTGGGCTGGTCCTTTTATGCATTGCGCTGGTCCTTTTATGCATTGCGCTGGTCCTTTTATGTATTTCGCTGGTCCTTTTATGCATTGCGCTGGTCCTTTTATGTATTGCGCTGGTCCTTTTATGCATTGGGCTGGTCCTTTTATGCATTGCGCTGGTCCTTTTATGTATTGCGCTGGTCCTTTTATGTATTGCACTGGTCCTTTTATGGTTGCGCTGGTCCTTTTATGTATTTCGCTGGTCCTTTTATGCATTGTTCTGGTCCTTTTATGCATTGCGCTGGTCCTTTTATGTATTGCGCTGGTCCTTTTATGTATTGCACTGGTCCTTTTATGGTTGGGCTGGTCCTTTTATGTATTGGGCTGGTCCTTTTATGTGTTGCACTGGTCATTTTATGTATTGCGCTGGTCCTTTTATGCATTGCGTTGGTCCATTTATGTATTGCGCTGGTCCTTTTATGCATTGCGCTGGTCCTTTTATGTATTGCACTGGTCCTTTTATGTGTTGCACTGGTCCTTTTATGTGTTGCACTGGTCCTTTTATGTATTGCGCTGGTCCTTTTATGCATTGCGCTGGTCCTTTTATGCATTGCGCTGGTCCTTTTATGTTTTGCGCTGGTCCTTTCATGCATTGCGCTGGTCCTTTTATGTATTGCGCTGGTCCTTTTATGTGTTTCACTGGTCCTTTTATGTGTTGCGCTGGTCTTTTTATGTATTGCGCTGGTCCTTTTATGTGTTGCACTGGTCCTTTTATGTATTGCACTGGTCCTTTTATGTATTGCACTGGTCCTTTTATGTATTGGGCTGGTCCTTTTATGCATTGCGCTGGTCCTTTTATGTATTGCACTGGTCCTTTTATGTATTGGGCTGGTCCTTTTATGTATTGCACTGGTCCTTTTATGCATTGCGCTGGTCCTTTTATGTATTGCACTGGTCCTTTTATGTATTGCGCGGGTCCTTTTATGTATTGCACTGGTCCTTTTATGCATTGCGCTGGTCCTTTTATGTTTTGCGCTGGTCCTTTTATGTATTGCGCTGGTACTTTTATGCATTGGGCTGGTCCTTTTATGCATTGCGCTGGTCCTTTTATGTATTGCGCTTGTCCTCTTATGCATTGGGCTGGTCCTTTTATGCATTGCGCTGGTCCTTTTATGTATTTTGCTGGTCCTTTTATGCATTGGGCTGCTCCTTTTATGCATTGCGCTGGTCCTTTTATGTATTGCGCTGGTCCTTTTATGTATTGCACTGGTCCTTTTATGGTTGCCCTGTTCCTTTTATGTATTGGGCTGGTCCTTTTATGTATTGCGCTGGTCCTTTTATATATTGCGCTGGTACTTTTATGTGTTGCACTGGTCCTTTTATGTGTTGCGCTGGTCCTTTTATGTATTGCGCTGGTTCTTTTATGTGTTGCACTGGTCCTTTTATGTATTGCACTGGTCCTTTTATGTATTGCACTGGTCCTTTTATGTATTGGGCTGGTCCTTTTATGCATTGCGCTGGTCCTTTTATGTATTGCACTGGTCCGTTTATGTATTGCGCTGGTCCTTTTATGCATTGCGCTGGTCCTTTTATGTATTGCGATGGTCCTTTCATGTTTTGCGCTGGTCCTTTTATGTATTGCGCTGGTCCTTTTATGCATTGGGCTGGTCCTTTTATGCATTGCGCTGGTCCTTTTATGCATTGCGCTGGTCCTTTTATGTATTTCGCTGGTCCTTTTATGCATTGGGCTGGTCCTTTTATGCATTGTGCTGGTCCTTTTATGTATTGCGTTGGTCCTTTTATGTGTTGCTCTGGTCCTTTTATGTATTGCGCTGGTCCTTTTATGTCTTGCACTGGTCATTTTATGTATTGGGCTGGTCCTTTTATGCATTGCGCTGGTCCTTTTATGTATTGCACTGGTCCTTTTATGGTTGCGCTGGTCCTTTTATGTATTGGGCTGGTCCTTTTATGTATTGCGCTGGTCCTTTTATGTATTGCGCTGGTCCTTTTATGTATTGCACTGGTCCTTTTATGTATTGGGCTGGTCCTTTTATGTATTGCACTGGTCCTTTTATGTATTGCACTGGTCCTTTTATGTATTGGGCTGGTCCTTTTATGTATTGCACTGGTCCTTTTATGCATTTCGCTGGTCCTTTTATGTATTGCACTGGTCCTTTTATGCATTGCGCTGGTCCTTTTATGTATTTTGCTGGTCCTTTTATGTGTTGCTCTGGTCCTTTTATGTATTGCACTGGTCCTTTTATGTATTGCGCGGTTCCTTTTATGTATTGCACTGGTCCTTTTATGCATTGCGCTGGTCCTTTTATGTTTTGCGCTGGTCCTTTTATGTATTGCGCTGGTCCTTTTATGTATTGCGCTGGTCCTTTTATGCATTGGGCTGGTCCTTTTATGCATTGCGCTGGTCCTTTTATGTATTGCGCTTGTCCTTTTATGCATTGGGCTGTTCCTTTTATGCATTGCGCTGGTCCTTTTATGTATTTTGCTGGTCCTTTTATGCATTGGGCTGGTCCTTTTATGCATTGCGCTGGTCCTTTTATGTATTGCGCTGGTCCTTTTATGTATTGCACTGGTCCTTTTATGGTTGCCCTGGTCCTTTTATGTATTGGGCTGGTCCTTTTTCTGTATTGCGCTGGTCCTTTTATATATTGCGCTGGTTCTTTTATGTGTTGCACTGGTCCTTTTATGTGTTGCGCTGGTCCTTTTATGTATTGCGCTGGTTCTTTTATGTGTTGCACTGGTCCTTTTATGTATTGCACTGGTCCTTTTATGTATTGCACTGGTCCTTTTATGTATTGGGCTGGTCCTTTTATGCATTGCGCTGTTCCTTTTATGTATTGCACTGGTCCGTTTATGTATTGCGCTGTTCCTTTTATGCATTGCGCTGGTCCTTTTATGCATTGCGATGGTCCTTTCATGTTTTTCGCTGGTCCTTTTATGTATTGCGCTGGTCCTTTTATGCATTGGGCTGGTCCTTTTATGCATTGCGCTGGACCTTTTATGTATTGCACTGGTCCTTTTATGCATTGCGCTGGTCCTTTTATGTATTGCGCTGGTCCTTTTATGTGTTGCACTGGTCCTTTTATGTGTTGCGCTGGTCTTTTTATGTATTGCGCTGGTCCTTTTATGTGTTGCACTGGTCCTTTTATGTATTGCACTGGTCCTTTTATGTATTGCACTGGTCCTTTTATGTATTGGGCTGGTCCTTTCATGCATTTTGCTGGTCCTTTTATATATTGCACTGGTCTTTTTATGTATTGGGCTGGTCCTTTTATGCATTGCACTGGTCCTTTTATGCATTGCGCTGGTCCTTTTATGTATTGCACTGGTCCTTTTATGTATTGCGTGGGTCCTTTTATGTATTGCACTCGTCCTTTTATGCATTGGGCTGGTCCTTTTATGCATTGCGCTGGTCCTTTTATGTATTGCGCTTGTCCTTTTATGCATTGGGCTGGTCCTTTTATGCATTGCTCTGGTCCTTTTATGCATTGCGCTGGTCCTTTTATTTATTTTGCTGGTCCTTTTATGCATTGGGCTGGTCCTTTTATGTATTGCGCTTGTCCTTTTATGTATTGGGCTGTTCCTTTTATGCATTGCGCTGGTCCTTTTATGTATTTTGCTGGTCCTTTTATGCATTGGGCTGGTCCTTTTATGCATTGCGCTGGTCCTTTTATGTATTGCGCTGGTCCTTTTATGTATTGCGCTTGTCCTTTTATGCATTGGGCTGGTCCTTTTATGCATTGCTCTGGTCCTTTTATGCATTGCGCTGGTCCTTTTATTTATTTTGCTGGTCCTTTTATGCATTGCGCTGGTCCTTTTATGTATTGCGCTTGTCCTTTTATGCATTGGGCTGTTCCTTTTATGCATTGCGCTGGTCCTTTTATGTATTGCACTGGTCCGTTTATTTATTGCGCTGTTCCTTTTATGCATTGCGCTGGTCCTTTTAAGCAATGCGATGGTCCTTTCATGTTTTTCGCTGGTCCTTTTATGTATTGCGCTGGTCCTTTTATGCATTGGGCTGGTCCTTTTATGCATTGCGCTGGTCCTTTTATGCATTGCGCTGGTCCTTTTATGTATTTCACTGGTCCTTTTATGCATTGGGCTGGTCCTTTTATGTATTGCGCTGGTCCTTTTATGTGTTGCTCTGGTCCTTTTATGTATTGCGCTGGTCCTTTTATGTCTTGCACTGGTCCTTTTATGTATTGGGCTGGTCCTTTTATGCATTGCGCTGGTCCTTTTATGTATTGCACTGGTCCTTTTATGGTTGCGCTGGTCCTTTTATGTATTGGGCTGGTCCTTTTATGTATTGCGCTGGTCCTTTTATGTATTGCACTGGTCCTTTTATGTATTGGGCTGGTCCTTTTATGTATTGCACTGGTCCTTTTATGTATTGCACTGGTCCTTTTATGTATTGGGCTGGTCCTTTTATGCATTGCACTGGTCCTTTTATGCATTGCGCTGGTCCTTTTATGTATTGCACTGGTCCTTTTATGTATTGCGTGGGTCCTTTTATGTATTGCACTGGTCCTTTTATGCATTGGGCTGGTCCTTTTATGCATTGCGCTGGTCCTTTTATGTATTGCGCTTGTCCTTTTATGCATTGGGCTGGTCCTTTTATGCATTGCTCTGGTCCTTTTATGCATTGCGCTGGTCCTTTTATTTATTTTGCTGGTCCTTTTATGCATTGCGCTGGTCCTTTTATGTATTTTGCTGGTCCTTTTATGTATTGCGCTGGTTCCTTTTATGTATTGCACTGGTCCTTTTATGCATTGGGCTGGTCCTTTTATGCATTGCGCTGGTCCTTTTATGTATTGCGCTGGTCCTTTTATGTATTGCACTGGTCCTTTTATGGTTGCGCTGGTCCTTTTATGTATTGGGCTGGTCCTTTTATGTATTGGGCTGGTCCTTTTATGTATTGCGCTGGTCCTATTATGTATTGCACTGGTCCTTTTATGTATTGCGCGGGTCCTTTTATGCATTGCACTGGTCCTTTTATGCATTGCGCTGGTCCTTTTATGTATTGCACTGGTCCTTTTATGTATTGCGTGGGTCCTTTTATGTATTGCACTGGTCCTTTTATGCATTGAGCAGGTCTTTTTATGCATTGCGCTGGTCCTTTTATGTATTGCGCTTGTCCTTTTATGCATTGGGCTGGTCCTTTTATGCATTGCTCTGGTCCTTTTATGCATTGCGCTGGTCCTTTTTTTTATTTTGCTGGTCCTTTTATGCATTGCGCTGGTCCTTTTATGTATTTTGCTGGTCCTTTTATGTATTGCGCTGGTTCCTTTTATGTATTGCACTGGTCCTTTTATGGTTGCGCTGGTCCTTTTATGTATTGGGCTGGTCCTTTTATGTATTGCGCTGGTCCTTTTATGTATTGCGCTGGTACTTTTATGTATTGCGCTGGTCCTTTTATGTGTTGCACTGGTCCTTTTATGTGTTGCGCTGGTCCTTTTATGTATTGCGCTGGTCCTTTTATGTGTTGCACTGGTCCTTTTATGTATTGCACTGGTCCTTTTATGTATTGCACTGGTCCTTTTATGTATTGGGCTGGTCCTTTTATGCATTGCGCTGGTCCTTTTATGTATTGCACTGGTCCGTTTATGTATTGCGCTGGTCCTTTTATGCATTGCGCTGGTCCTTTTATGTTTTGCGCTGGTCCTTTTATGTATTGCGCTGGTCCTTTTATGCATTGGGCTGGTCCTTTTATGTTTTGCGCTTGTCCTTTTATGTATTGCGCTGGTCCTTTTATGCATTGCGCTGGTCCTTTTATGCATTGCGTTTTTCCTTTTATGTATTTCGCTGGTCCTTTTATGCATTGGGCTGGTCCTTTTATGCATTGCGCTGGTCCTTTTATGTGTTGCACTGGTCCTTTTATGTATTGGGCTGGTCCTTTTATGCATTGCGCTGGTCCTTTTATGTATTGCACTGGTCCGTTTATGTATTGCGCTGGTCCTTTTATGCATTGCGCTGGTCCTTTTATGCATTGCGCTGGTCCTTTTATGTGTTTCACTGGTCCTTTTATGTGTTGCGCTGGTCTTTTTATGTATTGCGCTGGTCCTTTTATGTGTTGCACTGGTCCTTTTATGTATTGCACTGGTCCTTTTATGTATTGCACTGGTCCTTTTATGTATTGGGCTGGTCCTTTTATGCATTGCGCTGGTCCTTTTATGTATTGCACTGGTCCTTTTATGTATTGGGCTGGTCCTTTTATGTATTGCACTGGTCCTTTTATGCATTGCGCTGGTCCTTTTATGTATTGCACTGGTCCTTTTATGTATTGCGCGGGTCCTTTTATGTATTGCACTGGTCCTTTTATGCATTGCGCTGGTCCTTTTATGTTTTGCGCTGGTCCTTTTATGTATTGCGCTGGTACTTTTATGCATTGGGCTGGTCCTTTTATGCATTGCGCTGGTCCTTTTATGTATTGCGCTTGTCCTCTTATGCATTGGGCTGGTCCTTTTATGCATTGCGCTGGTCCTTTTATGTATTTTGCTGGTCCTTTTATGCATTGGGCTGCTCCTTTTATGCATTGCGCTGGTCCTTTTATGTATTGCGCTGGTCCTTTTATGTATTGCACTGGTCCTTTTATGGTTGCCCTGTTCCTTTTATGTATTGGGCTGGTCCTTTTATGTATTGCGCTGGTCCTTTTATATATTGCGCTGGTACTTTTATGTGTTGCACTGGTCCTTTTATGTGTTGCGCTGGTCCTTTTATGTATTGCGCTGGTTCTTTTATGTGTTGCACTGGTCCTTTTATGTATTGCACTGGTCCTTTTATGTATTGCACTGGTCCTTTTATGTATTGGGCTGGTCCTTTTATGCATTGCGCTGGTCCTTTTATGTATTGCACTGGTCCGTTTATGTATTGCGCTGGTCCTTTTATGCATTGCGCTGGTCCTTTTATGTATTGCGATGGTCCTTTCATGTTTTGCGCTGGTCCTTTTATGTATTGCGCTGGTCCTTTTATGCATTGGGCTGGTCCTTTTATGCATTGCGCTGGTCCTTTTATGCATTGCGCTGGTCCTTTTATGTATTTCGCTGGTCCTTTTATGCATTGGGCTGGTCCTTTTATGCATTGTGCTGGTCCTTTTATGTATTGCGTTGGTCCTTTTATGTGTTGCTCTGGTCCTTTTATGTATTGCGCTGGTCCTTTTATGTCTTGCACTGGTCATTTTATGTATTGGGCTGGTCCTTTTATGCATTGCGCTGGTCCTTTTATGTATTGCACTGGTCCTTTTATGGTTGCGCTGGTCCTTTTATGTATTGGGCTGGTCCTTTTATGTATTGCGCTGGTCCTTTTATGTATTGCGCTGGTCCTTTTATGTATTGCACTGGTCCTTTTATGTATTGGGCTGGTCCTTTTATGTATTGCACTGGTCCTTTTATGTATTGCACTGGTCCTTTTATGTATTGGGCTGGTCCTTTTATGTATTGCACTGGTCCTTTTATGCATTTCGCTGGTCCTTTTATGTATTGCACTGGTCCTTTTATGCATTGCGCTGGTCCTTTTATGTATTTTGCTGGTCCTTTTATGTGTTGCTCTGGTCCTTTTATGTATTGCACTGGTCCTTTTATGTATTGCGCGGTTCCTTTTATGTATTGCACTGGTCCTTTTATGCATTGCGCTGGTCCTTTTATGTTTTGCGCTGGTCCTTTTATGTATTGCGCTGGTCCTTTTATGTATTGCGCTGGTCCTTTTATGCATTGGGCTGGTCCTTTTATGCATTGCGCTGGTCCTTTTATGTATTGCGCTTGTCCTTTTATGCATTGGGCTGTTCCTTTTATGCATTGCGCTGGTCCTTTTATGTATTTTGCTGGTCCTTTTATGCATTGGGCTGGTCCTTTTATGCATTGCGCTGGTCCTTTTATGTATTGCGCTGGTCCTTTTATGTATTGCACTGGTCCTTTTATGGTTGCCCTGGTCCTTTTATGTATTGGGCTGGTCCTTTTTCTGTATTGCGCTGGTCCTTTTATATATTGCGCTGGTTCTTTTATGTGTTGCACTGGTCCTTTTATGTGTTGCGCTGGTCCTTTTATGTATTGCGCTGGTTCTTTTATGTGTTGCACTGGTCCTTTTATGTATTGCACTGGTCCTTTTATGTATTGCACTGGTCCTTTTATGTATTGGGCTGGTCCTTTTATGCATTGCGCTGTTCCTTTTATGTATTGCACTGGTCCGTTTATGTATTGCGCTGTTCCTTTTATGCATTGCGCTGGTCCTTTTATGCATTGCGATGGTCCTTTCATGTTTTTCGCTGGTCCTTTTATGTATTGCGCTGGTCCTTTTATGCATTGGGCTGGTCCTTTTATGCATTGCGCTGGACCTTTTATGTATTGCACTGGTCCTTTTATGCATTGCGCTGGTCCTTTTATGTATTGCGCTGGTCCTTTTATGTGTTGCACTGGTCCTTTTATGTGTTGCGCTGGTCTTTTTATGTATTGCGCTGGTCCTTTTATGTGTTGCACTGGTCCTTTTATGTATTGCACTGGTCCTTTTATGTATTGCACTGGTCCTTTTATGTATTGGGCTGGTCCTTTCATGCATTTTGCTGGTCCTTTTATATATTGCACTGGTCTTTTTATGTATTGGGCTGGTCCTTTTATGCATTGCACTGGTCCTTTTATGCATTGCGCTGGTCCTTTTATGTATTGCACTGGTCCTTTTATGTATTGCGTGGGTCCTTTTATGTATTGCACTCGTCCTTTTATGCATTGGGCTGGTCCTTTTATGCATTGCGCTGGTCCTTTTATGTATTGCGCTTGTCCTTTTATGCATTGGGCTGGTCCTTTTATGCATTGCTCTGGTCCTTTTATGCATTGCGCTGGTCCTTTTATTTATTTTGCTGGTCCTTTTATGCATTGGGCTGGTCCTTTTATGTATTGCGCTTGTCCTTTTATGTATTGGGCTGTTCCTTTTATGCATTGCGCTGGTCCTTTTATGTATTTTGCTGGTCCTTTTATGCATTGGGCTGGTCCTTTTATGCATTGCGCTGGTCCTTTTATGTATTGCGCTGGTCCTTTTATGTATTGCGCTTGTCCTTTTATGCATTGGGCTGGTCCTTTTATGCATTGCTCTGGTCCTTTTATGCATTGCGCTGGTCCTTTTATTTATTTTGCTGGTCCTTTTATGCATTGCGCTGGTCCTTTTATGTATTGCGCTTGTCCTTTTATGCATTGGGCTGTTCCTTTTATGCATTGCGCTGGTCCTTTTATGTATTGCACTGGTCCGTTTATTTATTGCGCTGTTCCTTTTATGCATTGCGCTGGTCCTTTTAAGCAATGCGATGGTCCTTTCATGTTTTTCGCTGGTCCTTTTATGTATTGCGCTGGTCCTTTTATGCATTGGGCTGGTCCTTTTATGCATTGCGCTGGTCCTTTTATGCATTGCGCTGGTCCTTTTATGTATTTCACTGGTCCTTTTATGCATTGGGCTGGTCCTTTTATGTATTGCGCTGGTCCTTTTATGTGTTGCTCTGGTCCTTTTATGTATTGCGCTGGTCCTTTTATGTCTTGCACTGGTCCTTTTATGTATTGGGCTGGTCCTTTTATGCATTGCGCTGGTCCTTTTATGTATTGCACTGGTCCTTTTATGGTTGCGCTGGTCCTTTTATGTATTGGGCTGGTCCTTTTATGTATTGCGCTGGTCCTTTTATGTATTGCACTGGTCCTTTTATGTATTGGGCTGGTCCTTTTATGTATTGCACTGGTCCTTTTATGTATTGCACTGGTCCTTTTATGTATTGGGCTGGTCCTTTTATGCATTGCACTGGTCCTTTTATGCATTGCGCTGGTCCTTTTATGTATTGCACTGGTCCTTTTATGTATTGCGTGGGTCCTTTTATGTATTGCACTGGTCCTTTTATGCATTGGGCTGGTCCTTTTATGCATTGCGCTGGTCCTTTTATGTATTGCGCTTGTCCTTTTATGCATTGGGCTGGTCCTTTTATGCATTGCTCTGGTCCTTTTATGCATTGCGCTGGTCCTTTTATTTATTTTGCTGGTCCTTTTATGCATTGCGCTGGTCCTTTTATGTATTTTGCTGGTCCTTTTATGTATTGCGCTGGTTCCTTTTATGTATTGCACTGGTCCTTTTATGCATTGGGCTGGTCCTTTTATGCATTGCGCTGGTCCTTTTATGTATTGCGCTGGTCCTTTTATGTATTGCACTGGTCCTTTTATGGTTGCGCTGGTCCTTTTATGTATTGGGCTGGTCCTTTTATGTATTGGGCTGGTCCTTTTATGTATTGCGCTGGTCCTATTATGTATTGCACTGGTCCTTTTATGTATTGCGCGGGTCCTTTTATGCATTGCACTGGTCCTTTTATGCATTGCGCTGGTCCTTTTATGTATTGCACTGGTCCTTTTATGTATTGCGTGGGTCCTTTTATGTATTGCACTGGTCCTTTTATGCATTGAGCAGGTCTTTTTATGCATTGCGCTGGTCCTTTTATGTATTGCGCTTGTCCTTTTATGCATTGGGCTGGTCCTTTTATGCATTGCTCTGGTCCTTTTATGCATTGCGCTGGTCCTTTTTTTTATTTTGCTGGTCCTTTTATGCATTGCGCTGGTCCTTTTATGTATTTTGCTGGTCCTTTTATGTATTGCGCTGGTTCCTTTTATGTATTGCACTGGTCCTTTTATGGTTGCGCTGGTCCTTTTATGTATTGGGCTGGTCCTTTTATGTATTGCGCTGGTCCTTTTATGTATTGCGCTGGTACTTTTATGTATTGCGCTGGTCCTTTTATGTGTTGCACTGGTCCTTTTATGTGTTGCGCTGGTCCTTTTATGTATTGCGCTGGTCCTTTTATGTGTTGCACTGGTCCTTTTATGTATTGCACTGGTCCTTTTATGTATTGCACTGGTCCTTTTATGTATTGGGCTGGTCCTTTTATGCATTGCGCTGGTCCTTTTATGTATTGCACTGGTCCGTTTATGTATTGCGCTGGTCCTTTTATGCATTGCGCTGGTCCTTTTATGTTTTGCGCTGGTCCTTTTATGTATTGCGCTGGTCCTTTTATGCATTGGGCTGGTCCTTTTATGTTTTGCGCTTGTCCTTTTATGTATTGCGCTGGTCCTTTTATGCATTGCGCTGGTCCTTTTATGCATTGCGTTTTTCCTTTTATGTATTTCGCTGGTCCTTTTATGCATTGGGCTGGTCCTTTTATGCATTGCGCTGGTCCTTTTATGTGTTGCACTGGTCCTTTTATGTATTGGGCTGGTCCTTTTATGCATTGCGCTGGTCCTTTTATGTATTGCACTGGTCCGTTTATGTATTGCGCTGGTCCTTTTATGCATTGCGCTGGTCCTTTTATGCATTGCGCTGGTCCTTTTATGTTTTGCGCTGGTCCTTTTATGTATTGCGCTGGTCCTTTTATGCATTGGGCTGGTCCTTTTATGCATTGCGCTGGTCCTTTTATGCATTGCGCTGGTCCTTTTATGTATTTCGCTGGTCCTTTTATGCATTGCGCTGGTCCTTTTATGTATTGCGCTGGTCCTTTTATGCATTGGGCTGGTCCTTTTATGTATTGCGCTGGTCCTTTTATGTATTGCACTGGTCCTTTTATGTATTGGGCTGGTCCTTTTATGTATTGCACTGGTCCTTTTATGTATTGCACTGGTCCTTTTATGTATTGGGCTGGTCCTTTTATGTATTGCGCTGGTCCTTTTATGTGTTGCACTGGTCCTTTTATGTATTGCACTGGTCCTTTTATGTATTGCACTGGACCTTTTATGTATTGGGCTGGTCCTTTTATGCATTGCGCTGGTCCTTTTATGTATTGCACTGGTCCTTTTATGTATTGGGCTGGTCCTTTTATGTATTGCACTGGTCCTTTTATGCATTGCGCTGGTCCTTTTATGTATTGCACTGGTCCTTTTATGTATTGCGCGGGTCCTTTTATGTATTGCACTGGTCCTTTTATGCATTGCGCTGGTCCTTTTATGTTTTGCGCTGGTCCTTTTATGTATTGCGCTGGTCCTTTTATGCATTGCGCTGGTCCTTTTATGCATTGCGCTGGTCCTTTTATGTATTGCGCTTGTCCTCTTATGCATTGGGCTGGTCCTTTTATGCATTGCGCTGGTCCTTTTATGTATTTTGCTGGTCCTTTTATGCATTGGGCTGCTCCTTTTATGCATTGCGCTGGTCCTTTTATGTATTGCGCTGGTCCTTTTATGTATTGCACTGGTCCTTTTAAGGTTGCCCTGTTCCTTTTATGTATTGGGCTGGTCCTTTTATGTATTGCGCTGGTCCTTTTATAAATTGCGCTGGTACTTTTATGTGTTGCACTGGTCCTTTTATGTGTTGCGCTGGTCCTTTTATGTATTGCGCTGGTTCTTTTATGTGTTGCACTGGTCCTTTTATGTATTGCACTGGTCCTTTTATGTATTGCACTGGTCCTTTTATGTATTGGGCTGGTCCTTTTATGCATTGCGCTGGTCCTTTTATGTATTGCACTGGTCCTTTTATGTATTGCACTGGTCCTTTTATGTATTGGGCTGGTCCTTTTATGTATTGCACTGGTCCGTTTATGTATTGCGCTGGTCCTTTTATGCATTGCGCTGGTCCTTTTATGTATTGCGATGGTCCTTTCATGTTTTGCGCTGGTCCTTTTATGTATTGCGCTGGTCCTTTTATGCATTGGGCTGGTCCTTTTATGCATTGCGCTGGTCCTTTTATGCATTGCGCTGGTCCTTTTATGTATTTCGCTGGTCCTTTTATGCATTGGGCTGGTCCTTTTATGCATTGCGCTGGTCCTTTTATGTATTGCGTTGGTCCTTTTATGTGTTGCTCTGGTCCTTTTATGTATTGCGCTGGTCCTTTTATGTCTTGCACTGGTCATTTTATGTATTGGGCTGGTCCTTTTATGCATTGCGCTGGTCCTTTTATGTATTGCACTGGTCCTTTTATGGTTGCGCTGGTCCTTTTATGTATTGGGCTGGTCCTTTTATGTATTGCGCTGGTCCTTTTATGTATTGCGCTGGTCCTTTTATGTATTGCACTGGTCCTTTTATGTATTGGGCTGGTCCTTTTATGTATTGCACTGGTCCTTTTATGTATTGCACTGGTCCTTTTATGTATTGGGCTGGTCCTTTTATGTATTGCACTGGTCCTTTTATGTATTTCGCTGGTCCTTTTATGTATTGCACTGGTCCTTTTATGCATTGCGCTGGTCCTTTTATGTATTTTGCTGGTCCTTTTATGTGTTGCTCTGGTCCTTTTATGTATTGCACTGGTCCTTTTATGTATTGCGCGGTTCCTTTTATGTATTGCACTGGTCCTTTTATGCATTGCGCTGGTCCTTTTATGTTTTGCGCTGGTCCTTTTATGTATTGCGCTGGTCCTTTTATGTATTGCGCTGGTCCTTTTATGCATTGGGCTGGTCCTTTTATGCATTGCGCTGGTCCTTTTATGTATTGCGCTTGTCCTTTTATGCATTGGGCTGTTCCTGATATGCATTGCGCTGGTCCTTTTATGTATTTTGCTGGTCCTTTTATGCATTGGGCTGGTCCTTTTATGCATTGCGCTGGTCCTTTTATGTATTGCGCTGGTCCTTTTATGTATTGCACTGGTCCTTTTATGGTTGCCCTGGTCCTTTTATGTATTGGGCTGGTCCTTTTTCTGTATTGCGCTGGTCCTTTTATATATTGCGCTGGTACTTTTATGTGTTGCACTGGTCCTTTTATGTGTTGCGCTGGTCCTTTTATGTATTGCGCTGGTTCTTTTATGTGTTGCACTGGTCCTTTTATGTATTGCACTGGTCCTTTTATGTATTGCACTGGTCCTTTTATGTATTGGGCTGGTCCTTTTATGCATTGCGCTGTTCCTTTTATGTATTGCACTGGTCCGTTTATGTATTGCGCTGTTCCTTTTATGCATTGCGCTGGTCCTTTTATGCATTGCGATGGTCCTTTCATGTTTTTCGCTGGTCCTTTTATGTATTGCGCTGGTCCTTTTATGCATTGGGCTGGTCCTTTTATGCATTGCGCTGGACCTTTTATGTATTGCACTGGTCCTTTTATGCATTGCGCTGGTCCTTTTATGTATTGCGCTGGTCCTTTTATGTGTTGCACTGGTCCTTTTATGTGTTGCGCTGGTCTTTTTATGTATTGCGCTGGTCCTTTTATGTGTTGCACTGGTCCTTTTATGTATTGCACTGGTCCTTTTATGTATTGCACTGGTCCTTTTATGTATTGGGCTGGTCCTTTCATGCATTTTGCTGGTCCTTTTATATATTGCACTGGTCTTTTTATGTATTGGGCTGGTCCTTTTATGCATTGCACTGGTCCTTTTATGCATTGCGCTGGTCCTTTTATGTATTGCACTGGTCCTTTTATGTATTGCGTGGGTCCTTTTATGTATTGCACTGGTCCTTTTATGCATTGGGCTGGTCCTTTTATGCATTGCGCTGGTCCTTTTATGTATTGCGCTTGTCCTTTTATGCATTGGGCTGGTCCTTTTATGCATTGCTCTGGTCCTTTTATGCATTGCGCTGGTCCTTTTATTTATTTTGCTGGTCCTTTTATGCATTGGGCTGGTCCTTTTATGTATTGCGCTTGTCCTTTTATGTATTGGGCTGTTCCTTTTATGCATTGCGCTGGTCCTTTTATGTATTTTGCTGGTCCTTTTATGCATTGGGCTGGTCCTTTTATGCATTGCGCTGGTCCTTTTATGTATTGCGCTGGTCCTTTTATGTATTGCGCTTGTCCTTTTATGCATTGGGCTGGTCCTTTTATGCATTGCTCTGGTCCTTTTATGCATTGCGCTGGTCCTTTTATTTATTTTGCTGGTCCTTTTATGCATTGCGCTGGTCCTTTTATGTATTGCGCTTGTCCTTTTATGCATTGGGCTGTTCCTTTTATGCATTGCGCTGGTCCTTTTATGTATTGCACTGGTCCGTTTATTTATTGCGCTGTTCCTTTTATGCATTGCGCTGGTCCTTTTAAGCATTGCGATGGTCCTTTCATGTTTTTCGCTGGTCCTTTTATGTATTGCGCTGGTCCTTTTATGCATTGGGCTGGTCCTTTTATGCATTGCGCTGGTCCTTTTATGCATTGCGCTGGTCCTTTTATGTATTTCACTGGTCCTTTTATGCATTGGGCTGGTCCTTTTATGTATTGCGCTGGTCCTTTTATGTGTTGCTCTGGTCCTTTTATGTATTGCGCTGGTCCTTTTATGTCTTGCACTGGTCCTTTTATGTATTGGGCTGGTCCTTTTATGCATTGCGCTGGTCCTTTTATGTATTGCACTGGTCCTTTTATGGTTGCGCTGGTCCTTTTATGTATTGGGCTGGTCCTTTTATGTATTGCGCTGGTCCTTTTATGTATTGCACTGGTCCTTTTATGTATTGGGCTGGTCCTTTTATGTATTGCACTGGTCCTTTTATGTATTGCACTGGTCCTTTTATGTATTGGGCTGGTCCTTTTATGTATTGCACTGGTCCTTTTATGCATTGCGCTGGTCCTTTTATGTATTGCACTGGTCCTTTTATGCATTACGCTGGTCCTTTTATGTATTGCGCTGGTCCTTTTATGTGTTGCACTGGTCCTTTTATGTGTTGCGCTGGTCTTTTTATGTATTGCGCTAGTCCTTTTATGTATTGCACTGGTCCTTTTATGTATTGGGCTGGTCCTTTTATGCATTGCACTGGTCCTTTTATGCATTGCGCTGGTCCTTTTATGTATTGCACTGGTCCTTTTATGTATTGCGTGGGTCCTTTTATGTATTGCACTGGTCCTTTTATGCATTGGGCTGGTCCTATTATGCATTGCGCTGGTCCTTTTATGTATTGCGCTTGTCCTTTTATGCATTGGGCTGGTCCTTTTATGCATTGCTCTGGTCCTTTTATGCATTGCGCTGGTCCTTTTATTTATTTTGCTGGTCCTTTTATGCATTGCGCTGGTCCTTTTATGTATTTTGCTGGTCCTTTTATGTATTGCGCTGGTTCCTTTTATGTATTGCACTGGTCCTTTTATGGTTGCGCTGGTCCTTTTATGTATTGGGCTGGTCCTTTTATGTATTGCGCTGGTCCTTTTATGGTTGCGCTGGTCCTTTTATGTATTGGGCTGGTCCTTTTATGTATTGCGCTGGTCCTTTTATGTATTGCGCTGGTCCTTTTATGTGTTGCATTGGTCCTTTTATGTATTGGGCTGGTCCTTTTATGCATTGCGCTGGTCCTTTTATGTATTGCACTGGTCCTTTTATGTATTGGGCTGGTCATTTTATGTATTGCACTGGTCCTTTTATGCATTGCGCGGGTCCTTTTATGTATTGCACTGGTCCTTTTATGCATTGCGCTGGTCCTTTTATGTTTTGCGCTGGTCCTTTTATGTATTGCGCTGGTCCTTTTATGTATTGCGCTGGTCCTTTTATGCATTGGGCTGGTCCTTTTATGTATTGCACTGGTCCTTTTATGTATTGGGCTGGTCCTTTTATGCATTGCGCTGGTCCTTTTATTTATTGCACTGGTCCGTTTATGTATTGCGCTGGTCCTTTTATGCATTGCGCTGGTCCTTTTATGCATTGCGCTGGTCCTTTTATGTTTTGCGCTGGTCCTTTTATGTATTGCGCTTGTCCTTTTATGCATTGGGCTGGTCCTTTTATGCATTGCTCTGGTCCTTTTATGCATTGCGCTGGTCCTTTTATTTATTTTGCTGGTCCTTTTATGCATTGCGCTGGTCCTTTTATGTATTTTGCTGGTCCTTTTATGTATTGCACTGGTCCTTTTATGTATTGCGTTGGTCCTTTTATGTTTTGCACTGGTCCTTTTATGCATTGGGCTGGTCCTTTTATGCATTGCGCTGGTCCTTTTATGTATTGCGCTTGTCCTTTTATGCATTGGGCTGGTCCTTTTATGCATTGCTCTGGTCCTTTTATGCATTGCGCTGGTCCTTTTTTTTATTTTGCTGGTCCTTTTATGCATTGCGCTGGTCCTTTTATGTATTTTGCTGGTCCTTTTATGTATTGCGCTGGTTCCTTTTATGTATTGCACTGGTCCTTTTATGGTTGCGCTGGTCCTTTTATGTATTGGGCTGGTCCTTTTATGTATTGCGCTGGTCCTTTTATGTATTGCGCTGGTCCTTTTATGTATTGCGCTGGTCCTTTTATGTGTTACACTGGTCCTTTTATGTGTTGCGCTGGTCCTTTTATGTATTGCGCTGGTCCTTTTATGTGTTGCACTGGTCCTTTTATGTATTGCACTGGTCCTTTTATGTATTGCACTGGTCCTTTTATGTATTGGGCTGGTCCTTTTATGCATTGCGCTGGTCCTTTTATGTATTGCACTGGTCCGTTTATGTATTGCGCTGGTCCTTTTATGCATTGCGCTGGTCCTTTTATGCATTGCGTTTTTCCTTTTATGTATTTCGCTGGTCCTTTTATGCATTGGGCTGGTCCTTTTATGCATTGCGCTGGTCCTTTTATGTGTTGCGCTGGTCCTTTTATGTATTGCACTGGTCCTTTTATGGTTGCGCTGGTCCTTTTATGTATTGGGCTGGTCCTTTTATGTATTGCGCTGGTCCTTTTATGTATTGCGCTGGTCCTTTTATGTGTTGCTCTGGTCCTTTTATGTGTTGCGCTGGTCCTTTTATGTCTTGCATTGGTCCTTTTATGTATTGGGCTGGTCCTTTTATGCATTGCGCTGGTCCTTTTATGTATTGCACTGGTCCTTTTATGTATTGGGCTGGTCATTTTATGTATTGCACTGGTCCTTTTATGCATTGCGCGGGTCCTTTTATGCATTGCGCTGGTCCTTTTATGCATTGCGCTGGTCCTTTTATGTTTTGCGCTGGTCCTTTTATGTATTGCGCTGGTCCTTTTATGCATTGGGCTGGTCCTTTTATGTATTGCACTGGTCCTTTTATGTATTGGGCTGGTCCTTTTATGCATTGCGCTGGTCCTTTTATGTATTGCACTGGTCCGTTTATGTATTGCGCTGGTCCTTTTATGCATTGCGCTGGTCCTTTTATGCATTGCGCTGGTCCTTTTATGTTTTGCGCTGGTCCTTTTATGTATTGCGCTGGTCCTTTTATGCATTGGGCTTGTCCTTTTATGCATTGCGCTGGTCCTTTTATGCATTGCGCTGGTCCTTTTATGCATTGCGCTGGTCCTTTTATGTATTGCGCTGGTCCTTTTATGCATTGGGCTGGTCCTTTTATGCATTTCGCTGGTCCTTTTATGTATTGCGCTGGTCCTTTTATGTATTGCACTGGTCCTTTTATGGTTGCGCTGGTCCTTTTATGTATTGGGCTGGTCCTTTTATGTATTGGGCTGGTCCTTTTATGTATTGCGCTGGTCCTATTATGTATTGCACTGGTCCTTTTATGTATTGCGCGTGTCCTTTTATGTATTGCGCTGGTCCTTTTATGCATTGCGCTGGTCCTTTTATGTTTTGCGCTGGTCCTTTTATGTATTGCGCTGGTCCTTTTATGCATTGGGCTGGTCCTTTTATGCATTGCGCTGATCCTTTTATGTATTGCGCTTGTCCTTTTATGCATTGGGCTGGTCCTTTTATGTATTGCGCTGGTCCTTTTATGTATTGCACTGGTCCTTTTATGGTTGGGCTGTTCCTTTTATGTATTGGGCTGGTCCTTTTATGTATTGCGCTGGTCCTTTTATGTATTGCGCTGGTCCTTTTATGTGTTGCACTGGTCCTTTTATGTGTTGCGCTGGTCCTTTTATGTATTGCGCTGGTCCTTTTATGTGTTGCACTGGTCCTTTTATGTATTGCACTGGTCCTTTTATGTATTGCACTGGTCCTTTTATGTATTGGGCTGGTCCTTTTATGCATTGCTCTGGTCCTTTTATGTATTGCACTGGTCCTTTTATATATTGTGCTGGTCCTTTTATGTATTGCGCTGGTCCTTTTATGCATTGCGCTGGTCCTTTTATGTATTGCACTGATCCTTTTATGTGTTGCACTGGTCCTTTTATGTATTGCGCTGGTCCTTTTATGTGTTGCACTGGTCCTTTTATGTATTGCGCTGGTCCTTTTATGCATTGCGCTGGTCCTTTTATGTATTGCGCTGGTCCTTTTATGCATTGCGCTGGTCCTTTTATATATTGCTCTGGTCCTTTTATGTGTTGCACTGGTCCTTTTATGTATTGCGCTGGTCCTTTTATGCATTGTGCTGGTCGTTTTATGTATTGCGCTGGTCCTTTTATGTATTGCACTGGTCCTTTTATGTGTTGCACTGGTCCGTTTATGTATTGCGCTGGTCCTTTTATGTATTTCACTGGTCCTTTTATGCATTGCGCTGGTCCTTTTATGTATTTCACTGGTCCTTTTATGGTTGCGCTGGTCCTTTTATGTATTGGGCTGGTCATTTTATGCATTGCGCTGGTCTTTTTATGTATTGCACTGGTCCTTTTATGTGTTGCGCTGGTCCTTGTATGTATTGCGCTGGTCCTTTTATGTGTTGCGCTGGTCATTTTATGCATTGCGCTGGTCCTTTTATGTGTTGCGCTGGTCTTTTTATGTATTGCGCTGGTCCTTTTATGTGTTGCACTGGTCCTTTTATGTTTTGTGCTGGTCTTTTTATGTATTGCGCTGGTCCTTTTATTAATTGCACTGGTCCTTTGATGTATTGCGCTGGTCCTTTTATGTATTGCGCTGGTCCTTTTATGCATTGGGCTGGTCCTTTTTTGCATTGCGCTGGTCCTTTTATGTGTTGCGCTGGTCTTTTTATGTATTGCGCTGGTCCTTTTATGTGTTGCACTGGTCCTTTTATGGTTGCGCTTGTCCTTTTATGTATTGCACTGGTCCTTTTATGTATTGCGCTGGTCCTTTTATGTATTGGGCTGGTCCTTTTATGTATTGGGCTGGTCCTTTTATGTATTGCGCTGGTCCTTTTATGTATTGCGCTGGTCTTTTTATGTATTGGGCTGGTCCTTTTATGTATTGGGCTGGTCCTTTTATGTATTGCGCTGGTCCTTTTATGTATTGCGCTGGTCTTTTTATGTATTGGGCTGGTCCTTTTATGTGTTGCACTGATCCTTTTATGTGTTGCACTGGTCCTTTTATGTGTTGCACTGGTCCTTTTATGTGTTGCGCTGGTCCTTTTATGTGTTGCACTGGTCCTTTTATGTGTTGCGCTGGTCCTTTTATGTGTTGCACTGGTCCTTTTATGTGTTGCACTGGTCCTTTTATGTGTTGCACTGATCCTTTTATGTGTTGCACTGGTCCTTTTATGTATTGCGCTGGTCCTTTTATGCATTGCGCTGGTCCTTTTATGTATTGCGCTGGTCCTTTTATGTGTTGCGCTGGTCCTTTTATGTGTTGCACTGGTCCTTTTATGTGTTGCACTGGTCCTTTTATGTGTTGCGCTGGTCCTTTTATGTGTTGCGCTGGTCCTTTTATGTGTTGCACTGGTCCTTTTATGTATTGCACTGGTCCTTTTATGTATTGCACTGGTCCTTTTATGTATTGCGCTGGTCCTTTTATGTGTTGCACTGGTCCTTTTATGTATTGCGCTGGTCCTTTTATGTGTTGCACTGGTCCTTTTATGTGTTGCGCTGGTCCTTTTATGTATTGCGCTGGTCCTTTTATGTGTTGCACTGGTCCTTTTATGTATTGCGCTGGTCCTTTTATGTGTTGCGCTGGTCCTTTTATGTGTTGCGCTGGTCCTTTTATGTGTTGCACTGGTCCTTTTATGTATTGCGCTGGTCCTTTTATGTGTTGCACTGGTCCTTTTATGTGTTGCACTGGTCATTTTATGTATTGGGCTGGTCCTTTTATGTATTGCGCTGGTCCTTTTATGTATTGCACTGGTCCTTTTATGTATTGCGCTGGTCCTTTTATGTGTTGCACTGGTCCTTTTATGTATTGCGCTGGTCCTTTTATGTGTTGCACTGGTCCTTTTATGTGTTGCGCTGGTCCTTTTATGTATTGCGCTGGTCCTTTTATGTGTTGCACTGGTCCTTTTATGTATTGCGCTGGTCCTTTTATGTGTTGCGCTGGTCCTTTTATGTGTTGCGCTGGTCCTTTTATGTATTGCGCTGGTCCTTTTATGTGTTGCACTGGTCCTTTTATGTATTGCGCTGGTCCTTTTATGTGTTGCACTGGTCCTTTTATGTGTTGCGCTGGTCCTTTTATGTATTGCGCTGGTCCTTTTATGTGTTGCGCTGGTCCTTTTATGTGTTGCGCTGGTCCTTTTATGTATTGCACTGGTCCTTTTATGTGTTGCGCTGGTCCTTTTATGTGTTGCGCTGGTCCTTTTATGTGTTGCGCTGGTCCTTTTATGTGTTGCGCTGGTCCTTTTATGTATTGCACTGGTCCTTTTATGTGTTGCGCTGGTCCTTTTATGTGTTGCGCTGGTCCTTTTATGTGTTGCGCTGGTCCTTTTATGTGTTGCGCTGGTCCTTTTATGTATTGCGCTGGTCCTTTTATGTGTTGCACTGGTCCTTTTATGTGTTGCGCTGGTCCTTTTATGTATTGCGCTGGTCCTTTTATGTGTTGCGCTGGTCCTTTTATGTGTTGCGCTGGTCCTTTTATGTATTGCACTGGTCCTTTTATGTGTTGCGCTGGTCCTTTTATGTGTTGCGCTGGTCCTTTTATGTGTTGCGCTGGTCCTTTTATGTGTTGCGCTGGTCCTTTTATGTATTGCGCTGGTCCTTTTATGTGTTGCACTGGTCCTTTTATGTGTTGCGCTGGTCCTTTTATGTATTGCACTGGTCCGTTTATGTGTTGCGCTGGTCCTTTTATGTATTGCGCTGGTCCTTTTATGTGTTGCACTGGTCCTTTTATGTATTGCGCTGGTCCTTTTATGTGTTGCACTGGTCCTTTTATGTGTTGCACTGGTCCTTTTATGTGTTGCACTGGTCCTTTTATGTGTTGCACTGGTCCTTTTATGTGTTGCACTGGTCCTTTTATGTATTGCACTGGTCCGTTTATGTATTGCGCGGGTCCTTTTATGTATTGCGCTGGTCCTTTTATGTGTTGCGCTGGTCCTTTTATGTGTTGCACTGGTCCTTTTATGTATTGCGCTGGTCCTTTTATGTGTTGCACTGGTCCTTTTATGTATTGCACTGGTCCTTTTATGTGTTGCGCTGGTCCTTTTATGTGTTGCGCTGGTCCTTTTATGTGTTGCGCTGGTCCTTTTATGTATTGCGCTGGTCCTTTTATGTGTTGCACTGGTCCTTTTATGTGTTGCGCTGGTCCTTTTATGTATTGCGCTGGTCCTTTTATGTGTTGCGCTGGTCCTTTTATGTGTTGCGCTGGTCCTTTTATGTATTGCACTGGTCCTTTTATGTGTTGCGCTGGTCCTTTTATGTGTTGCGCTGGTCCTTTTATGTGTTGCGCTGGTCCTTTTATGTGTTGCGCTGGTCCTTTTATGTGTTGCGCTGGTCCTTTTATGTATTGCACTGGTCCTTTTATGTGTTGCGCTGGTCCTTTTATGTGTTGCGCTGGTCCTTTTATGTGTTGCGCTGGTCCTTTTATGTGTTGCGCTGGTCCTTTTATGTATTGCGCTGGTCCTTTTATGTGTTGCACTGGTCCTTTTATGTGTTGCGCTGGTCCTTTTATGTATTGCACTGGTCCGTTTATGTGTTGCGCTGGTCCTTTTATGTATTGCGCGGGTCCTTTTATGTGTTGCACTGGTCCTTTTATGTATTGCGCTGGTCCTTTTATGTGTTGCACTGGTCCTTTTATGTGTTGCACTGGTCCTTTTATGTGTTGCACTGGTCCTTTTATGTGTTGCACTGGTCCTTTTATGTGTTGCACTGGTCCTTTTATGTATTGCACTGGTCCGTTTATGTATTGCGCGGGTCCTTTTATGTGTTGCATTCCACAATGGCTTCTTTTGAAATCTTTTCTTGCAGGATAGAGGGACAGATGATTTATATCTTGTACGAATATGATTTTTTTTTAAATAGCATTGTTTCAAAAGCCTTTTAATGAATGTGATTTATGACATAATGCTGACTGTACAATAATATCTGCCTTTTCTCCTGTGGATTCATGTTAAATTCTCTAGTAATAAATATGTCTTCATTTCTAACCGGTAGCTGATCCCAAATACTTTTTTTTCGATTGTTAAAAGAATTTCAAGTAACAAATAAAAGTTACATTAAAGGATTTACGTGCGACAGGATGGCACCAATAGATTTATTAATACTGATTTATACAATTATATTTTTTTAAGTTTTTTTTAAGTAGAACGAAGGAAGTGCTCCAAGTCTCTTGGATTTCAAGATCAGAGACAGCATGGGTTTACTTCAGGGAGATCATGCCAAACCAATCTTATTGATTTTTTTGATTGGGTAACTAAAATAATAGATCAGGGTGGTGCAGTAGACATGGCTTACCTAGATTTCAGTAAGGCTTTTGACACTGTCGCACATAGAAGGCTTATCAATAAACTGAAATCTTTGAGTTTGGATTTCAGTATTGTTGAATGGATTAGACAATGGCTGAGTGACAGGCAACAGAGGGTTGTAGTCAATGGGGTATATTCGATGCAAGGTCTTGTTACTAGTGGGGTACCTCAGGGATCTGTTCTTGGACCCATTCTCTTTAATATTTTTATTAGCGATATTGCAGAAGGTCTTGTTGGCAAAGTATGTCTTTTTGCCGATGATACAAAGATTTGCAGCAGGGTTGATATTCATGGAGGGATAAGCCAAATGGCAAATGATTTAGCTAAACTAGAAAAATGGTCAGAGCAGTGGCAACTGGCATTTAATGTGGACAAGTGCAAGATTATGCACCTTGGGCGTAAAAACCCAAAAGCAGAATATAGACTATTTGGTACAGTCCTAACCTCAACATCTGAGGAAAGGGATTTAGGAGTAATAATTTCAGAGGACTTGAAGGTAGGTAGGCAATGCAATAGAGCAGCAGGAAATGCTAGCAGAATGCTTGGTTGCATAGGGAGAGGTATTAGCAGTAGGAAGAGGGAAGTGCTCATGCCATTGTACAGAGCACTGGTGAGACCTCACTTGGAGTATTGTACGCAGTACTGGAGACCGTATCTCCAGAAGGATATTGATACTTTGGAGAGAGTTCAGAGAAGGGCTACTAAACTGGTTCATGGGTTTAAGGATAAAACTTACCAGGAAAGGTTAAAGCATCTTAACATGTATAGCTTGGAGGAAAGACGTAACAGGGGGGATATGATAGAAACATTTAAATACATAAAGGGAATCAACACAGTAAAGGAAGAGAGTATATTTAAAAGAAGAAAAACTACCACAACTAGAGGACATAGTCTTAAATTAGAGGGGCAACGATTTAAAAGTAATATCAGGAAGTATTACTTTACTGAGAGGGTAGTGGATGTATGGAATAGCCTGCCAGCAGAAGTGGTAGAGGTAAACACAGTCAAGGATTTTAAGCATGCGTGGGATAGACACAAGGCTATCCTAGCTATAAGACCGGGAAAGGGGGACTAAAAAAAGTACTCAAAAAAAAAAAAATTGGGCAGACTAGATGGACCGAATGGTTCTTATCTGCCGACACATTCTATGTTTCTATGTTTCTATGACATTGTACAGAGCGCTGGTGAGACCTCACTTGGAGTATTGTACAGAGTGCTGGTGAGACCTCACTTGGAGTATTGTACAGAGCACTGGTGAGACCTCACTTGGAGTATTGTACAGAGCACTGGTGAGACCTCACTTGAAGTATTGTACAGAGCACTAGTGAGATCTCATTTGGAGTATTGTACAGAGCACTGGTGAGACCTCATTTGGAGTATTGTACAGAGCACTAGTGAGATCTCACTTGGAGTATTGTACGCAGTACTGGTGAGATCTCACTTGGAGTATTGTACAGAGTACTGGTGAGACCTCACTTGGAGTATTGTACAGATCACTGGTGAGACCTCACTTGGAGTATTGTACGCAGTACTGGTGAGATCTCACTTGGAGTATTTTACAGAGTACTGGTGAGACCTCACTTGGAGTATTGTACAGAGCACTGGTGAGACCTCACTTGGAGTATTGTACTCAGTACTGGTGAGACCTCACTTGGTGAATTGTACAGAGCACTGGTGAGACCTCACTTGGAGTATTGTACAGAGCACTGGTGAGACCTCACTCGGAGTATTGTACAGAGCACTGGTGAGACCTCACTTGGAGTATTGTACAGAGCACTGGTGAGACCTCACTTGGAGTATTGTACAGAGCACTGGTGAGACCTCACTTGGAGTATTGTACAGAGCACTGGTGAGACCTCACTCGGAGTATTGTACAGAGCACTGGTGAGACATCACTTGGAGTATTGTACAGAGCGCTGGTGAGACCTCACTCGGAGTATTGTACAGAGCACTGGTAATACCTCACTTGGAGTATTGTACAGAGTGCTGCTGAGACCTCACTTGGAGTATTGTACAGAGTGCTGGTGAGACCTCACTTGGAGTATTGTACAGAGCACTGGTGAGACCTCACTTGGAGTATTGTACAGAGCACTGGTGAGACCTCACTCAGAGTATTGTACAGAGCACTGGTGAGATCTCATTTGGAGTATTGTACAGAGCACTGGTGAGACCTCACTTGGAGTATTGTACAGAGCACTAGTGAGATCTCACTTGGAGTATTGTACGCAGTACTGGTGAGATCTCACTTGGAGTATTGTACAGAGTACTGGTGAGACCTCACTTGGAGTATTGTACAGATAACTGGTGAGACCTCACTTGGAGTATTGTACGCAGTACTGGTGAGATCTCATTTGGAGTATTTTACAGAGTACTGGTTAGACCTCATTTGGAGTATTGTACAGAGCACTGGTGAGACCTCACTTGGAGTATTGTACAGAGCACTGGTGAGACCTCACTTGGAGTATTTTACAGAGCACTGGTGAGACCTCACTTGGAGTATTGTACAGAGCACTAGTGAGATCTCACTTGGAGTATTGTACGCAGTACTGGTGAGATCTCACTTGGAGTATTGTACAGAGTACTGGTGAGACCTCACTTGGAGTATTGTACAGAGCACTGGTGAGACCTCACTTGGAGTATTGTACAGAGCACTGGTGAGACCTCACTTGGAGTATTGTACAGAGCACTGGTGAGACCTCACTCGGAGTATTGTACAGAGCACTGGTGAGACATCACTTGGAGTATTGTACAGAGCGCTGGTGAGACCTCACTCGGAGTATTGTACAGAGCACTGGTAATACCTCACTTGGAGTATTGTACAGGGTGCTGCTGAGACCTCACTTGGAGTATTGTACAGAGTGCTGGTGAGACCTCACTTGGAGTATTGTACAGAGCACTGGTGAGACCTCACTTGGAGTATTGTACAGAGCACTGGTGAGACCTCACTCAGAGTATTGTACAGAGCACTGGTGAGATCTCATTTGGAGTATTGTACAGAGCACTGGTGAGACCTCACTTGGAGTATTGTACAGAGCACTAGTGAGATCTCACTTGGAGTATTGTACGCAGTACTGGTGAGATCTCACTTGGAGTATTGTACAGAGTACTGGTGAGACCTCACTTGGAGTATTGTACGCAGTACTGGTGAGATCTCATTTGGAGTATTTTACAGAGTACTGGTTAGACCTCATTTGGAGTATTGTACAGAGCACTGGTGAGACCTCACTTGGAGTATTGTACTCAGTACTGGTGAGACCTCACTTGGAGAATTGTACAGAGCACTGGTGAGACCTCACTTGGAGTATTGTACAGAGCACTGGTGAGACCTCACTTGGAGTATTGTACAGAGCACTGGTGAGACCTCACTTGGAGTATTGTACAGAGCACTGGGGAGACCTCACTTGGAGTATTGTACAGAGCACTGGTGAGACCTCACTCGGAGTATTGTACAGAGCACTGGTGAGACATCACTTGGAGTATTGTAAAGAGCGCTGGTGAGACCTCACTCGGAGTATTGTACAGAGCACTGGTAATACCTCACTTGGAGTATTGTACAGAGTGCTGGTGAGACCTCACTTGGAGTATTGTACAGAGCACTGGTGAGACCTCACTTGGAGTATTGTACAGGGCACTGGTGAGACCTCACTTGGAGTATTGTACAGAGCACTGGTGAGACCTCACTCGGTGTATTGTACAGAGCACTGGTGAGACCTCACTTGGAGTATTGTAAAGAGCACTGGTGAGACCTCACTTGGAGTATTGTACAGAGCACTGGTGAGACCTCACTTGGAGTATTGTACAGAGCACTGGTGAGACCTCACTTGGAGTATTGTACAGAGCACTGGTGAGACCTCATTTGGAGTATTGTACAGAGCACTGGTGAGACCTCACTTGGAGTATTGTACAGAGCACTAGTGAGATCTCACTTGGAGTATTGTACGCAGTACTGGTGAGATCTCACTTGGAGTATTGTACAGAGTACTGGTGAGACCTCACTTGGAGTATTGTACAGAGCACTGGTGAGACCTCACTTGGAGTATTGTACAGAGCACTGGTGAGACCTCACTTGGAGTGTTGTACAGAGTGCTGGTGAGACCTCACTTGGAGTATTGTAAAGAGCACTGGTGAGACCTCACTTGGAGTATTGTACAGAGCACTGGTGAGACCTCACTTGGAGTATTGTACAGTGCGCTGGTGAGACCTCACTTGGAGTATTGTACAGAGTACTGGTGAGACCTCACTTGGAGTATTGTACAGAGCACTGGTGAGACCTCACTTGGAGTATTGTACTCAGTACTGGTGAGACCTCACTTGGAGAATTGTACAGAGCACTGGTGAGACCTCACTTGGAGTATTGTACAGAGCACTGGTGAGACCTCACTTGGAGTATTGTACAGAGCACTAGTGAGATCTCACTTGGAGTATTGTACGCAGTACTGGTGAGATCTCACTTGGAGTATTGTACAGAGTACTGGTGAGACCTCACTTGGAGTATTGTACAGAGCACTTGTGAGACCTCACTTGGAATATTGTACAGAGCACTGGTGAGACCTCACTTGGAGTGTTGTACAGAGTGCTGGTGAGACCTCACTTGGAGTATTGTAAAGAGCACTGGTGAGACCTCACTTGGAGTATTGTACAGAGCACTGGTGAGACCTCACTTGGAGTATTGTACAGTGCGCTGGTGAGACCTCACTTGGAGTATTGTACAGAGTACTGGTGAGACCTCACTTGGAGTATTGTACAGAGCACTGGTGAGACCTCACTTGGAGTATTGTACAGAGTACTGGTGAGACCTCACTTGGAGTATTGTACAGAGCACTGGTGAGACCTCACTTGGAGTATTGTACTCAGTACTGGTGAGACCTCACTTGGAGAATTGTACAGAGCACTGGTGAGACCTCACTTGGAGTATTGTACAGAGCACTGGTGAGACCTCACTCGGAGTATTGTACAGAGCACTGGTGAGACCTCACTTGGGTATTGTACAGAGCACTGGTGAGACCTCACTTGGAGTATTGTACAGAGCACTGTGGAGACCTCACTTGGAGTATTGTACAGAGCACTGGTGAGACCTCACTCGGAGTATTGTACAGAGCACTGGTGAGACATCACTTGGAGTATTGTACAGAGCGCTGGTGAGACCTCACTCGGAGTATTGTACAGAGCACTGGTAATACCTCACTTGGAGTATTGTACAGAGTGCTGGTGAGACCTCACTTGGAGTATTGTACAGAGTGCTGGTGAGACCTCACTTGGAGTATTGTACAGAGCACTGGTGAGACCTCACTTGGAGTATTGTACAGAGCACTGGTGAGACCTCACTTGGAGTATTGTACAGAGCACTGGTGAGATCTCATTTGGAGTATTGTACAGAGCACTGGTGAGACCTCACTTGGAGTATTGTACAGAGCACTAGTGAGATCTCACTTGGAGTATTGTACGCAGTACTGGTGAGATCTCACTTGGAGTATTGTACAGAGTACTGGTGAGACCTCACTTGGAGTATTGTACAGAGCACTGGTGAGACCTCACTTGGAGTATTGTACAGAGTACTGGTGAGACCTCACTTGGAGTGTTGTACAGAGTGCTGGTGAGACCTCACTTGGAGTATTGTAAAGAGCACTGGTGAGACCTCACTTGGAGTATTGTACAGAGCACTGGTGAGACCTCACTTGGAGTATTGTACAGTGCGCTGGTGAGACCTCACTTGGAGTATTGTACAGAGCACTGCTGAGACCTCACTTGGAGTATTGTACAGAGTACTGGTGAGACCTCACTTGGAGTGTTGTACAGAGTGCTGGTGAGACCTCACTTGGAGTATTGTAAAGAGCACTGGTGAGACCTCACTTGGAGTATTGTACAGAGCACTGGTGAGACCTCACTTGGAGTATTGTACAGTGCGCTGGTGAGACCTCACTTGGAGTATTGTACAGAGCACTGCTGAGACCTCACTTGGAGTATTGTACAGAGTACTGGTGAGACCTCACTTGGAGTGTTGTACAGAGTGCTGGTGAGACCTCACTTGGAGTGTTGTACAGAGTGCTGGTGAGACCTCACTTGGAGTATTGTAAAGAGCACTGGTGAGACCTCACTTGGAGTATTGTACAGAGCACTGGTGAGACCTCACTTGGAGTATTGTACAGTGCGCTGGTGAGACCTCACTTGGAGTATTGTACAGAGCACTGGTGAGACCTCACTTGGAGTATTGCACAGAGCACTGGTGAGACCTCACTTGGAGTATTGTACAGTGCGCTGGTGAGACCTCACTTGGAGTATTGTACAGAGCACTGCTGAGACCTCACTTGGAGTATTGTACAGAGCCCTGGTGAGACCTCACTTGGAGTATTGTACAGAGCACTGGTGAGACCTCACTTGGAGTATTGTACTCAGTTCTGGAGACTGTATCTCCAGAAGGATTTTGATGCTTTGGAGAGAGTTCAGAGAAGGGCTACTAAACTGGTTCATGGGTTGAAGGATAAAACTTACCAGGAAAGGTTCAAGCATCTTAACATGTATTGCTTGGAGGAAAGACGTAACAGGGGGGATATGATAGAAACATTTACATACATAAAGGGAATCAACACAGTAAAGGAAGAGAGTACATTTAAAGGAAGAAAAACTACCACAACTAGAGGACATAGTCTTATGTATACACATTACTTTACTGAGAGAGTAGTGGATACATGAAATTGCCTTCCAGCAGACCTGGTAGAGGTTAACACAGTGAAGGAGTTTAAGCATGCATGGGAGAAACATAAGGCTATCCTGAACTTAAATTAATGTCAAGGGCTAATAAAAGTCATTAGGAAATTGGGGAGGACAATGGGGCAAATTGTTCTTATCTGCTGACAGATTCTATGTTTCTTTATTAACGGATCTGCGCGAGTTCTGAGATGTGATTGTTTGTTTGTAAAATAATAGAACCCAGTTTCGCGAGAGGAAACGATGTGTAAGCACAAGAAGATGAAACTGTAATGTGTAGTATTAATCAAATGTTTGAGCACATTTTCATTAAGGGTTTTTTTTTTTTTTATTGAAGGACAACTGTTGACAAGTTCTGTTAGACAGAAAGATGTGTAGCCATTTTACATAGAAGTGCTTTAATGAAAGAATACAAAATACAATATATTATTGAACAGCCTCTTTCAGTGGCAGAAATGTTTTTTTTTAGAATTTTTGGGTCAGATATTTCCTCCTCCAACATCTAAACAACATGTCTGCGCACTGATATCACTGTATGGACCAAAGGGAAATGTAGTTTATCGGGGGGCCAGACGATACACCTGTCATATGCCCAGCGGGCCCCCAACCGTTTGAAATAAATAAATTATTTTTAAAAAAGATCAAAAGCCTTCAACTCACCTATCCTTCTGCGCAGCAAGCAGGCAGCAGCACAGACATTCCCATGCTGCCTCTTGATCCCCGCGCACTGATCTGAGGTCAGAGTGGCGGCAGTCAAGTCACTTGCCGCGCTCAGATTCAGAACAGAGTGGGCACTGCGAGAAGCAGCAGGGGAATGTCTGTGTTGCTGCTTCACAGACATCCAGCTGCCTCCGTTAGACACCAGGAAGCGGCTGGGCAGGGGTAAGTCCTGGATGTGCAATGTGGGTTTTGGGACATGTCCTGTGGGGGCAGGGGTAAGTTCTGGATTTGTACAATTAGGGTGATGGGGCATCCAATGGGGTGCAGGGGTAAGTTCTGGATGTTCAATATGGGTGATGGGCATATCCTATGGTGCAGGGGTAAGTCTTGAATGTGCAATGTGGGTGAGGGGGCATGTCTTGGGATGCAGGGGTAAGTACTGGATGTGCAGTGTGGGTGAGGGGGCATGTCCTGGGGCCAGCAATGAGTCCTAGACATGCAATGTGGGTGATAGGGCATGTCCTGGGGACAGGGGTAAGTCCTGGATTTGTTCAATGAGGGTGATGGGGCATGTCTTGGGGTACAGGGGTAAGTCCTGGATGTGCAATGTGGGGGAGGGGGCATGTCCTGGGGGCAGCGGTCAGTCCTTTATCTGTAATGTGGGTGATAGGGCATTTCCTGGGGGCAGGGGTAAGTCCTGGATGTGCAATGTGGGTGCTGGGGCATGTCCTGAAGTGCATTGAAACCTCATTGGCATGATATACGAAGACCGGGGGGGGGGGGGGGGGAGGTCAATAAATGTGTTCTGTAAGGTTTCCCAATTTCTGATGGGGGCCCTGCATGGTGTTAAAATTGCCACGTGGCCCACTGACCATGTAGCACATCACCACATGAGACCAACAGTGCAATACGTCCCCCCTTCCAGCTTTGTCCACACACCACCTGTACGTACAGTGGTTGCAGGGGTCTCCCAAGCCACTGAGGGTGGTGGGTTCAGTTGAAGCGGTGTGTGGGCAAAGCTAGCACAGTGGAAAGTGGGGGTCCTTATGGAATAACAAAATCTCAAGTTTCAGCTGAATTTAGGAATATTTGGGTCTTTCTTGTATAGACCCCTAGAGTGTATTCCAAGTGGCAGAGTTTCTTTCAATGATTCTTTCACCTTTCGTTTATTTCTTATTTTTCCTAATTATGACTAAGTTTCTGCAACAATGGTCGAGAGCCGGCAACATCCCTGGCAGGAAAATCCCTCTGTGAAGGAAACCTCTGTTTAAACGTTAGTGACCTTATGCCCTTCCTCAGGATCTACCAAGAGGATGTAAGCTCAATGTGGAGATGTTGATTTGCTAAAGAAATATACCCAGAAATAATGGATCACTTCAAACTCTGACTTTCTGGGAAATAAAACACACACATTGATGTGATGATATGCTGCCCTTGATATGGTCAGTAAAGCCCAGAATGTGTTTATTTGGGTGGGGGAATGATAGAAAAGGACTGACTTGGAATCATGGGATATGTAGTTCCCAAACATCTGCTGTCAATGCTACAATGTAGCACTATCACTCAATAAAGTTTGAGGTCTATTCACCAAATAGTAAAAAGATAAGGAAAAACTTACCTGTCTCTGACACACCTATTAAAGCCTTATTTGTGCAGTTCACTACTCAGTTCACTTTTTTTAGTGAATAGACCCTATTGGTTTCAAATGCAGACCAATATATACAGAGTTCTTTTAAATGTAGTGGGTATGTTCACGGGAAGATGAGTATCAAGATTCCAGATTGTCCAGGGACAAAGCTGGTTGGTTTCTCCTGCTATAAGAGCTCAGCTGGTCATGGATAATGCAGAGTTACATCTTTACACACTGTCACTTTATAACAATGCATTATACAGGGCCAACTCTGTTCTTCTAGCAGGAGAAACTCACCAGGCCCTGCACAATGTATAGAAGAATATATAGAAGAGCTCAGCTGGCCATGGATAATGCAGAGTTACATCTTTACACACTGTCACTTTATAACAATGCATTATACAGGGCCAACTCTGTTCTTCTAGCAGGAGAAACTCACCAGGCCCTGCACAATGTATAGAAGAATATATAGAAGAGCTCAGCTGGCCATGGATAATGCAGAGTTACATCTTTAGACACTGTCACTTTATAACAATGCATTATACAGGGCCAACTCTGTTCTTCTAGCAGGAGAAACTCACCAGACCCTGCACAATGTATAGAAGAATATATAGAAGAGCTCAGCTGGCCATGGATAATGCAGAGTTACAGCTTTACACACTGTCACTTTATAACAATGCATTATACAGGGCCAACTCTGTTCTTCTAGCAGGAGAAACTCACCAGGCCCTGCACAATGTATAGAGTAATATATAGAAGAGCTCAGCTGGCCATGGATAATGCAGAGTTACAGCTTTACACACTGTCACTTTATAACAATGCATTATACAGGGCCAACTCTGTTCTTGTAGCAGGAGAAACTCACCAGGCCCTGTACAATGCATAGAAGAATATATAGAAGATCTCAGCTGTCCATGGATATCTTGTTTGTTTGTTGACATGTGATCTATTCTCCTGTCCTGAGTGTCTCTTGTTGTAAAGGTGACCCCGTGAGACTGTCATCCCAAAACATAGTCGTTCAATTTGGGAAATAGATGTCTTGGCTCAAGATCTTGAGAACGTAAGAAAAAACAACAAAAAAATTTATATTTACAGATTTTCCTAGAGGAATGATACAGAGATTCATGGCTTTCAATGTATCCTAGACAGGATGAGGGAAATGCACAGGACATTTCAACACCCAGAATGATATTAAGCACAAATAGTGTGACAACTAACTGTGATACAAAACAAACAAACAAACTAGTAAGTGACATAGAATGTGTGGGCAGATAAGAACAATTCAGCCCATCTAGTCTGTCCAATTTATGTAGGAAAAAATCTGAATACTTTCACTGTATTAACCTCTACCACTTCTGCTGGAAGGCTATTCCATACATCCACTACCCTCTCAGTAAAGTAATACTTCCTGATATTACATTTATATTGTTGCCCCTCTAATTTTAGACTATGTCCTCTAGTTGTGGTAGTTTTTCTTCCTTTAAATATACTCTCTTCCTTTCCTGTGTTGATTCCCTTCATGTCTTTAACTGTTTCTATCATATCCCCCTGTTACGTCTTTCCTCCAAGCTATACATGTTAAGATTCTTTAACCTTTCCTGGTAAGTTTTATCCTTCAACCCATGAACCAGTTTAGTAGCCCTTCTCTGAACTCTCTCCAAAGTATCAATATCCTTCTGGAGATATGGTCTCCAGTACTGCGTACAATACTCCAAGTGAGGTCTCACCAGTGTTCTGTACAATACTCCAAGTGAGGTCTCACCAGCTCTCTGTACAATACTCCAAGTGAGGTCTCACCAGTGCTCTGTACAATACTCCAAGTGAGGTCTCACCAGTGCTCTGTACAATACTCCAAGTGAGGTCTCACCAACGCTCCATACAATACTCCAAGTGAGGTCTCACCAGCGCTCTGTACAATACTCCAAGTGAGGTCTTACCAGTGCTCTGTACAATACGCCAAGTGAGTTCTCACCAGTGCACTGTACAATACTCCAAGTGAGGTCTCACCAGTGCTCTGTACAATTCTCCAAGTGAGGTTTCACCAGTGCTCTGTACAATACTCCAAGTGAGGTCTCACCAGTGCTCTGTACAATACTCCAAGTGAGGTCTCACCAGCGCTCTGTACAATACTTCAAGTGAGGTCTCACCAGCGCTCTGTACAATACTCCAAGTGAGGTCTCACCAGCGCTCTGTACAATACTCCAAGTGAGGTCTCACCAGTGCTCTGTACAATACTCCAAGTGAGGTCTCACCAGTGCTCTGTACAATACTCCAAGTGAGGTCTCACCAGTGCTCTGTACAATACTCCAAGTGAGGTCTCACCAGCGCTCTGTACAATACTCCAAGTGAGGTCTCACCAGTGCTCTGTACAATATTATAGTGAGGTCTCACCAGCGCTCTGTACAAGACTCCAAGTGAGGTCTCACCAGGGCTCTGTACAATACTCCACGTGAGGTCTCACCAGTGCTCTGTACAATTCTCCAAGTGAGGTCTCACCAGCGCTCTGTACAATACTCCAAGTGAGGTCTCACCAATGCTCTGTACAATACTCCAAGTGAGGTCTCACCAGTGCTCTGTACAATACTCCAAGTGAGGTCTCACCAGCACTCTGTACAATACTCCATGTGAGGTCTCACCAGTGCTCTGTACAATTCTCCAAGTGAGGTTTACCAGTGCTTTGTACAATGGCATTAACACTTTCCTATTTCTATTCGTAATACAGCAGTCATTTGCTCCAAAGGGGTCCATGTATAAAGTGGATATAGAGCTAAAACAAGATGATCATTGTTAACCTTATTTGCAGATGTATACCCAGAATCCCTTGCGGTGGTGAGAGCAAGTCTCACCAGCGCTCTGTACAATACT
Organism: Pelodytes ibericus; assembly: GCA_036172795.1. Taxonomy (NCBI): domain Eukaryota; kingdom Metazoa; phylum Chordata; class Amphibia; order Anura; family Pelodytidae; genus Pelodytes; species Pelodytes ibericus. The sequence continues at coordinate 285,405,190 of CM069857.1, forward strand.
CCAAGTGAGGTCTCACCAATGCTCTGTACAATACTCCAAGTGAGGTCTCACCAGTGCTCTGTACAATACTCCAAGTGAGGTCTCACCAGCACTCTGTACAATACTCCATGTGAGGTCTCACCAGTGCTCTGTACAATTCTCCAAGTGAGGTTTACCAGTGCTTTGTACAATGGCATTAACACCAGTGGCGTCCCGAGGGGGGGGCGGGGGGGGCGGCCCGCCCCGGGTGCCACTGACTAGGGGGGTGCCACCGGTGCTGCCGGCACCCCCCGCACTGCTTACCTTTTTTTTTTTTTTTTTTTCGGGCGGCCGAATCCTCTGGATGCGGCCGCCGGGGGAAAAAAAGAAAAAAAAAAAATCACAGCGACCGGATGTGACGATACGTCACATCCGGCGACTGTGTTTCCCTCCTCCGTGCAGGAGGGAAGACTGCACGGAGGAGTCGTCCATCCGGGAGAAGCAGCGATTTGGTAAGTGATGGGGGGCTGGCACAATATTACTGGGCTCTGGCTGGCACTATATTACTGGGTTCTGGCTGGCACTATATTACTGGGCTCTGGCTGGCACTATATTACTGGGCTCTGGCTGGCACTATATTACTGGGTTCTGGCTGGCACTATATTACTGGGTTCTGACTGGCACTATATTACTGGGTTCTGGCTGGCACTATATTACTGGGCTCTGGCTGGCACTATATTACTGGGTTCTGACTGGCACTATATTACTGGGCTCTGGCTGGCACTATATTACTGGGCTCTGGCTGGCACTATATTACTGGGCTCTGGCTGGCACTATATTACTGGGTTCTGACTGGCACTATATTACTGGGCTCTGGCTGGCACTATATTACTGGGTTCTGACTGGCACTATATTACTGGGTTCTGGCTGGCACAATATTACTGGGCTCTGACTGGCACTATATTACTGGGCTCTGGCTGGCACTATATTACTGGGCTCTGGCTGGCACTATATTACTGGGTTCTGGCTGGCACTATATTACTGGGCTCTGACTGGCACTATATTACTGGGCTCTGGCTGGCACTATATTACTGGGTTCTGACTGGCACTATATTACTGGGCTCTGGCTGGCACTATATTACTGGGCTCTGGCTGGCACTATATTACTGGGTTCTGACTGGCACTATATTACTGGGTTCTGGCTGGCACAATATTACTGGGCTCTGACTGGCACTATATTACTGGGCTCTGGCTGGCACTATATTACTGGGCTCTGGCTGGCACTATATTACTGGGTTCTGGCTGGCACTATATTACTGGGCTCTGACTGGCACTATATTACTGGGCTCTGGCTGGCACTATATTACTGGGTTCTGACTGGCACTATATTACTGGGCTCTGGCTGGCACTATATTACTGGGCTCTGGCTGGCACTATATTACTGGGCTCTGGCTGGCACTATATTACTGGGTTCTGACTGGCACTATATTACTGGGCTCTGGCTGGCACTATATTACTGGGTTCTGACTGGCACTATATTACTGGGTTCTGGCTGGCACAATATTACTGGGCTCTGACTGGCACTATATTACTGGGCTCTGGCTGGCACTATATTACTGGGCTCTGGCTGGCACTATATTACTGGGTTCTGGCTGGCACTATATTACTGGGCTCTGACTGGCACTATATTACTGGGCTCTGGCTGGCACTATATTACTGGGCTCTGGCTGGCACTATATTACTGGGCTCTGGCTGGCACTATATTACTGGGTTCTGGCTGGCACTATATTACTGGGCTCTGGCTGGCACTATATTACTGGGCTCTGGCTGGCACTATATTACTGGGTTCTGACTGGCACTATATTACTGGGTTCTGGCTGGCACTATATTACTGGGCTCTGACTGGCACTATATTACTGGGTTCTGGCTGGCACTATATTACTGGGCTCTGGCTGGCACTATATTACTGGGCTCTGGCTGGCACAATATTACTGGGTTCTGGCTGGCACTATATTACTGGGCTCTGACTGGCACTATATTACTGGGTTCTGGCTGGCACTATATTACTGGGTTCTGGCTGGCACTATATTACTGGGCTCTGACTGGCACTATATTACTGGGCTCTGGCTGGCACTATATTACTGGGCTCTGACTGGCACTATATTACTGGGTTCTGGCTGGCACTATATTACTGGGTTCTGGCTGGCACTATATTACTGGGCTCTGACTGGCACTATATTACTGGGCTCTGGCTGGCACTATATTACTGGGCTCTGACTGGCACTATATTACTGGGTTCTGGCTGGCACTATATTACTGGGTTCTGGCTGGCACTATATTACTGGGCTCTGACTGGCACTATATTACTGGGCTCTGGCTGGCACTATATTACTGGGTTCTGGCTGGCACTATATTACTGGGTTCTGGCTGGCACTATATTACTGGGCTCTGAGTGGCACAATATTACTGGGCTCTGGCTGGCACTATATTACTGGGCTCTGGCTGGCACTATATTACTGGGCTCTGGCTGGAACTATATTACTGGGCTCTGACTGTTACAATATTCCTGGTATCTGACTGGCACAATATTACTGGGCTCTGACTGGCACTATATTACTGGGCTCTGGCTGGCACTATATTACTGGGCTCTGGCTGGCACTATATTACTGGGTTCTGGCTGGCACTATATTACTGGGCTCTGACTGGCACTATATTACTGGGCTCTGGCTGGCACTATATTACTGGGCTCTGGCTGGCACTATATTACTGGGTTCTGACTGGCACTATATTACTGGGCTCTGGCTGGCACTATATTACTGGGCTCTGGCTGGCACTATATTACTGGGTTCTGACTGGCACTATATTACTGGGTTCTGGCTGGCACAATATTACTGGGCTCTGACTGGCACTATATTACTGGGCTCTGGCTGGCACTATATTACTGGGCTCTGGCTGGCACTATATTACTGGGTTCTGGCTGGCACTATATTACTGGGCTCTGACTGGCACTATATTACTGGGCTCTGGCTGGCACTATATTACTGGGTTCTGACTGGCACTATATTACTGGGCTCTGGCTGGCACTATATTACTGGGCTCTGGCTGGCACTATATTACTGGGCTCTGGCTGGCACTATATTACTGGGTTCTGACTGGCACTATATTACTGGGTTCTGACTGGCACTATATTACTGGGTTCTGGCTGGCACAATATTACTGGGCTCTGACTGGCACTATATTACTGGGCTCTGGCTGGCACTATATTACTGGGCTCTGGCTGGCACTATATTACTGGGTTCTGGCTGGCACTATATTACTGGGCTCTGACTGGCACTATATTACTGGGCTCTGGCTGGCACTATATTACTGGGCTCTGGCTGGCACTATATTACTGGGCTCTGGCTGGCACTATATTACTGGGTTCTGGCTGGCACTATATTACTGGGCTCTGGCTGGCACTATATTACTGGGCTCTGGCTGGCACTATATTACTGGGTTCTGACTGGCACTATATTACTGGGTTCTGGCTGGCACTATATTACTGGGCTCTGACTGGCACTATATTACTGGGTTCTGGCTGGCACTATATTACTGGGCTCTGGCTGGCACTATATTACTGGGCTCTGGCTGGCACAATATTACTGGGTTCTGGCTGGCACTATATTACTGGGCTCTGACTGGCACTATATTACTGGGTTCTGGCTGGCACTATATTACTGGGTTCTGGCTGGCACTATATTACTGGGCTCTGACTGGCACTATATTACTGGGCTCTGGCTGGCACTATATTACTGGGCTCTGACTGGCACTATATTACTGGGTTCTGGCTGGCACTATATTACTGGGTTCTGGCTGGCACTATATTACTGGGCTCTGACTGGCACTATATTACTGGGCTCTGGCTGGCACTATATTACTGGGTTCTGGCTGGCACTATATTACTGGGTTCTGGCTGGCACTATATTACTGGGCTCTGAGTGGCACAATATTACTGGGCTCTGGCTGGCACTATATTACTGGGCTCTGGCTGGCACTATATTACTGGGCTCTGACTGGCACTATATTACTGGGCTCTGGCTGGAACTATATTACTGGGCTCTGACTGTTACAATATTCCTGGTATCTGACTGGCACACTATTACTGGGCTCTGACTGGCACACTATTACTGGGCACTGACTGGCACACTATTACTGGGCACTGACTGGCACAATATTCCTGGGCACTGACTGGCACAAAATTACTTGGCATCTGACTGGCATAATATTCATGGGCACTGACTGGCACGATATTACTGGGCATTTGACTGGCACACTATTCCTGGGCTCTGAGTGGCACACTATTACTGGGCACTGACTGGCACAATATTCCTGGGCACTGACTGGCACAATATTCCTGGGCACTGACTGGCACTATATTACTGGGCTCTGACTGTTACAATATTCCTGGTATCTGACTGGCACACTTACTGGGCTCTGAGTGGCACACTATTACTGGGCTCTGAGTGGCACAATATTACTGGTATCTGAATGGCACAATATTACTGGTATCTGACTGGCACACTATTCCTGGTAACTATAATTGTACAATTTTCAAACATTGAAAAAATTGTGGGTGTTTTCTTGCATTTTTATTGTGGGGGGGGGGGGGTGCCACACTCGGGGTCCGCCCCGGGTGCCAAATTCTCTAGGTACGCCCCTGATTAACACTTTCCTATTTCTATTCGTAATACAGCAGTCATTTGCTCCAAAGGGGTCCATGTATAAAGTGGATATAGAGCTAAAAAAAGATGATCATTGTTAACCTTATTTGCAGATGTATACCCAGAATCCCTTGCGGTGGTGAGAGCAAGTCTTCTGCCTTGTCTGTAGTGTATAGATTAGTGTTTCGGAATGCTTCTGCTACCCCCTTATTTTAAAGTGGAAGTGTTTTTCTATCACCTTTACCCCCACCACAACTTTATTGTGTGTGCCCCTGCTTATACCTCTCTCTATAAAGCCAAGCATTCTACTAGCATTTCCCGATGCTCTATTAGTACTGCATCTTCCATTCTAAGTGCGAAACGCGTCGCCTCACATGCCAGATGACTTTGGATGAAGCAAATGTTTTTTTGGGGAAAGAAAATGAATAAATGTCACTTTACATAGCTCCCAATAGATTTATAGTCTTTACTTGAAGCCTGTTAAATCTTACAATGAACAGACACACTTAAAAAAAACAGACAAAATGTATGAGATTTGCATCAAAGAAATAATCACTGAAATGCTGTATATATGTATTACATACATTGCTATTTTCATACTTTACAGTCCAGGAAAGGAATGTGATTATATGAATATCAAAGGGATAAAAGAAATACGCAGAGTTCATGAAAAGACAGGGAATAAGTAGGAGGGAATATGAAGAGAGCCGGCCAGCTTCCATCCACATACTATATGTAAGAGTTTTTGGATAATCAGCAGAGCGCCTACACACACCCACATTCTTGTCGTAGTGAAGGGCGCCTACCACTGATTTTATTGGCATGTTTATGCCTCTGTATTCATGTAGCTTCAGGAAACGCAACAAGATAGAGCGGGGCAGGAGAGTGGATAATAATATAACATTTGCCACAAAAGGCACAAAAAAGGCATAAGGCAGAGTTATACAGAGGTAAAATAATTCCACATCTCATACAGAGCTCACATCTGCATGTTTTTTCCCCCCCCCCCACCAGTTGTACATCTATGTTTGACAGATCAGACAGTATTTTTCTGGACACGGCTAGGTTTGTCAGTGTCTTTTGGATATATATAACTTTAAAGGGACACTAAACTTACTTCTACTAATACAGAAGCACAAGTGAAATGTCCATCGTCCCTGGTATGAGGATGCACTGATGTGTACTTTTGATAGTACACGCCAGTTAATACTGCTTCCATAGGAAGCAGTCAGCCATCTGGTCGGCGGCTGGCTCTCTCATCCCGCTCTGACAGCTGAATGCGAGGGTCTCCCGCTGCTAGCACAGAGAGAGACCCTTTTTTTGTGTGGGATCAGCAGGGGGGACCTTAACTGATCCCATGCAAAAACGTGGTGCTAGCAGAGAGACACTCGCATTCAGCTGTCAGAGCGGGATGAGCCACCGCTCTGATTGGCTGTGCCAGCAAGTGACAACCACGAGCTGCTGTGTCTCGCATGTGAGACACAGCAGAAAGGAAACCTGCGTTTATATATTAAGATACACGTCGGGTTTACTCCATTCTACCGGGACATGTATTGTTTAACCCTTGCTTCCTTGAAGGAAGCAAGGGTTAAACAACATTTAATTTCCCTTTAACCTGCCCCCTGTATAATATAGAATGAAAGTATGTCCAGGAGGTACCGTTTCATCAAGGAGGGGACCCCAAAGGAAGTACCTTGACTATTAACGGATTTAACCTCTGAAATCATATGAATTATACATTGAGCAGGGCAGCATGTAAAAGTTATGGACAAAATGGCTGAACAGATGCACCGAAGAATGGAATGATAAGAAGGAGGAGCTAATGAAAGTTCTATTCAGATTAATAGCCAGAAAATGGCAGCAGTTCCGATCATGTGACTGAGTGGAAAGACTTAGCTTAGTTTGCAATTAAAAAGTGGCCTTTTAATGATTTGATTTAAGGAACAACATTATAGAAGGGGAAATTAGCCATGAAAAGATATATGCTTTAAGATCCATTTTATTTTCCATTTAAGAATAAATATGTGAGCACATGAAAGATAATGTACTTATCATTTGACAAATTACATGAGAAAGACAAAATTGTGATGTTATTTGTTATGATGCAAAAATAAGAATAAAAGTATATGACTTGATCTTGAATTTTCTATTTCTTTATGAGACTTTATTTATGATATAGATCAGGGGTGTCCAAGTTTGTTCTGCAGTGGGCCACTTCACCGTAAATCTATTTGTGCGTGGGCCGCATTCATGTTTCAATGAAAGTAAGTGTATGTATGTATGTATACACATGCATACATACATGTGTGGATATTTATATACATATATCACAGTAACGTGCGGTATGTGAGAGTATCACAGATTCCCCAGTAAGACAGCAGCAATAAAAAACCTCACATTAAATGGACACACACAGTCACATTTCCACACACAGTCACACTTACATAGATACACACACACACACACACACTCAAATACACACATAAATTCAAATTTACATACACTCACACATAGTCCCACTTCCACACACACATTCACACACAAAGTCCAATTTACACACACACACACACACACATAGTGTCACACTTGTACACACCCACACACACACTGTGTCACACTTCCACACACATTCACACACTGTCACACTTCCACACACTGTGCCACACTTCCACACACATTCACACACTGTGTCACACTTCCACACACATTCACACACTATGTCACACTTCCACATACACATTCACACACTGTGTCACACTTCCACACACACATTCACACACTGTGTCACACTTCCACACACACATTCACACACTGTGTCACACTTCCACACACACACACACTCTGTCACACTTCCACACACACACACTGTGTCACACTTCCACACACACATTCACACACTGTGTCACACTTCCACACACACACACACTCTGTCACACTTCCACACACACACACTATGTCACACTTCCACACACACTGTCTGTGTCACACTTTCACGCACACTGTCTGTGTCACACTTCCACACACACTGTCTGTGTCACACTTTGACACACACAGTGTCACACTTACCCACACACACACTGTGTCACGCTTACCCACACATACAGACTCACACGTCCACACACACACACACTGAATCACACAGATAGACATTGCTTTTGTATTTATTTTTTTTAAAAACCCAGCATGTTTTATATGTAGTTTGTTCCCCCTCCCTGCTCGTTTACCTTTATCTGCAGGGAGGAGGATTGTTCCATCTGCGGGCTCCTATTCTTCATCTGTGCACCGGGAGGTCACTGACACCCAATGCTCCAGCGGGGTCAGGGTGCAAGAGGGCGGAGCTTTCTCCAATGCGCGAGGGGAGAAAGCTCAATCCCCCTCGTGCTCTGACTTTGTTATAGTGTGGTTATGCCCTACTGTTTTGGGATTTTCTTTTGTTTGTTTGTCTGCATTCAGTTAGTATTCCCACATTTAAATGAGTTGTCAAACCCCTAAATAAAGAATTACATTCCATTACATTAACATTTATTTATACAGCACCAACAATTTACGTAGCGCTAGGTACAGAGCAATATAAGGGAACAACATACTGAGTTAGACAAACTGGAACAGACTGGTACGTGAGGTGGAGAGCCCTGCTCGCAGAGCTTACAATCTAGAGGATGCATCATCTTTGCATTTTTTGCTGAAAAAGCAAAATCTGTGATTATCCCAAAAAATGCTCACTCCTGATGTCATCTGAAGCACGGAGAAGGCGTATTTCCTGGAGATGAACATGTGACTTGTCAAACATGTTTATTTGGGAGAAGATCAGTAAGGGATATCCAGCCTGTTTCAGAGAAAGGCAGAATCAGTACAGGCTGTGGGGAGTTCAATGCAAGAAAAAAAAAAATTGGACAGCTGACCTGCAGCTGAACTGAGGACTTACCACTTTAAAAATGCTGAGGGACAGAAAGGATTAGAGAGAGGTCCCACACAGATGTGCACCTCAGCAGATGTTTAGCATCTCAGTATTCTAGAGTCACGAACTGACCACTATATATGGACTTGCACTGTGTACAACACCAACTTGATAAAAAGATCCCATCCCACCCCCCCTCTTTAAACACATTGATACAAATATGCTTGTTCCAAAAAATGCATACATTTCTACAGTTATTGTACTTTAATATGTATAATTAAAAGTGTAAATGTTTTTCAATGTGGAGTAATCTTTTTAGATTAAAATAGTTTTTTTTTTTTCTCTATCCAAATTTTTTTTGCAACCCTCTCTACAATATAGATTAAACAAATATTAAATGAAGTCAGAGAAAGGCTGGCAATTTTTGGTGGGTGGGCGGGGACACAAAATATTTTGGTCCACTGCAAACCAGCCAGCTTGAGTGACAGCGTGTGGCCCATCCAGCTGCTATTTTACTGGCAGGTCTTGAATAGTGTTGAGCGAACCCGAACCGCACTGTTCGGGTTCGTACCGAACATTACGGTTTTTGGACCCCGGACCCGAACACGGACATTTCACTGTATGTTCGGGTTGGAGTTCGGGGTTCGGCAATTACATTGTATGTAATGCTATGGGCTTTCTATAAACCGAAATAGAGTCCCCATTCATACGAATAGGTCAATTGACCTATTCGTATGAATGGGGACTCTATTTCGGTTTATAGAAAGCCAATAGCATTACATGTATTCCATAAACCGAAAGTCTATAAACCAAAAGACATTCTGTTTATAGTGAAACAGGTGACAGTGCTAGGCGCTACTTGTACTAATGATTATAATTATGTATGCAGCTCACTAATCAGTAGAAAATCTTTTGCAGCCCTCTAGCCCTTTCCAGGACTTTTTTAGAGGCATTTTAGTGGCCAAAAGTTCGTGTCCCCATTGACTTCAATGAGGTTCGGGTTCGGGGTCAAGTTCGAGCACGGACCCGGACATTTTTTCGAAGTTCGGCCGAACCTGCCGAACCCGAACATCCAGGTGTCCGCTCAACTCTAGTCTTGAAGTCAATGTTAGGTCTATAGACCCAGTGGTATTTTTTGGCCTGAAAAGGTGTCATTTCTACTTTCAGTAAATAGATAAATACTGCATCATGTAGAGTATTTGGAATAATAAATATTTTCTAACTCCAAACATACACATTGTTAATGCTTTAGCTCTTGTTTATATCTCTCCAATCTCACACAGGTTTTTCAGGAGCCATTAAAAAAAATTGTGAATGTAATACTACAGTTGAAAGTGCATTTCACATATATTAATAATGTAGGGTCGACTCAATAACGAGAGAATTGCAGGGAATCTCAAACTCTAGGTCAAAGTAGCCGAGTCGAAAAAACTTTGGACTAAAGTTTGAAATTCCTGTCTGTTTTCACTGAAATTCTCTCTAGGAAAGGGAAAAAAAGGCTAGATAAAATTGGCCCTTTTTTGGAATTTTAACACTTGTGAGATTGGCATAAGGCTATACGAAACTTAAACAAGATTAGGTTAACTTGAGGTTTTAAAGCTGCTACAAAAATGGCAGACTGGATGGGTCAAAAAAAAAATTAAAAAAAGTTGTAAAATCCCATGTTTATGTGTTTTTTTGTTTTAACCAAAAGATTCCCATTGTATCTAGTTAGGAGCAGAATTCATTAAACAGCTAGTGTCTAGCTTCACACTGGGTCACTGACCTTTGCACTTCAAGGTCACCTACTGGTAGGGTTAAGTAGACAATTTACCAGGGGTCAGTGTGTTTTATAAATGTGTTGTAGCTGCAGAGAGGCCAAGTTTCATGTTTACATTTCTATTGCGTTAGACCTTTAATAAAAGCTTGTGTAGCAGTAAAGCTGTCAGATAACATTCAGTGGGGAATGCAGAACAGCTGACAGATGTTTCACCAATACGGAGTTTATTCCAAGTGACAAACCGCGCCAGGACTGGGTGTGTGAATCTTATTATGTAGCCAAATGAGCTTTCTGTCCAGGATGACTTCTCCCGTAATCTATCATGGGTTCATATAGTTATTAATGTATTAGCAGAGTGTTTTATATATATATATATATATATAGCGAGAGAGAGAGAGGGAGAGAGAGAGAGAGAGAGAGAGAGAGAGAGAGAGAGAGAGAGAGAGAGAGAGAGAGAGAGAGAGAGAGAAAGAGAGAGAGAATATACCATAAGCTTGCACTCTGAAAGATATACAAATAAAATACATGTGCAGACAGCAGGAATATATAGGGATATATTTTGGCCTAGGGTACAATTTTAAAAAAAACCCACCCACCCGTACGGAAGACCTAGATAATCTAGACCTAGCACTGTATAAAAGAGGAGGGGCTACAAAAGTAGGGGACTTATTACACAGGAACATTATTAAACCTTTTGACCAGTTAAAAAATGAGCTGGGAATAGACCAAACCCAAACTTTCAACTTCTTAAGACTTGAAAGCTTTCTAAGAAAGTCCATCTGTACTGACAAAGTTATTAAGGGTGAAAAAGTAGTTCAAGTCATGACCCATCCCAATCTAAAAAAAAGGAGTTGCTACATGTATGGACTGCATAAGATCCAAAGAGGATTAAAGTAACGAGGGGGTTAGGACTAAATGGGAAAAGGAGCTGGGAGTTATTATCAGTGGACTGAAGCTTACTCCAGGGTTAAGACCTTTGTACATGATCTATTTTTGATAGAGACATTTTTCAAGGTAACAAATCGTTGGTACTGAGCCCCCACAAGACTTTCAGCGTCACAATCCAGGTTATGCTGTCGCTGCTGCTTAGCTGATGGAGACTTCATCTATATATGGTGGCGATGTACAGGGGTGATGGCCCTGTGGGAATCGTTAGGTACATTTTTGCAGGACAGAGGTACAATTAAAATGCCCCGAAAAACCCAGGCCATTTCTACTACATCAGGGCTGGCCAAAGCTAAGCCGCAACTAGCATTAGCGATACACTGTCTATTGGCAGCAAAAACAGTAATTGCCAGACAATGGGGGGGGGGGGGGGGGGGGGAGTAAGTAAGTAAAAAGTAGGTGTTGCATGGAAGCTGGTAGAAGAACAGTTAGACTATCAAATTACAAGAGAGAATGGAGTGTCTTGGATTTTAAGAACTTCAGACAAAACTAAGCATATCTGGGAGGAGTGTTATAATACGATCAAATACTAGCCTAGATAAATCTATCAGGGATATTATGCCAATCCTGCTCTCATGGGGCATTGACTGAGTGTACTGTGGGGGGTGAGGGGTGGAGATAGCTCACCTTGACTGACATTTCAAAGAACAATCATAGGGGTCTATCAATTTCTGGGATGGCAACAGTGTGTTTTGTTGTATGTTTAGAAACCTAATTGTCATTTGTAATGTAATTTGCATGGTCTTCTTCTTTGCTGGAAATGCTATATGCAAACTTATATATGGAAGCAAACTGGGACTTTTTGATGTTTCCTTTTTCTATGTATAAAACAATAAAAGAAATATATTTATAAAAATATTTAAAAAAAAAGAACCTTGTAAATAAATATGTGTCTACACTATTATTGTCATTTATTTTCTCTGCAAGTGTGTGTATATTATGGGAAATATGATGAAACAGCTCAAACAACAACAAAAAATGACATAATTAACAAGATGTACGGTAACCCCTTGGCAAGTCCACATATTAAAGGATACTGCAGTTAAGAAAGGTGCTGTCTGACATGTGTGCCTTGTTCATTCCTGGCAGGGAACAGTTAAGGTAGATATACTATATTGAAAACAGATGTGGTTGCCTTTGAACCAGCTCGGAGTTCTAAGCATTCCAGCATGGACGTATGGTCCCGAGGTCCAAGCTGGAGGTCTGAGACAGCAAAAAAAAAATTTAAAAAAATTAAAAGATCCTCATGATAAATATCTAAAAAAGCTGATGACTCCTGCCTATCAGTCATTGGGAGAAAGGAAACATTATGTATACAATGCAGACCTCTGCTTTAATAATATCAGCATGTTAAAAAGGACCTGGCGAGACTTGAAACGCATCCACTGCTTCTCCGGGACTCTCGCTTGGTCCCGTGAGTCATGGACGTCACACACGCACACACACGTGTTACCAATCACATCTTTAATGAAACGAAAGGGGGAAAAACCTAGAGGCCCCATGAGGAAATGCCTGAGAGCCGATGTCAGAGAGAAGCTTAGGAGATGATAGCGGTTAGAACATGCAGCTTGGAAGAGTCTGCAGAAGAAGTGACATGTATTTTTTTTTCCGTCATGTTTTGCAATCGCTAAGCCTTTCAGAAGTGACCATTTTGTGTTCCCAGTAGAAGTGGTGCGCCATGATATTGGCCACCATATTAGGTTCATTAAAGGGCTCTCTCACGTCTCAGTTTATTTATGGTATTCGCAGAAAAGGATGCAACCTACTGCCGGCTGAATACTGGGCTAATAGTGAGGCGGTGCTGTGCTGCTTCTTCGCTTTCAGCAGAGCAATGTGCTGTGTAAAGCTTTTTTGCAGAGCCTTGTGCTAAGTGAAGATTTTTTGCAGAGCCTTGTGCCGCACCTATCTTTTCCACAGTGCCTTGTGCTCACACACACGGACACAGACAGACACACACACAGGCTTTCACTCACACTGACATACCTGTCAAAGCTTTTACCTTACCTGGTGCAGGCAGCTGTAGCTTTGAACTCAGTGTGAAGGAGGGAGTGAGCCAATCTGGAGAGGATTCTGTACACTCAGCCAATCAGGAGAGTTGAGAGGTCTCACCTGATTGGCTGAAACCTCCTTTTATCACAGCTCTCAATTCAGGACTTTGCATTGTCCCAGACTGAGGTTGCCGGGACACAAGGAAGGGCCAGCCCTGGCTTCTTCTTTCTCTTATGCAGACCTGTGTGCCTCCTCTTTCACTTCATTTGCATCTAGGCTTGCCATCCAGCTGGTATTTTAATAGCAGATCCATTAAAAAAAAAAATTGCCTGGAGGCCATTGCTAACTCTTTGGAGGCAATATCATGGACAGGTTTTTCAGGAACCTGTGTTTACTTCTTCCCTTCTCAAACTCATGTGCTTCCGCAAAAAGGGTCATATCCTAGTAAAAGAACAGACAATATTTGAATGTGCATACTTTATTGTCATTCACCTTAAAAAAATGACAACTAGTTCCTTTTAATCCCGTCCAATGGGATTTAAAGCTGCTGGCATTCACTGGATCCCACAAGGGTTCAACTTGATGAATTCTGGCACTGTTAGAAATGCAACTGGAAGACTGTTCATCTTCCTGTACTCCTCCCTTTTTGGGCTCGTTCACTGAAATAACTTTATCTCATGCAAGTAAAGCCTACATTATCCACAAAAAATTACAAACTTTGAACTGCATATTGAATTATCTTCTGCTAAGCCCAGCAAATACCAAGTTAGGCCTCAACACCGCTCGCAGTAGACATGTCCTGGACTTTCTAAAGGACAATTTAATGATGTTCTATCAATCTTCACTGACCTTGCCAAGCACACTGGTGTTCTTACATGGACACTCTGTCAAACCCTGGTCATCGCTACCTTTTTTTCAGTCGGTCAGAATGAATGTACATCCAAAACAATGGCTTTGTCGGCATCTCTAATTTGTCTCTTGTTTCCTGTAACATGCGTACAACACATGGTCTTTCACTTTCATCCTTCTGTTGTCTGAATTTGCTTTTAAGGAAGGGTTGACAGGGCGTGATTAGTGTTAGGAAGTCCCAATTAGATGAGTAATCCTCGTGATTAGGCTTGTACGACTATAATGTTATCACATGTAGGACAATAATTGTATCTAGTTAATCAAAAACATTTGCACAACCAACTATTTGATTATAAGGAGCACATTATTCAGACATCATATACGTTACAGAGTGGGTTTGGTTTTGAAATAATTTTTTTTTTTTTTTTACATAAATGCCCAGCTGGGCATTTTATTTAAAGACATCCTACCCCATGACACAATGGGGGTTATTGAGGGGAGATTAATATTTCATCTAACCAATTGAGCTATACTTTGTGCAAGGACAAACCTGGTGAGTTTCCTCTGCTTAGCAAACTACTGCCAATAACTGCCTCTGCATAGCTCTTAGCCAATCAGGAGTCATAGCTTTGCTATCTTCCTGATTCATGTGGCAGCAAATTTCTTTGTTCTCCAAGATAGCCTTAGGCACTTTTTTTTTTTTTTCAATTGCACGATGTTAGCCTTTACTCTACTTTACTTGACGGCTATTTCAGATATTTCCATAAAATATTTATTTTCTCAAATAAGTCTTCCACCCGTTAAGTATTGCCCTTTCATCCTAGCATTTCTCTTTTTGTTGAAAATGATAACTTCTTAAACATTACATACTCTCATAAATTGTTAAAAGTTTCTGTGATGTCCCCTGTCTGGCCCTCTCAGCTTTTTCTGGTTCGGACGGACACTTGGGTTGGGGGCGAGGTTGGCCACATGTATGATATATACCAATGCCAACATTTATAGGCAACATATGTCGCGTAAGTAGATGGGTGGAAAGGACCTCTTTCCATCATTAGTTATTGGATATTGATGTTCTATAATATGATATCGGGATAGTAAGGAATGAAGAACACTACCTGCTCCCCAGAGCTCTTACATCACCAGCTCTCATCACTTTGGTTGGTCGTTTCGCCTTCATATAACATAGTATTGTGGTGAGTGTGCTTACTTTGATAGCTACGGTATATTGGATGACATCCTAATGTGGTCATTATGACACCACACCAGCAGTGTTAGGGTGACCACAGCATTCTAACTTAAATAGAGGAATTGGTTGAGCATCAATCTCCTTAATTCCCCACAGGAATACCCCAAGAACATTGTTAGTCATCAGAAATCATTTCATATGCCATGAGTCTAGTCCCCTGAGTAGCACTGACCCCCTCAAACCCCTCTTCTGGATTTCCAGTAAATAGAAAACAAGAGGTGCAGATACGTGGGCAGAAAAACATTTTAAAAAATAGTGATGACCATTTAACAACTTTTCTTTCTTAAGGAAAAAACACACTCTATGACGTCACAACAGAAATGGCCAGAACGGCCAGAGGATCCTACTTGTAGTGGCATCAACAAGGCCTCATCTGACAGGTAGAATCCCGCTGACAATGTAAAGTATGTGAAAACATCAAGTACAAACGACATTGTTGCAGAAAAACATAAAAACATAAGCAAGTAATGAAACTGACACGTTTCACTTAATCATAGGCTCGGTGCTGGGGGAGTCAGATCAATGGGAAAATCAGACGCTGCGCAGATGAGCAGGGCTCTCCCCTACTCTGATTGGCTGAGTGCGCAAACCCAGACCAGCTGTGTCTCAGCTGTGAGACACAGCTGAGGGTAAACTCAAGTGTATATATTAATAATATACACGCTGAGTTTACTTGGGAGAAGTAGGAAATGTTTTGTTTTTTTAACCTACAAGGGATAAAAAAAAAAAAAATCATTGTCCTTTAAAGAGGAAATTGCAGGAAATGGAGAAGGGAATTGTGAAATCAAGGCCAAAATCTCAGAGTTTTATAACTGAATGGGAGAATGTTTCCAAATTCGAAAACTTTGGCCTTAAGTTTGCAATTCCCTTCTCAATTCCCTCTTTCAAGAGTAAAGCCCTTAGAATACATGGCATATTGCTGAGGTCATTTAAGACTTGCGTCATTATTTCGAGTGTCGCCAGAACATGTAGCAGTAGATATGCCACCGAGGGTCAATATGTACTGGAGAAAATAGGGGGGGAACGTCTTGTAAAATACCAAATATAGACAAATACAGATGACGGTGAATACAGAAACGGTACTGTCTTAACTTTAACAAAGCCCATGGATTAAGCTAACGTCTTAATAAAACCACTACCGGGAGAGGATCTGTGCTGGGTCCTTTTAATGTAATATTCCCGTCAACCGTTACTCCGTGTGCGACAAGACTGGATTTGTGAATGATTTATCAGGGTTTACATGAGTACTTATAAAAAGCCAATTAAATCCGTGGAAATGAAACCTAGTCGACAAGCCCAGCCAGAAAATAAATAGGAACCGACTGACGTAAGACGGCTTGACTGTGCTGGGAATCAACACAGTAATGGAAGAGAGTATATTAAACTGGTTCATGGGTTGAAGGATAAAACTTACCAGGAAAGGTTAAAGCATCTTAACATGTATAGCTTGGAGGAAAGACGTAACAGGGGGATATGATAGAAACATTTAAATACAGAAAGGGAATCAGCACAGTAAAGGAAGAGAGTATATTTAAAGGAAGAAAAACTACCACAACTAGAGGATATAGTCTTAAATTAGAGGGGCAACGATTTAAAAGTAATATCAGGAAGTATTACTTTACTGAGAGGGTAGTGGATGTATGGAATAGCCTTCCAACAGAAGTGGTAGAGGTAAACACAGTGAAGGAGTTTAAGCATGCGTGGGATAGGCACAGGACTAGCCTAGATATAAGATAAGGTCAGGGTGTAATGAAAGTATTACTTTACTGAGAGGGTAGTGGATGTATGGAATAGCCTTCCAGCGGAAGTGGTAGAGGTAAGCACAGTGAAGGAGTGTAAGCATGCGTGGGATAGGCACAAAGCTATCCTAGATATAAGATAGGGAACTGGGGACTAATAAAAGTATTTAGTAAATTGGGCAGACTAGATGGGCCGAATGGTTCTTATCTGCCGGTTCTTTGTTGACGCAAGAAAATTCAAATCTTGCAAAAGTGACAGTGATTATTTGACTTACTGCAACCTTAAAATGAAATGGGACATGCATTCCACTAGCCGACATGTAAAGTTTAACTAAAGGGATCCCAGAAAAGGGCTCGAGGTTGGTTCCCCTAGGCTCCCCTGCTTTTGTGCTTCTCTCTTTGGTGTTCTAGCGCAAGAGAGATTTTGCACCCATTGTAGTTCTCCTGGGCCACAGAGAACAGTATGTGATGGGGCTGGGGTAAAATGTAATATACAGAGAATCCTATAAGCTAAAATACTGATTGTAGAAATTGATACTGAAGATGCCTGGCAAGAAACATAAAATGCGTCGGCAGATAAGAATCATTCGACCCATAATGTCTGACCAATTTCTGACAAACAAAAAATTAAATGTATACTTTCACAGGTGCCTGGCCTAATTTTACATCGAAGATAGCCTTATACCTATCCCACGCATGCTTAAACTTCTTCACTGTATTAACCTCTACCACTTCTGCTGGAAGGCTATTCCATACATCCACTACCCTCTCGGTAAAGTAATACTTTCATTAGTCCCTGGCCTTATCTTATATCTAGGATAGCCTTATACCTATCCCACGCATGCTTAAACTTCTTCACTGTGCTTACCTCTACCACTTCTGCTGGAAGGCTATTCCATACATCCACTACCCTCTCAGTAAAGGAAAACTTCCTGATATTAATTCTAAACCTTTGCTCCTCTAATTTAAGACTATGTCCTCTTGTTGTGGTTGTTTTTCTTCTCTTAAATATAGTCTTGTGTTGATTAGTTTGAAATGTTTCTATCATATCTGGGGGGAGAGACAATGCTGGGGGGAAGGAGGGGAGAGAGAGAGGCAGTATTGGCACATCAAAGGAAATAAAAACAAGAAATGCATTTTTTATATCTTAATTTTTATTAAATATTAAAAAGCAATTTACATGTGAATAAATACAAGTTGAACTTTTTCCCCTATAGGATAGTCTTATATTCAGGCTTTTAGTTTTTTTCCTAAAGGAATATCCAAAGTTTGGGGGGTCGTCTTATAATCAGGGTCGTCTTATAATCAGGGTCGTCTTATATTCGAGCAAATACCGTATATTTTATGTGCAAAACTATTTTTGTTCTTTGCTCCTATTGCAATGTACTAAAAATGTAACACTCAAATAGTAAATACGAGCAAACTGTGAATAGGAATGGGCATATCTGACACTTGGTAAAAGCTGGTTTACGAAACTTTTTTAGCGTGTGCCAATATAATCACCATATACAGGAAAAATGGCCACTAAATAAAAATAAACAGGAGAGGCGCAAAATGGGGGGGGGGGGGGGGGGGGGGCCTTTGGGGAAATGTTACAAATATTTGCAAATTGCTCCTTGTTCGTGTTTTACCTGTTTTCCGCTGCTCTTGTTTAGTACATGGCTCTCTTACAGTTCAGTTGCTTGAATGTATCAAATCTTTTGTAAACTATCCATAGTGCTCAACGTAAGGTGATAAATACAGAGAGATCAGATGTGCTGACAGAGCAAGATTGTGAGAGCGAATGTTGTGTGACTCAGAGATTGGTGTAGAAATTTCCCACACTTGACCTTTATTTCAAACGGGCCGTATAAGTCAGTCCTAGAAAGTCATCGGTTTCACACAACCTTTTCGCTCTTTTAAACAAACACTGTCTAACTTTTTCACTGCTAAGCTACTGGGCTGACTAATCTCTCAGTTACCCAGCAGTCACATAGTATTCTCCTAGGCTGGTTAGTCATCCCTGACACTTTTACTGGAAACTCACAAACCGCTCTGACCGCCGAGGGAAGGGTGCTCCCTAGTCGCTTGCACCCTAGTCACTTGCACCCTAGGCACTTGCACTTGTCTACCAGGATTCTGATCTGTCGGAATGTATGGGGGTCTGGAATGGGACAGTTTTTTGCGGCTGCTTCATTGCAGGACTTAAAGCTCCTGATGGTTCAGTGCCGAAGGAGATTAATTTTGGGGGGCGCAGGTTAATTTTGGGGTTGGTTTAGGGTATTAAGGTTAGCATTAGGGGGTTCGTTTTAGAGTTCGTATTGGGGTTTGGGGTTAGTATCACGGTTTGTTTTACTGTTAGTATAAGGGTTTTGGGTTACTTTTAGAGTTAGGGGGTAACTTTATTAGTGGGAGTTAGTATGTGGCGCTGACTTATCAGCGCTCTAACTGCTGCAGTGAATTGGCCTGAGAGCCTGGGGGTCCACTTGGGTTGACTGCTAAACCATGCAGTGATAGAGACTGTATTGAGAACTGAACTGCTTTATGGGCTTTTGTCCAGAGCACAGCATCGAAGGGGCTTCCAAGAGGAAGGGCAAGATGGAAGCAGAAATGTTCCTTAACTGAGCTCTTCAAAAGACTTATTCAAACTTAAACTAAACCCATTTTAAGGACTGATAAAAAGAGAGACTCACCACTACCCCCAATGTTCACCAACAATAATGCAGTGATAGCTAACCTGGGCACTGCAGATGTTTGGGGGGAACTACATGTCCCTTGATGCTCAGTAAGCTCACTGAACCTTTGCAGTGCCATAGTCAGTCATCACTGAAATAGAAAGATATATTGGTTGTGCTTTTCCAGTTGCATGTAGAAGACGTTGATATATTTGTTAGTACAGGTGTGATAGAAGGGATCAGGGGTCCCTCAGAGCCTTAAAGGGGCCCCCGACTGAGAATATTATCATTGTCTCTCCTGGTGCACATGCAAGGACACACATTGCACAGTACATCTTTCTTTATGGAGCTCTTTCCTGGACTCCGTGAAGGAAGAAGAAGTAGAAAGCATGCGGGAGCTTTATACATTATGTGAAATGCGTCAGATCACCAAAACACTGCACAACGTGCCTCACCCATTCAGGCAATAGATAAAAACGTGTGCGACTTACTGCTTCTCTAGGGAAACTAAATACAATTTATTTCTCAAATAATTGATCGTGCTGCGCAATCCAGAAAAAGTGGGAACAAAATAATACCATACAGCTAACTAGTGTTCAAACCCTGAACATATAAAGGTCTACTCAATAAAGAGAAAATTGCAGGGAATTAAGACGGGAATTTCAAACTTAAGGCCAAAGTAGCCAAGCTGGAAAAATTATCCCCATTCAGCTGCAGGTTTTTCCCACTCGGCTACTTTGGTCTAAAGTTTGAAGTTCCTTTCTCAATTCCCTGTGATTCTCTCTTTATTTAGTAGACTCTATTCTTTACAGCTACACAAATATGTTTAATAAAAAAATATTAAGGGTTAAAGTTTTGAGAAATACCAAAAATGCGCTGTTTTTTTTTTTAATGATCATGTTAGCTATTCCCACTATTTTGACGTCATTTAAAAAGTAAACGAAGGAGGAAAGTGATCCATTTCCCTATAGCGCACTTTTATAAATCACTGTTATCTGTTATTTCCCATGGCAGCATTTTGTATCATGAGATATACACACGTCTTACTGTCTGCCACAGATGAAAGGACTATGTTGGATCAGCCTACAGAGTCCAATAAAGATGATGACATTTTTTTGGGGATAAGATGCATAATATTTTCCTTATTTTTTTTTTTCCTTCTATTTTTATGTCTCTCACAGATGAAGTATTTCAGTGCATATTGGGCTGTAATCAACTTTAACGAAAAAAAAAAATCTTTCAAAAGAGGGTTATTTATGTAATGTTTAACGAAAAATACGAGGATTATTCCTAACATTTCAGACTTGCGAAACTTTCAGAAATTCTCTATGAAATATGGAAAATATTGCTTAGCTATACAAAAGCAAATGCTTGGACTGGTTAATGTTATAACAGGAGTAGACACCAGCAATGTTCATGGTGTACACCAGCATCTGTGGTGGATTTTACCCCTTTACACCTGATGCTTTGGTTGAAGACGGCTCCTTTTATTGCGACTCGGTCCCGATCCCAGATTGGTTGGGAGCCAGGGACACGTGGGCAGAGACCCGATCAGTCTGATGGGGAAAATGTAGCTGAGGCTCAAATAGAGCACCAGCAACATTTTACTAAAATGCTCCATTCTCAAATCCCCAAAAATTAGGAAAGATGAGGGCACTCAAAATGGCCTCGTCTGACAGAGGGGATGCCGCTGTAGGTTTCTGCAGCGGGATCCAGAGCACAGCTCATTGCGGAGCACTGTGATGTGCTGTTAAAGTCAGAACGTTCTATGCCATCCTACCGGCATCTAGTCATCTGTGATTTAGAATGGCTTAGAATGTTCTACAAACGTAAAGGGGTTTAATGATGTTCTATGGAACCTTCACGGAGAGAACAAGATGAAATACATGATCTATCTCAGTTTAATACTGTTTTCTTACAACAAGACACATAGGAGGTAATGTACTAAATGAGCTCAGTGGGGGTTTTGTTTTCTCGTTTTTGCTTATCTGCCACGTATTTTTATTTAGTGGCCATTTTTCCGGTTCAAGTAATATATTGCAGCATTCTTTGGGCATGCTTCGTGTGATATTTTATGATAAATAATTCAATATCCTGCATGTGAAAATTACACCAGCGCTAATAAAAACGGCGGGAAACAATATTCGCAAGCGTGCCTGTTTTTATTCGCAAACATGGCTATTTTCATTTACAATTTGCTCGTAGTCACGATTTCCCAGCTCAATGTTTAGCACATGGCAAAAGGAACAAAGAACAGAAATAGTTTTACACGCAAAGAAAGTTTGTTTCGATGAAAAAACGATGAGACAAACCTTATTTTTTTAAAATAAGTAAAAAAAAAAACAAGTGCATCTCACGGGATATTAAATAAGGTAGGTGGGACTTCCTCTGCGACTGCTGAATTTAGGGTTTTGTAGGCTGTCTCCAAATACATGAAATAAAACTTTGTATCATTTAACACAAAGCAGAAAGGGAATGTCTCCACAGAATGGATTTTCACAAGATGTTACCCAAACACCATCCACATTGCATGGAAAGTCTTAAAAGGATGCTGCGTTCTGGCACTCACCAAAAAAATAACAAAAAACAGCCCTGATGAGACGTTTTCTCCATCTTTCTCGGTGTCGGACAAGTTTACATCTGTTCCTCATCATTTACAGTGTGCGAAATAAGTCATTTGACTTATCCAGTCTCCTCAGTTATCTCGCTAATCCACGGGGAAGGGGGGATCTACAAAACAACCTTGCTGCGTTGTAAGAAAAGCTGTGCAATTGGACACTCTAATGGCACGCAGGAGGACTACAAGTGGGGCAGGAGGGAAATAATTGCCCCCCCCCCCCTCACACTGCCTAATGGGCCACGGGCTTTACAATCTTTATCTTCTAAATGCAACTTATCAGATCTTGATAGAGTCTCCTAAAATCCCCTTCAGATTAGGCAGTGGCTTGGATAGTGTCACTCCCTAGCTACCAGGTGGTACACCCCCAGTTTTGGCTTTAGGACTAGCCTGTCTACTGTCTACAAGACCTCACTAAATCTCATATGATCCTATAAGCAGGTGGGGGAGAACCTAACAAGGGGATCCCACAGAATACAGTTGACAACCTTTCTTTAAAAAAATAAATAAAAAAAATTGACATTGCAAATATATCCGTGGGCTTAACATTGGTCTCAAGCCAATTTAAAATGGCGTCTGGTTGACGACCCTACCACTAATACAGGGAAAGCTGCTGTTACATGAAGGAAAATTAAAGAGGACACAGATGATGACCTTACGTCAAATACTTAGACAACCTTCCGCTTCCATAAAGATGGTCCATTCCCCACTGTTACATCATGCCACAGATAAGATCTAGGTGACATTCAACCATTACAAGGGGAGAATGAGCTGGATTCGGCCTTGCCAGTAATGTAAATTACCACACACCGCGTGACATAGAGTAAATTTGTTTGGAGAACCAAGCTAACTTAGCTGCTGTATTTTTTATTTCGTCCAGATTTGACCCATCTGTATTTAGTTATACTAATGTCTCCCGGCGTACAGACTGAACAGATTGAAGCCCCCTGTTTGCTTTGTCTCGGAGCGTCCAGTAGCGTATTGTTTAATTTGATAGTCGAGAGAAGAAGTAAGAGGGGGTTCAGTGTTTCAAATAATATTCTGTGCAGTCCAAGAACAGAACTGGGGGGAGGGGAGCGGGGAGGTTTGTGAATCCAGACATGCTTTGTTCAAAGCATAGTTTGGATAATGTCTAATTGATAGACTATACTTTTATAAAGCAAGATAACAAACACATTAGTTTACTTGGAAACAAGTTCTGTGTTAGTCACTGCTGCGTCAGTTCGGAAGACGCCACATTGTCCCAACTGGGACCTAATGCCCCATGACATGTAAAAAGCATCTCCAATAAAAACCTCACACAAAATGGGTTATTAACAAACACAATGTAAAATGAAGATTCAATGAATAGGAAAAGCTTAAGGACTATGCAGAAAATTCATATAGTGCATTGGCACAGGCTCTTTGAGATTTTGATAGCAGCTTGGAGATGTAGATAATATGCTTGGAGATTTAGACAGGACTCAGAGGTGTAGCTAGGAGTTGTAGATAGAGTATGGAGATGTAGAGAGAGTATGGAGATGTAGTGAGGGTATGGAGATGTAGATAGAGTTTGGAGGTGTAGATAGAGTTTGGAGGTGAAGATAGGAGATGGAGATAGAGTTTGGAGATGTAGATAGAGTTTGGAGATGTAGCGAGAATATGGAGATGAAGATAGTTAGAGATGTAGATAGGAGTTAGAGATCTATATAGGAAATGGAGATAAGAGCTGTAGATGTAGATAGGAGTTATAGTGTATATAGGAGATGGAGATGTAGAGTTTGGAGATGTAGATAGAGTTTGGAGGTGTAGATAGGAGTTGGAGATGTAGACAGGGCCGGCGCTACCGTAAGGCTACCTTAGGGCGCCCCAATGGTGTGTTGAAACTTTTTTTTTCAACACACTTTATTGAATGCGCACGGCCTGAGGGGAGCGCACAGCGCTTCGCTCTCAGCCACGGACCTGAACAGCAGCATGGAGGTAAGTACTGGGGAAGGGGGGAGGAGGGAGGTATAACGAGCATCTGACTGGCACAATATTCCTGGGTATCTGACTGGCACAATATTCCTGGGCATCTGAATGGCTCAATATTCCTGGGCTCTGACTGGCACAATATTCCTGGGCTCTGACTGGCACAATATTCCTGGGCATCTGAATGGCACAATATTCCTGGGCTCTGACTGGCATAATATTCCTGGGCTCTGACTGGCACAATATTCCTGGGCATCTGACTGGCACAATATTCCTGGGCATCTGAATGGCACAATATTCCTGGGCTCTGACTGGCATAATATTCCTGGGCATCTGACTGGCATAATATTCCTGGGCTCTGACTGGCATAATATTCCTGGGCTCTGACTGGCACAATATTCCTGGGCATCTGAATGGCACAATATTCCTGGGCTCTGACTGGCATAATATTTCTGGGCATCTGACTGGCATAATATTCCTGGGCATCTGACTGGCACAATATTCCTGGGCACTGACTGGCACAATATTCCTGGGCATCTGAATGGCACAATATTCCTGGGCTCTGACTGGCATAATATTCCTGGGCTCTGACTGGCACAATATTCCTGGGCATCTGACTGGCACAATATTCCTGGGCATCTGAATGGCACAATATTCCTGGGCTCTGACTGGCATAATATTCCTGGGCATCTGACTGGCATAATATTCCTGGGCTCTGACTGGCATAATATTCCTGGGCTCTGACTGGCACAATATTCCTGGGCATCTGAATGGCACAATATTCCTGGGCTCTGACTGGCATAATATTTCTGGGCATCTGACTGGCATAATATTCCTGGGCATCTGACTGGCACAATATTCCTGGGCATCTGAATGGCACAATATTCCTGGGCATCTGACTGGCACAATATTCCTGGGCATCTGAATGGCACAATATTCATGGGCTCTGACTGGCATAATATTCCTGGGCATCTGACTGGCATAATATTCCTGGGCATCTGAATGGCATAATATTCCTGGGCATCTGACTGGCAC
This sequence comes from Pelodytes ibericus, assembly GCA_036172795.1. NCBI lineage: Eukaryota > Metazoa > Chordata > Amphibia > Anura > Pelodytidae > Pelodytes > Pelodytes ibericus. The sequence goes on from CM069857.1 coordinate 285,430,529, forward strand.
ACTATTCCTGGGCTCTGACTGGCATAATATTACTGGGCTCTGACTGGCATAATGTTCCTGGGCATCTGACTGGCATAATATTCCTGGGCATCTGAATGGCATAATATTCCTGGGCATCTGAATGGCATAATATTCCTGGGCTCTGACAGGCATAATATTCCTGGGCTCTGACTGGCATAATATTACTGGGCTCTGACAGGCATAATGTTCCTGGGCATCTGACTGGCACAATATTACTGGGTTCTGACTGGCATAATATTCCTGGGCATCTGAATGGCATAATATTCCTGGGCTCTGACTGGCATAATATTACTGGGCTCTGACAGGCATAATATTACTGGGCATCTGACTGGCATAATATTCCTGGGCTCTGACTGGCATAATATTCCTGGGCTCTGACTGGCACAATATTCCTGGGCATCTGAATGGCACAATATTCCTGGGCTCTGACTGGCATAATATTCCTGGGCATCTGACTGGCATAATATTCCTGGGCATCTGACTGGCACAATATTCCTGGGCATCTGAATGGCACAATATTCCTTGGCATCTGACTGGCACAATATTCCTGGGCATCTGAATGGTACAATATTCCTGGGCTCTGACTGGCATAATATTCCTGGGCATCTGACTGGCATAATATTCCTGGGCATCTGAATGGCATAATATTCCTGGGCATCTGACTGGCACACTATTCCTGGGCTCTGACTGGCATAATATTACTGGGCTCTGACTGGCATAATGTTCCTGGGCATCTGACTGGCATAATATTCCTGGGCATCTGAATGGCATAATATTCCTGGGCTCTGACTGGCATAATATTACTGGGCTCTGACAGGCATAATATTACTGGGCATCTGACTGGCATAATATTACTGGGCTCTGACAGGCATAATATTACTGGGCATCTGACTGGCATAATATTACTGGGCTCTGACAGGCATAATGTTCCTGGGCATCTGACTGGCACAATATTACTGGGTTCTGACTGGCATAATATTCCTGGGCATCTGACTGGCATAATATTACTGGGCTCTGACTGGCATAATGTTCCTGGGCATCTGACTGGCACAATATTACTGGGTTCTGACTGGCATAATATTCCTGGGCATCTGAATGGCATAATATTCCTGGGCATCTGAATGGCATAATATTCCTGGGCTCTGACTGGCATAATATTACTGGGCTCTGACAGGCATAATATTACTGGGCATCTGACTGGCATAATATTCCTGGGCTCTGACTGGCATAATATTCCTGGGCTCTGACTGGCACAATATTCCTGGGCATCTGAATGGCACAATATTCCTGGGCTCTGACTGGCATAATATTCCTGGGCATCTGACTGGCATAATATTCCTGGGCATCTGACTGGCACAATATTCCTGGGCATCTGAATGGCACAATATTCCTTGGCATCTGACTGGCACAATATTCCTGGGCATCTGAATGGCACAATATTCCTGGGCTCTGACTGGCATAATATTCCTGGGCATCTGACTGGCATAATATTCCTGGGCATCTGAATGGCATAATATTCCTGGGCATCTGACTGGCACACTATTCCTGGGCTCTGACTGGCATAATATTACTGGGCTCTGACTGGCATAATGTTCCTGGGCATCTGACTGGCATAATATTCCTGGGCATCTGAATGGCATAATATTCCTGGGCATCTGAATGGCATAATATTCCTGGGCTCTGACTGGCATAATATTACTGTGCTCTGACAGGCATAATATTACTGGGCATCTGACTGGCATAATATTACTGGGCTCTGACAGGCATAATGTTCCTGGGCATCTGACTGGCACAATATTACTGGGTTCTGACTGGCATAATATTCCTGGGCATCTGACTGGCATAATATTACTGGGCTCTGACTGGCATAATATTCCCATTGAAACACTGGTAAGTTTGTTGATTTAACTTTACTTCATTTTAAATATTGTATTTGTTCCCGTTTTGTTTCTTCACTGCAAAATAAGATATATGCAGTGTGCATAGGAATTTGTTCATAGTTTTTGTTTTTACTATAGTCCGGCCCTCCAACGGTCTGAGGGACAGTGAACTGGCCCCCTGTTTAAAAAGTTTGAGGACTTGGCTAAATACTGGCATATTGAGTGGCAAAATAGTGTGTCTCAGGTTATGTGTGAATTGGTGTAACTGTGTGTGTGTAAGTGGTAAGGGTGTCTCTGTGTGTGACTGCAAGAGTGTCTTTGTGTTTAAGGGTTTCAATGTGTGACACATTTAGAGCAGGCATAATGTTCCTGGGCATCTGACTGGCACAATATTACTGGGTTCTGACTGGCATAATATTCCTGGGCATCTGACTGGCATAATATTACTGGGCTCTGACTGGCATAATATTACTGGGCTCTGACTGGCATAATGTTCCTGGGCATCTGACTGGCACAATATTACTGGGTTCTGACTGGCATAATATTCCTGGGCATCTGAATGGCATAATATTCCTGGGCATCTGAATGGCATAATATTCCTGGGCTCTGACTGGCATAATATTACTGGGCTCTGACAGGCATAATATTACTGGGCATCTGACTGGCATAATATTCCTGGGCTCTGACTGGCATAATATTCCTGGGCTCTGACTGGCACAATATTCCTGGGCATCTGAATGGCACAATATTCCTGGGCTCTGACTGGCATAATATTCCTGGGCATCTGACTGGCATAATATTCCTGGGCATCTGACTGGCACAATATTCCTGGGCATCTGAATGGCACAATATTCCTTGGCATCTGACTGGCACAATATTCCTGGGCATCTGAATGGCACAATATTCCTGGGCTCTGACTGGCATAATATTCCTGGGCATCTGACTGGCATAATATTCCTGGGCATCTGAATGGCATAATATTCCTGGGCATCTGACTGGCACACTATTCCTGGGCTCTGACTGGCATAATATTACTGGGCTCTGACTGGCATAATGTTCCTGGGCATCTGACTGGCATAATATTCCTGGGCATCTGAATGGCATAATATTCCTGGGCATCTGAATGGCATAATATTCCTGGGCTCTGAATGGCATAATATTACTGGGCTCTGACAGGCATAATATTACTGGGCATCTGACTGGCATAATATTACTGGGCTCTGACAGGCATAATGTTCCTGGGCATCTGACTGGCACAATATTACTGGGTTCTGACTGGCATAATATTCCTGGGCATCTGACTGGCATAATATTACTGGGCTCTGACTGGCATAATATTCCCATTGAAACACTGGTAAGTTTGTTGATTTAACTTTACTTCATTTTAAATATTGTATTTGTTCCCATTTTGTTTCTTCACTGCAAAATAAGATATATGCAGTGTGCATAGGAATTTGTTCATAGTTTTTGTTTTTACTATAGTCCGGCCCTCCAACGGTCTGAGGGACAGTGAACTGGCCCCCTGTTTAAAAAGTTTGAGGACTTGGCTAAATACTGGCATATTGAGTGGCAAAATAGTGTGTCTCAGGTTATGTGTGAATTGGTGTAACTGTGTGTGTGTAAGTGGTAAGGGTGTCTCTGTGTGTGACTGCAAGAGTGTCTTTGTGTTTAAGGGTTTCAATGTGTGACACATTTAGAGCATGCGAGTTGAATATTTAGATGTATTTATTTTCTACACTATACATTATTCATATATATATATATAATGTAAGGAGGCTTAATGGTGTGGGAGGCGTGGCGGATCAGAGCAGGGGGGCACCAAAATGCACCTTCGCCTGTGTAGACGAAAATCCTTGCACCGGCCCTGGATGTAGATAGGAGTTAGAGATGTAGATAGGAGTTAGAGATGTAGATAGGAGATGGAGGTGTAGATAGGAGATGGAGATGTAGATAGGAGTTGGAAATGTAGATAGGAGTTAGAGATGTAGATAGGAGATTGAGGTGTAGATAGGAGATGGAGATAGGAGATGGAGATGTTGATATTAGTTAGAGATGTAGATAGGAGTTAGAGATGTAGATAGGAGATTGAGATAGGAGATGGAGATGTAGATAGGAGTTAGAAATGTATATAGGAGTTAGAGATGTAGATAGGAGATTGAGATAGGAGATGGAGATGTAGATAGGAGTTAGAAATGTATATAGGAGTTAGAGATGTAGATAGGAGATTGAGATAGGAGATGGAGATGTAGATAGGAGTTAGAAATGTATATAGGAGTTAGAGATGTAGATAGGAGATGGGGATGTAGATAGGAGATGGAGATGTTGATAGGAGTTAGAGATGTTGATAGGAGTTAGAGATGTAGATAGGAGATGGAGATGTAGATAAAAGTTGGAGATGTAGATAGGTGTTAGAGATGTTGATAGGAGTTAGAGATGTTGATAGGAGTTGGAGATGTTGATAGGAGTTGGAGATGTTGATAGGGGTTAGAGCTGTAGATAGGAGATGTAGATGTAGATAGGAGTTAGAGCTGTAGATAGGAGATGTAGATGTAGATAGGAGTTGGAGATATAGATAGGGTTTGGAGATGTAGATAGGGTTTGGAGATGTTGATAGGAGATGGAGATGTAGATAGGGTTTGGAGATGTTGATAGGATTTGGAGATGTTGATAGGATTTGGAGATGTAGATATGATTTGGAGATATAGATATGATTTGGAGATGTAGATAGGAGTTAGAGATGTAGATAGGGTTTGAAGATATAGAGCATAAACGAGTCTTCGGATATTGACTGGTGAACCTGGAAAGCCATACAGATGATGCCAGAGGCTTTTAATAGATCCAAGAAATACTTTTTCTCCAGACATTTTTAAGTTATTAGTTATTTTACTAAAGAAAATCAGAACAGAGTGTAGAAGGCCTCACTGGCCCCGTGCAAACAGATAAGCTCCGAGATAAAATAGTCCAGAGATCTTCAACACACGTGTATTAAATAATATTAATTCTCTCCCACTTCCTTACAGGGACACTGGAATTTATCACAATACATTTTATCATTACTTGTAATGTTGCTTGAACCATCTTCAAGGGTTAGCAGAAGAATTGTAGAATGCCAGGAATGTCAGCAGTAACCATTAGTAAAAGAATCCACAGTCTTTAGAAGGAGGAGCCAACCATTTTAATGTATATGTCAGATAGCAGGTTACACAGAGGGCAAATTGGGAAAAATACATTCTTTGATGCAAAATTTAAAAAAAAAATTGAAAAAACATGCATTTTTGTGTTTCTGATGTTGATGGCCAAACTAACAGTGGCATATTAATGGGCAAATTGGCTGTGGCATAATAATTGGCAAGCTGGCTGTGGCATATGAATGGGCAAACGAACAATGGCATATTAAAAAAAAATTCTCCGAAGTAGGAAAGATGGTAGCTGAGAAGAGATGCCAAGTGTCAGGAAGAAAACATTATTTTTTTTATACTGTACTTTTCTAAACAAACCTACGTTTCTATGAAAAGCCTTTGAGTTTTACATGTTGGATGTAGACCTTAAATAAGTCTTAATTAGCTTAATTTTGAATCTTCCATCCTTGTCCCCCAAAAAGATTACCAATGACATCCTTATCCCCCAAACAGTTTACCACTGCCACCTTTGTCCTACAAACAGCTTATTTGTGCCATCCTTGTGCGCCAAACAGCTTGCCTGTGCCATCCTCATCTCCCCAAAAAACTTGGCCAATCAGTAGAGGCTTCTGAACTCTCAACCAACCAGGAGAATTGAGAAGCTTCTCCTGATTGGCTGAGACATCATTCACTCACAGCTCTCATACTGGGACTCTGCATAATCCTGGACGGAGGCTGCCCAGGATCCTGGACTATCCCAGGCAATCCAAGACATGTGGTCAACTTAGTGCAACCCTAATTGCAAAGCAACCCAACAAAAACTCCATTAGTAGTATGAAAGTTTAATTACCGGACTTATCAACAATGTTGCAATAGCTTATCATTTATAGGCTTATTTATTTGCCTTAATTGTACGGATTCCAAGGAACAAGCTTTCTGCAGAAAAGGATGATATTAATAATTAAACAAAATATTTTTTTTTTTATGTGCAGGCAGAATATATTCTATAGGAGTGGGCAACATGGGCAAAACATTTTTTTTATAATGTTTAATAAAGTTGATTTTTAATTTTTTAGGGCTACTTTTGTTTCACTAGCTGACAATTAGTCCCTATTACCATACCTCCCATTTTTTCCTGTCTTGCTTTTTTTTTCCGGGGCCACTACCCTGTGGCCCAAATTTGTATATTTCAATATATGGGAATTAAAAAAAAAAAAGAAAAAATTGATCATGGGCTCTGCTAAAAATGATTAAGAAGACGCCTTAATTACCAGACTTCTTGGAACCAAACAGAGTTGGTGGACTGCAGAAACGGACTTGACGCCTTTTGACTTATGATGTTAGTAGAAGCGAAACGCGTCAAGTGTGTTTCTGCAATCCCCTCACTTGCTGTTTGTTTGTTATGAAATAAATAATTAATAATCTGGAAGTTTGTAGGGCTGCAATTTTTTGTTGATATATTGGAAGGTATAAATGTAAAAACAATTTAATACAGCCTAATACACATGCCTTTCCAATTAAGTGGCCCACTACATCAGAAAGGTGGAAGCCCTATTTATACAATCTACTCTATTACTCTTCTTCATGGTTGATTGGAAATAAAGTAGATGTAGCGGATCTGGTCCCAAATCCACCAAATATTTACTCTCTGGCGCTACTGAAAGATGTAAATCCATCCTAATTCCAAATGTGTTTTGGGTTTGTTCTTCGTAATGTTTGTTGTTCTATTCGTTACAGATGTGGTGGAAAGTCGTTTCCATGTATTGGGTGATTCAGGCTTCGTGGTCACGTGCAGATGTCAGCTTTGGTTTTACTTTCATCATAAAGTCTATCTCTCTCTCCCAGTATGGAGTATAAAACAGTAGGGGAGAACCCAAAAAATAACTAAAAATCAGATTGATTGATTTCTGTATTTAAACACTTTCATCATTATGGGCTATGAGAAGCTGTTGTTTGATGTTCGACATGTGTATTATATTCTTACAGTGACAGTAGTAGTAGTATGGAAAATATACTCCTCTGTGCAGTTCCATTAGACGTGGGACCCATGGATAGACACTTCCACTCCTCCCGGCACTGATGCCTTCATTTAACCATGATCTTGCTGACCGTCCCCATCTCTAGAAGCTGGAATAAAATTATACCACCAATTAATTTCACTCCACCACTTCCATTTAAGACTTTTTAACCATTGCCTTATGACGGCATCCACCTGACGTGAAAACACAAAAGAAGCCCTAAATTATGCAGCTGACCCCACCCTCTGTCCCTCTCCTCTTACCACTTTTCCCATTTCTATTCTCCTCTTCTCTTTTTTTTTTTTTTTTTGTGTTATTTGAAACAATAAAAATTAACATTACCCCCCCCCCCCCCCCCCCAAATAAAAAGGGACAATAAACACTTCACAAACCTCTAGCAGGACTGGTTGATTATTTAGAATCTTCCTACATTTGACCCAAGATGTCTGCCTCCTGATAGAGTTAGAAAGAAAGGAATCAATAACACATTGTATTTGTAGTCTTGCATTTCTATTTAAAATGCCCACCCTTGGTGCAATCTTTCCATTAATCCCATATTACATTTTTAATGTTTGACAGTTCCTTTAAATTCCCCGGCTATCCTAAATCCCAACACAACCCCTGTCTCTCGGTCTGTCATAAACTAATTTCCTCCGTAACCACATTACTAATTCTAAATAGTGCTATGAGACACAAAGGTGACTATGTAGGACATTGATGACTTATGAAAGAAATATTGGGATATTTGGTAAATGTTACTGCAAAGAGTTATCTCCTGCAGAGGGAGATGGTTTGTATTAATATTCAGGAGGAGGTAATATAAACATTCTAGCTTTAAATGATAGTTGTCTATTACAGCATGAGGAAGTCAGGCTGGTGATCCGTTGGCTTGTCCATGGTCCATGGTCTATGTAACACCTGCGGGAAGCCGACATCACATGGCTCCAACCAATCTGCTTCCTGATGATGCGATAACGTGACGCGTGGGGACTCCGCTCATGTTATAACACAGGCGTTCCTAGAATAGACTGCGTATGACAGAAAAAAGGCCCTGTCTAGGTACTGTGCGTGATATCAAACTGACACTAAAAGGTCTACTAAGGCAGCTACGAGTTGTACTCAAATTTTTTCAAAGAAAATAGGAGAACTGAGATTCGGACACCATTCGGTCACTCCGGTAATCCGAATAGCCCTTAAATTTGGGGGGTGGGACGGTTCATCGCGCGAGAGGTCATCGCAGGATCGCTGAAGGTAAGTATTATTCATTAGTAAGTAGTAGGGGTTAATTTTAGTATTAGGGTTCAGGGGGTCACTTTTAGGAGCGGTTCATTTATTGAGGGTTGCATGTTAGTAAGCGCTGACAGTTCATCGGCCGCGTCCATCTGTGTCCTAAACCCTTAAATTCGGGCTACTCCGAGATCACCAATGGGATTCCGAATAGGCACAAAAATCGTCCAATATGGCTGATTTGTGTTCCATCATTTGGGGAGCTGAACTCCTTTGGAACTTGGATGACTGGAATGGTAATATTAAAAAGTATTACACACCACATGAACCAATAAATAACAATAATTATACTTTACACCCCCCTGATTGCAGCTTCCAAATAATGTCCTCCTCAGGTACCTAAAAATCACATAGACCACACGAAAAGGGGTGCAGACATGGGGGGGGGGAGAAATAAAAAACACATACAGTGTAAAACTATCATAGAAAAGAGAATGCTGAGTTAGATATGCACTCACACAACCTATTGCTGGTGTTAAAAAAATTGCCATATAGTGCTATATAGTGTCATATATTACCATATTTTTTAATGCTGTTTTTGAGCTGTCCGTTCTTGTAAGATTCTCCACAGCTCCTTTCTGTGGCAGGAAATACTTACTGGTTTAGTGGAATCAGAACCTCCATCGTGAAGCTTAGAAACGTGTATTTGTATTGTTTGTTGGATACGGGGCACGCCCCATAAACTCATTGGGAAGGTTACGTTTACCAAAACTTGTTTAGCATTTAACAGATCCCATCTGCTCTGCAGCAGACCATGTGCCGAGGGTTCTGTTTATAGCAGACGCTTAGTCTGTAACAGGGAAAAACTCTTAGTCTATTTGGTCTCAAGAAGGAACTTATTTAGCTCTAAAAGGGGAACAGTCAGCAGGAATATTCCATTGGTTTCCAGGGCAGCGGGACCACCTTTAGAACCCACAAGTGAACCATAACTGAATAGATGATCTGTGGAACTGTTTTTATTATTGTACATGGGTGTACCACCTCCTCCTCTTGGAAACTACATTCACTTATATATAAGCTGATAGACATCAGTGAATTGCATTCCAAAAAGAGAGGATTTCTGTCTCAAACCCAAGTCAGTGAGAAGTGTATGGAAAGACATGTCAGGTGATTTACTGCTGAAACCTGTTAACCAAATATCTGGTGTGTAATGTATGAGGCTGTTATTACGGCCAAGGCCTTCACATAGCTCAAGAACGTGATATGACATTAAAGAGAAACTAAACATATATATATATATATATGTAAACTCTCCGTATGGAAAATATACTCCTCTGAGCATTAGACATGGGACCCGTGGATAGACTCAGGGCCGATAACAGGAATTTCAGGGCCCCTTACTGAACAAATTTCCCTCCCCCCCACCCCCTGACAATATCTCCCACTCATCCCACCTACCCTCACAAGCATGTTATCCCGGTCTATTGTAATATGGAGGGTGGTTGGGAGCAGTTGTTCAATATGCCAGTTATATTTTGCCACTCAATAAGTCAGTATTTTGCCCTCAATATGCCATTCTTTTGCCATTTAATATGACATTCGTTTGTCAATTAATATGCCAGGATTTTGCCAGTTAATATGCCAAGATTTTTCCCCTCAGTATGCCAGGAATTTGCCAATTAATATGCCAGGATTTTGCCCCTCAATATGCCAGAATTTTGCCCCTCAGTATGTTCGTTATGTACCACCCTCCTTCCCCTTCCGTGGCTGTGAGGGAAGTGTTCTACGCTCCCCTCCGGCCGCGCGGCTTCAATAAAGTTTGTTTTAAAAAAAATACGACCAGAGTAACTCTGGTCGCATTTCTTTTTTTTTTTAGCAAACTTTATTGAAGCTGTGTGGCTGAACGCTTTCCTCACAGCTGCAGACTGGCTTGACAGAGAATGTTTTCTTTTTTTGCTCCCTGCCGAGTCCGGGACGCCAGTATCACCCGTCACCCCCTGATGGCAGGCCTGGATAGACACTTCCACTCCTCCCGGCACTGATGCCTTCATTTAACCACGATCTTGCTGACCGGCCCCATCTAGAAGCTGTAATGAAATTATACCACCAATTAATTTCACTCCACTGCCTTATGAAGGCTTCAGCCTGACCTGAAAACACAAAAGAAGCCAATATTTCTCCTAAATTAAAAAACTGGGTCTTGACATAGACACTCTTTCCCCAGCAAATTTCCTTTTTCATCTTGGTTGCCCGAGATTGTCTAAAGCACAAATGTAGCCTACTGATACATATAACAATGGCTACCAAACTATGCTTAGCGAGACATTGGAGGAAGACTACCATTCCTAACCTAAAAGATATAGTAGAACAGGTAGATTACCAGGCTACTATGGAGAAGGCGCTATTCTACAGTGATAGGAGGATGCCAGAATACAATAAAATCTGGGAAAACTGGCTCTCATTTTCTAAAACCTTTAAATCAGATCTAACTTCAGGGGGGGTAAAAAAAATTGCATTGTTGAGGATCTGAACGCAAAATTGAACCACTAAAGCTTGAAGTAAGGGCAACCTCCCTCGCGGATGACCTATCAACGCACTAAAAATAATTATAAGACACCCAAAAATGTAAGTATGACATCCTCTACCTGCCCGGGTCCTCGGGGTCGCCCCTCAGCGCTCTCCACAGCAAACAAAATTGTATTTTTATATTGTTATGAGGGAGTTTGTTCCTAATGACTGTATACTTTTATATAACCCGACAGAAAAGGTTGATCTAATACACAATTCTTGTGGATGTTACTTGGTAATTAGCCCACATTTCTTAGATGAGCCTTTTTTTGTTGGCTAGACACTTGTTGTCACATGTTGAAGAATTATTGACGATGAATATAATGTCATGTATACATGTGTTTTTTTTTTAGTTTTGTGTTATTTGAAACAATAAAAATTAACATTAAAAAAAAAAAAAAGTGACAATAAACTCTTCACAAACCTCTACATAAGACCAATTGTCTCTATTTTATAAGTTACTTCTGCAAGGTACTCAAGAGAATATGAATAGGTCCTACTTTAATTCATTGTTCCTTAAAGGAGTACTGTATGATTGTAAAGAATAAACAATATAATCTTGACATTCTGTTATCAGAATCGCATAGGAAATTATACATTAATAAAGAAATGTGTTTTCAATGTGTCTGTGGAGTCTCCTGTTTATGACATCACCTGTGGTTTGATATGCAAATTACTAATTTCCCGTTGAAAACTCGCTCATTTGCATACCAAGCAACATGTGAAGTCATAAGCAGGAAGTGCCACACACATATTTTAAATAAAAAAAATGTATGCATATGCTTGCAATTCTGCTAATACAACGTATAGATGATTTTTAATATTTGTATTTGTTAAATTCACACTATGAGTAATATATTGGTGACAGGGTCTGTTTAAAATTGGATGCATAACTCGGAAATATTTGTTTGCTTTTGCATGTATCTAAGACATCTGTACACTGTGCAGGTACAAAACGGGTATCTATTTAAATGGGTGAGATAGAAAGACAGGGCTGAACTAAAGGGGATGAGATAGGAAGACAGGGCTGAACTAAAAGGGATGAGATGCAAAGACAGGGCTGAACTAAAAGGGATGAGATAGGAAGACAGGGCTGAACTAAAGGGGATGAGATAGAAAGACAGGGCTAAACTAAAGGGGATGAGATAGAAAGACAGGGCTGAACTAAAGGGGATGAGGTAGGAAGACAGGGCTGAACTAAAGGGGATGAGATAGAAAGACAGGGCTGAACTAAAGGGGATGAGATAGAAAGACAGGACTGAACTAAAAGGGATGAGATAGAAAGACAGGGCTGAACTAAAGGGGATGAGATAGGAAGACAGGGCTGAACTAAAAGGGATGAGATGGAAAGACAGGGCTGAACTAAAGGGGATGAGATAGAAAGACAGGGCTGAACTAAAGGGGATGAGATAGAAAGACAGGGCTAAACTAAAGGGGATGAGATAGAAAGACAGGGCTGAACTAAAGGGGATGAGGTAGGAAGACAGGGCTGAACTAAAGGGGATGAGATAGAAAGACAGGGCTGAACTAAAGGGGATGAGGTAGGAAGACAGGGCTGAACTAAAGGGGATGAGATAGGAAGACAGGGCTAAACTAAAGGGGATGAGATAGAAAGACAGGGCTGAACTAAAGGGGATGAGATAGAAAGACAGGGCTGAACTAAAGGGGTAAATCTAAATGGGATACAATGGGTACAAACACAGGACACAGCCATGACTTTCCCCCATGTAGTACATGAGAGCATCTTCATTGTACACAGCATTTAAAGGGACACTACAAATTAAAATTAATATAACATATGTTATTATAGAAACTCCACACAAAACAAAATATTCTATATGACAAGGAAATGAAAACAAGGGACTACTCTAGAACTTTGATGAAGTCTACCATACGATCTCCTTAGTCCAAATATCACCACCAATGATCCATTATTCCTTAATACTTTGGGATTTGAAATTGCTGGTATTGTTGATTAAGTTAGACACTCCTGCTCTAGGCTGCTTATGATTAAGCATGTTTTTTTTTTATGTGCGAAACGCGTCAGGCGTATTTGCCTTAATTCGTTTTGTTCCTGTCACCATGTTTTTTCTGTGATTTTATCATTATAGTATACTTTTTGGATACAAATAAATAATAAGAGGTTGCACTGTTGACCCGGAGCGGGAGGATGGCTCTTTTTTTTTTTTTTTTTTTTTTTTTTTTTTTTAACACGCCTGCTCTTGCACAGCATTCACATTATCAGCTAAATGTATCAATCTGACCAATCTGCATTAGGAAGAGAAGATGCTGATCTATTTCCTCTTCCTGCCGGGGGGCTATAAAACTGTTGCTTTTTCAGCTTATCCTGGTCTATCTCCATCATTTCCTGTAAACAAGTCAATTTGAAATGATACCCTTGATTAGCTAGATGCAAATTTGATGGCAGAATATTGGATGCTTGCAAACTCTTTTCCTCAGAGGGATTAAACCCTAAAAATAAAAAAATTGCCATATAAATGGTTTTGCCCTAATGTTTACTTTTTATCCAGGTCTAATGTGCTGGAACAAGCAACTTACCTATAAATCTTTATCAACTTGAAGATGAAGATATATATATATATATATATTGAATTATTTACAAGCTAAGTTTTTTTATGTCTCCTGCACTCACAATAAGCCACATTGTAGGTGATCACAATAGATCTCCCTGATCGTCGTTGGCTAGACAGAGGTGGGACAGCTTGAGGAGGTTCTGTAAGACTTCTTCTTGGAGCCCACCCTCACTAAGACCCCCCCAGAGACTAATTAGAACCACTCACATGCGGAAAAGGAGATTGCTCCAAAATATGAGTCCAAATACCTAAGATCTGATGGGGACATTATGCTTTTCAAAGGAATCTTAATCACATTCTACTGGATGTTGGGAAAAGACAAAGTCATAGAAATATGAATCATTCCTTATATAGCTGAGAATTACATTGCCGGGGAGGCTGGTAAATGAAGTCATCAGCTCAGGACACAGACTGGGATTAAACTAACAAAGTCCATATGTCAATCACTGGAATGGGGGTAGTGTATATCATTTAAGAATGAAGGACCCCACCTTTTCTTCTAAAAAAATAAAAGCCATGCTATTGCCTCTGTAGATTGAACATTGCTCTACAGCTAATATTTTGCTGGCCCGCCAGCAGCTGGGTGGCAACCCTAACCCCACTTCACTAGAAGAATGGCATGCTGGTATTTATTTTATTTTATTTATTTAGAAAGTGTTTTACCAGGAAAAATACATTGAGATTTCTCTCGTTTTCAAGTATGTCCTGGGGATGAAGGTTCCATAGAACTCTTCTGTGCCATGCTCCTTATCGGAGTTTAACTCCCATCACGCCTGTAGAATGTGCTATGCTGTCCTAAATTACAGTCCCAAGATGCCTGCAGGACTTAGTTTAACAGCTCATTGTGGCCCCCCAGGATCTGTGCTGCGGGTCCCGCTGCACTGGGTGAGCCAGGAGCAAAAAGTCACCGTTTTAGTGCTTTGGTCCTTGTCATCAGGGGTTAAACATACGGAATACGATCCAAGAAAATCCGACATATCTGGAACGGACAGGAAACAGCTTTCTTATTGAAGTGTGGTAGGTCAATGGAGAGACACATGAAGCATCTGGTGGATGATGCCAGCAGGACCATCCTGGAGATATCTGGAGAGAAAGTCTAGCCTGTGATATGACCTCTGTCTGTGACGTGGTGTGATTCACAGAGAGCAAAGGGAAGCGGAGTGTAAAGGAGTATTGCATAAGCAGACCACACACAGGCATGGCAGTGATCAAGAGGTGAACATTGAAGGGAAATTATTATTGCAAAAAATACAACCCCGGGATAGCAAGTAAAATAGCATTTTTGGCCTGAATTGATATAATTGGCAGTCCTACGTGCTTTTTTTAAAAAAAAATTATTATCCAGTGTTTATACTGTGAATATAGAGAATAAAAACGTAGCAAAAATTATCTTTGCATCGTATTGTCAACATTGCAAGCAAATGCATAAATTAAAATAAAAATAGGATTTCAATGTCTGTGGAATCTCCTGCTTATGACATCACCTGTGGTCTGATATGCAAATGACACATTTTCCAGTGAAAGTAGTTTATTTGCATATCAAGCCACAGGTGATGTCATAATCAGAAGACACCTTCCATTGCTTTTTTTTTTTTGTCCAAGGACCCCTTGAACAAAACATGACAAGTGTGTTATCCCATCTGGTATGCCAGTGTATGTTTGGTAAAATGACAATAAAGTTCTGTACCTTGAGTTTGATGTATAGCTGAGAGGGAGAATTTCTACAACTCTGCTACTTAGTAGAGTTGAGCGGACACCTGGATGTTCGGGTTCGAGAGGTTCGACCGAACTTCGGAAAAAAGTTCGGGTCCGTGGTCGAACTTGACCCCGAACCCCATTGAAGTCAATGGGGACACGAACTTTTGGCCACTAAAATGCTTCTAAAAAAGTCATGGAAAGGGCTAGAGGGCTGCAAAAGGAATTAAAATGTGGGTAAGAGTAGGACAAGTGCCCTGCAAACAAATATGGATAGGGAAATAACTTCAAAAAAACATAAAATACATACAAATTAAAAATACTGTACTATATAGCACCCAAAACTACAAGAATTTTTCAAAGTGCGCTGTAAGCACTGTATTTGACGGTTCTATTTGACTCTCAGATGTAATACATGTAATGTTATTGCTATTCTATAAACCGAAATAGAGTCCCCATTCATAAGAATAGGTCAATTGACCTATTCGTATGAATGGGGACTCTATTTCGGTTTATAGAATAGCAATAGCATTACATGTATTCCATAAGCCGAAAGTCTATAAACCGAAAGACATTCGTTTTATAGAATACATTTAATGCTATTGCTATTCTATAAAAAGAAAGTCTATAAACAGAATGAATGTCTTTTGGTTTATAGACTTTCGGTTTATAGAATACATGTAATACTATTGGCTTTCTATAAACCGAAAGTCTATAAACCAAATGACTTTCGGTTTAAAGATTTTCGGTTTATTGCCGAACCTCGAACTCCAAAATGGACATACAGTGAAATGTCCGGGTTCGCGGCACGGACACGTAATGTTCGATACGAACCCGAACAGTGCGGTTCGGGTTCGCTCAACACTACTACTTAGGCCTTAAGTTGGGAATTCTCTTCTCAATTCCTGTTGTTTGTTAGTGAACAAACAACATTTTTTTTTATTAAAGTGGCTGTCTTAATATATTGATATATCGGATTGCATTGTAACTGCAAACAGACACTATGATAGATTATCAATGCAATATATTCAAATAGAAGATCCAGTAGCACCCTCTGGTGGTAAAACATGAGTATGCATGTTCTTAAAAAAACCAAGAAGAATACTGAGAAATTAAAGTTGGTAAATGGCTACATGTTGTTATTTCATCATGAAATGCAACATCTTGATATTAAAGTAAGCTACCATGTACATGGAACAGAAGTTGGGAGTTAGGAATATCATATGCACATTGTTCCCAAGCCTTTAACTTTTATGTCCAATGCGCCAGCTTTATTAGTCGAATTCTGGGCCATGTGATTAAGGCCGAACCGAATATGTCCAGAAACAGGCACAAAATTGGTGTCAATTGGCACTTTCAGGTATGGAACCAGCCATATGGTATGATTTGTACATGAATAAGCCTTTTCTATGGGAAAAATGCACTTACTTTTTACTTTTAAGTTCCCCTGTAATTTTACCTTCGGAACAATTTCTAAATTCAGTGACATACAATGAGGAGGAGCTCGGAGAGACAGGAAGGGCTGTTGCTATTGCATCTGCAGTATCTATTACACAGTATTTGCAGTTTTTAAAAGATAATAAAAAAAAAAAAAAAAAACAGATATCACAGATCTGTATTTTCTTTTACATAATACATGATTTGTTTCGGACACTGTAGGTCAGTGATGGCAAACGTTTTTGGGCCCCGAGTGCCCAATTTTTGTCCAAAACCGGTTTGCAGACCTCAAAGTGCCAACACTGCATACACACACACTTATACAGACACACTTATTACTCACACTCACATACTGACACATAATACTTATACTCACACACACACACACAACCAGGTTCACCTCTCACCGCTTGTCTGCTCCGTCTCAGAGGAGCAGGCATCAGTGGTTTAAAGATGGGCGCTGCCGGTTATCTGCTTCTCCTACAAATGATCGGTTGCCTGCGCGCTGGCTGTAGAAGCGTTCAAGTCAGAAAGCAATCAGTTAATTGCTTTCCCACAGGAACACTTCTCCACATAGCGCGCGTGCGCCCAATCATCGGGAGAAGAAGCAGATAACCGGCAGTGCCCCGCCCACCCCCGTCTTTAAACCATTGATGCCTGCTCCTCTCAGATGGAGCAGACAAGCGGAAAATGGGGAACCTGGCCGCGTGCCATAGGCCCCCCACCGCTGGTGTAGGTGAATCTGCCCCTTTAATATTTGTCTTAATGTTGCATGGAGAGGCCGAGAAAGTGTAGGGGAAAAAAAAAAAGTAGAAGTTGAAAAATATATTATTTTGCGTTTAGATCTGATCCAAGTCTTGCTTTAGATGGAGAAAGGAGTGCTGCGGTTGTATATGTCACAGTCTGCCCTTTAACAGTGACATGCCCGGTTTATTGCAGTGTTTGCCCTTTCTTTCCCGATAGCTCAGAATATTATATCTTATGTATCAATCATGTCATAAGATCTTTATGTTCAGCCGATTCTTCATTGTACGAACAGACAGAAAGGTTACATCCACTCCTGCCAGACCCACCAGTCTGCTTTAGAAACAGGAGACATTTCAACTTTATACAATGTTTAAAGTCTCTTTAAGATTAATATAAACTGTGAACGTAGAGAATAAAAGCGATGGCAATTTAAACCTTAAGGCCAAAGTAGCCGAGTTGGAAAAATTCTCCAGGGCAGCTGCATGGGAGAGTATTTCCAACTCGGCTCCTTTGGCCTTAAAGTTTAAATTCCCCTCTCAATGCCCTGCAATGAGTAGACATTTAGTCATTTAGGTTGGGAAAAAAATGATCATTCCACATGCCCAATACTTCCCTAATTGTTTTTGAGTGTCTACAATACTGGGTCTATAGAGCCGAGTAAAGGAAATCCCACCGAGCAAATCTACTTACCCCAGACTGGTCAGGAATACCCGGTGTACAGTGCTGCAAACAAGATAAATACTACATAGTGACCAACATCGGCCATGTTTCAAGGGACACATATTTGTTCCACATGCTGCAGAAAGAGCATGCAAAGTGCAGCTCGGCAGTATGTAGGATGGATATACGCACAGACACAATCCAATTTATTAATTAATCAAGGTGGAGATCTCATAGGACCTCATGATGATCTCATGACGACCGGGAGACAGAGCAATAAGGAGGTAAGTACTGGGGAAGGGGGGAGGAGGGTGGCATGTAATGAGCAAAATACTGGCATATTGAATGGCTAAATACTGGCATATTAAATGGCTAAATCCTGGCATATTGAGTGGCTAAATCCTGGCATATCGAGGGGCAAAATATTACCGGCATATTGACCAATGGCTCCCAACCACCCTCCATATTACACCAGACCTGGATAACATGCTTGTGAGGGTAGGTGGGGTGAGTGGGAGATATTGTCTTTCAGGGGGCCCAGAAAATTTGTTCAGTAAGGGGCCCTGAGAGTAAGCTACACAGTTAACCCTAACTCTTACCCTAGAGAAATCCCTAACCCCCATGGAGAAACGTATGTACCTGGGTGTATCCTTGCTCTTACTGTAACCCTAACCCCCCCCCTTAGTATTAACTCCTTATTAGCACTGTAACCCTAACCACCCTGGTCTAATCGGTCGCATTTAATACCGTTGGAGGCATCATAGAAAGTGTATTTGTCGGCATCTCTGGCTCACTTGGTGTAAGAACTACATTGTCAGAACACCAGTATGTCTGCTGCAAAGCACTGTGTACAGGCTGCATTGTGTACAGACAGTATATGTGCATTGGATATTGGCATAGTAAACTGAGACATGTACCGCGGAGGCTGGAGCTCAGTCTTGCGGGGAATGCGTGACGAATAGCACCCTCATGTAACTCCGCCCCTATTTGATTCTGCCCCCTCGCATCTCGCGACCCGACAGTGAAATAATTGCCTAACTGTTCAAGCAAGGCTTTTAATCACATAGCGGCGGTTTCCTATTTTATTGGACTCAACAGACGCTCACGAAAACAACTTTCTATAGCGGGTGAAGTTTAAAGTACAATTTTTGTACTTGTAAGAGGGGGGGGAGGGGGGGGGAGACTTAAACTGTTCACATCTTCCACTTAATGCATGGCATGTGCCTTTAAGTTGATTTCAAATCTAGCACATTTTCTGGGAAAGAAATATAGTATTAGATATAAAAATGCAGCGTGTGGAAGGAAGCCAGGAAAGTTGCGTGAGAATATGGCTGTAATGGTCTCCGGGGAGATGGGGCTTAGCATAAATATTGTTCTCCCCCAGGATTTTGCACTTATTTTGTTTCCCACAAACTGTTGTCAGTTTTATTTTAACCGTTTTTGCTGTTGCATCTGCAGTATTTATCCATTTCACAGGTTCTGGGGGCAGAACAGTCTCTCAAAAAAAAAAAATATATATATATATATATTTATTATGCCAGTAATTACATGGCCTGTCACCTCAAAATTGTTTATTATACTGTGAATGTAGAGAATAAACAAATAAAAAAAATGATCTATGAATTGTATTAGCAGAATTGCTAACAAATGGATAAGAACAAAATACGCTTTAAAAGGTGCATCACCTGTGACTTAATTACCCATTGCGAAGTCGGTCATTTTCATACCAGGCCACATGTGACGGAATAAACAGAAGACACCACAGACACTTTTACAAACACATTTTTACCTTAATGCATTTTCTTGCAATTCTTCTAATACAATAGATAAATCATTTTCCATAATGATTTTTTTTATCCTCTACATTCGCAGTGCAAAAGATGTGACCGATTCTTTTTAAGTTTTAAATGTGTCTGTGGTTTCTCCCTTTAATTACACGACTCTATGATGCTGCAAAGTAAAAAAAAATTAAGAGGAGAAAGCATAGACACATTTCAAAATTCCCTCGAACAAAACATTTGCAAACTATGTATATAAAGGGGGTTTAAACATTAAAAATTTTAAAAAATTGCCACAGGAAAGGCTTTGTCTAATGTTTACCAAATATCATGTTCTAATGTGGTGGTACAAACAACTTACCTATAAATCTTCAACATGTTCTGTGCTCCTTCTTCTACAGTGCCGACATCTTGTGACTGTCTCACTACTTCCTGGTTGCGTATGTGAAGAGCATTCACATACGCACCCCTGTCATCTTCCCTACTGTTTACATTACCACTTTTATGTCTACTGAATGGTGCTTTACCTAAATACCATTCAAAAGTAATATAAAACAGAGAAATTGAGTTTTATATATTATAAAAAAAAAAAAAAAAAAAGATTTGAGCACTGGATTTACCTATATTATTTTATATTAGATTTCATTTTTAGGCCCATGATACTTTGTAGCCATGATATAAATATCACTGCAGAATAAGCAGCTGTTAACCAAGCGGTAGGTTAAACCCAGAGAGGTGCCACGTAGGCTACAAATCCTATAATCCCAGTGAATTATGGTAGTTGAAGTCTAGAAAATGATCTGCCTCTCTTATTCCCAAATACCCCACCTACGTGAAAGAAATGGATCAAATGTGAAATGCTGGCTCAAAAAGGGAAATTAACACAGAGATCCACTGACACGTATCGAATGGTTAACTGTCAGAATTAATTTATCCTTAACAGAGGTACCTCCAGCCCTAAGCCAAGGATAACAGAAGCAGATTAAGGCTCTATATGCTTTAAAAAGACTAAACATAGCAAGTGATGACTTGTCATTTTCATGTCACTTTGATGCATTTAATTGAACAAAAGGCACCTGATTATGTTTCACTGAAATGTGTAGACATTTTAAAATAGAAACGGTATAATGAAAGAATACAAATAAAGTGCCTTATTAAAGCCCTCTATGCTCAGTATAGCACTATTTGGGGGCAGACATCTTGATTCAGTTAACGAGAAAGACGAGGGGGGGGGGGCAGAGAAAGACAAGGGGGGGCAGAGAGACAAGGGGACGGAGGGGGAGAGAAAGACAAGGGGAGGGAGGGGGAGAGAAACACAAGGGAGGAGATCGAGGCAGCATTGGCACAATAAATACAAGAAATGCATTTGTTTAATATCATTTTTATTGAATATTAAAAAGTAATTTACATGTGAATATATACAAGTTAAACTTTTTTTTTCCCCTATAGGGTAGTCTTCTATTCAGGATTTTAGTTTTTTTCCTAAAGGAATATACAAAGTTTGGGGGGTCGTCTTATAATCAGGGTTGTCTTATAATCGAGCAAATATGGTATGTATTTTTTCGGTGTAGATTTTATACTGGTTTTGTGACTTTTTTTGTGTAATTACTATACATTTTCAAACAAATTACATACAGAATCTCTCCTTCAGATACAGGCCAAGTTGGTGTCGATCTGTGGCCTTCAAGCTGTTGATAGCTTATATCTCCCATACACGCCTGCGACAGTTGACTAAGACAATAGGGGTTTTGTGGAAGATGTAGTCCACCAGCAGCTGGAGGGCTTCAGTTTGACACCTTTACTCTACAGACCAGATAGTCGTCACAATCTACAACACGACAATCTATATATTAACAGCCAACGGTCTCCTTGAACCAGACAGAGCACACTCAACGCAAAAAAAGGAAAGACGTAAAGCTTGTGGCAGTCATATTACATTGGGGGGGATTGTGACAACTAGGTGGGTTGGCCAGAGTTTACTTAATGGGTGCTCTAGCTGGATAAACTAGAAGTTTTTTTTTTTTGGAAGAGATTAGTTTTGAGAAAACTTTATGAAGATTGAGAGTAAGCAGGATGGGTCTGAGGGACCGGGAGCAGCTCGCCGGAATCTCGTAGGCACCATTCTGAGGAGGTGATGAGGTTGGAAGAGATCCTTGTGTGGAACGTAGCAATTGAGAAGGTAGTATATATTAATAAAAGGTAGCAATGTACAGCACATCAGAGGAGTAGGTGGCTTTGTACGTTTAATTGGAAGTATTTTAAATAGAGAAGCGAATGAGAAAGAGGCATTTTCAATAGTTCATCTCCTCAAAATTACACTATACAATATTCCAAAAACGCCCAAGTCTCAAATAAGCACATAAAAGACCATTTAATTTTGTACTTCTTTAATTATGAGCTTCGACATGGTTAAAATGGATTTACAGGAGTATCATCGGAAAATATATATAAAAAAAAAAAGAAAAAAATATGTACAGGGTTGAGTTTAAAGGACACACGTGGGTTTAATACTTCAAATTCGAAAGGTTTGCAAGATTCTTTTTAAAAAGGAGGTTATTACGTACAAGGCTTTCATCACAGGTAATAAAATAGTCTATCTTACAAAATGGTCTTCAGTTTCAAACAAGTCCAACAGATGCTAAAACACCAACAAGACAATGGCATGTTATACAAGTAATTAGGTGCAGGAAACAAAAAAATAAATATTGTCCTTTTGTGCACAACCTAAGACCATGGATTACAGAAAGCAGTCCGATATCCATGTTCGGAGAAAAATAAAAATGTGTCAATACGGAAATGTATTCTTAATCTATACAATGCACCTAACCACTGTGGCGATCAGATATGATCCAACTTCACTGCAAAATATAGGGAATAAAAGTCTATAGAAAGGATAGATTTTGTGTTCTGAGCAAGAGTTTCAGTAAAAATGTACACGCAAGGGATATACGACTGATATTATTTAGCCAAACGCAGTCCACATAAGCTTCAGGATCGGTGGAAGGTCCCGAGCCAACTCAAAAAGGTAGCGTACCTTCCTTCAGAGATTAGCTGAGCATGCTAGAGATTAGGCCTCTACACCAGTGATTATATGTGGGTTTGGCAAGCAAATCATTGAGCATTACGAATCCAACCTACTGGGATAAATCAGAAGAATAAACATGACTCTTACCCATTGTGACCGTTTGTTCTTCCAATGATGGGCTCTAGAGCAATAGAGTCTTGTTAAGATTTTTGAGGGTGGGTGGGAAAGTAAAAGTAAGAGGGGTGCATCTTGCATGAATAGCTTAAAAGGACAAGTGTCGGCAACATTTTTGAAAAGTATTTTTAACTGAAAGCTTGCATCAAGTGTAGGTATTTTAAATATAAATAACCTTATTGAGATCTTTTTTCTCTGTATAAGCAATATCAGGAGGCATTATAGAAGCAAGGGCTGACCCAAAAACATGTCCGACCCCAGCTAATGCTGTGGGAAGCAAAGAGGGCTTAATAATATACTTTATTTGTATTCTTTCATTTGTAAATTTGTTCAGAAAGTTGTTGTCCTTTAATTTGCTACTAACCCCCCCTAAAAAAAAAATAACACCACTCCAAACGATCAAGAATGGAAATAGAGAACCAAGATCAATTATAGGAATAATGGCAAAATATCTTTGGTTAAACGTCAGACGATGATGCCTACAACTTGTGCTCGATTTTTACATCACATACTGGCTTTTACGGTTGTATCCGAGAATACTGAGCACAAGTGATAAACACAAAGTACCACTTACTAGCGATGTCGTTTTTAATTTTCCTAAAGAGACACTATAATTCAAAAGCTATCCATTTTGTTTAATGTTCGTCATCTAATTAATAGTGTTGACATTTAAAATTGGATTTATTAAAAAAAAAAAAAAAAAATACAAATAAAGTACCTTATGGAGACCACTTTCCTGTGGCGGCCATGTTGATTAGAATCTTAGATAAGATCTTTAGTCCAACTCAAGATGCCCCCCCTCCATGATACAGCTTTGCAGAGTAGAGAGATCACAATGAGATACTTTCATTTAATACTTTAATGGGGGGGAAAAAATCCAACTAAAAAGTACCTTATTTTGGTCTCCGAGCTCTGTATACTAGTATCTCGGGTCAGAATACCAAGAAAAAAATCTGGCCCAAGAAACTTTCATTTTTTACAAAAAAAAAATTACAAACAAGCATCTATATCTTTTAATTAAATTGTTGCTTTTAGCTGTCCAATGTAAATAATAATAATAATAATAATCATTATGGTATTTGCAGTTATACATTTTACCTACCAATAAACCACAGCGCTTAGTCGAACAAGTTCATTGTATAAAAAAAGAAAAATAAATCCATATACCACAACTTTTACAGTTAAGTACTATATCCCAGTTTAGAAACGTACATTTTGGAAAATTTGTGGGAAAAACAAAATACTACACAACACCTAAGTTTAGGTGCTTTAAGGTTACAAAAAAAAATGCTACAAATGCAATGTGCGGTAGCGTAATACTATATACAAAGTATATACAGAGTGATTTGTCATGGAACCGTTCTTTAGAACTATCTGTACAAAACAGTTTGTAAAAAAACTGCAGCTATATACACACACAAAAAAAATTAAATATTTATATTTTAAGGAAAACACAAACAGAAAAAGGGAAGTTTTCTTATTTAGTTACATAACGTTGTCTGAAATGTTTGACATGGATGTTTTACTTAGTTTTCCGCTCCCCCCCCCCCCCCCCCCAACACACACAAATTTAAATGTATTTCTCCACCAAACTAATAGAAATGAACCAAAAATATACTTCTCAATGGAAGGAGTGAAGAGATAAAGAGAAGAAGAACAAAAAAGGAAACAAAATACATAATGTATAAAGAGACTTGACCTTAACATTACTTACACAGTAAATATAGAGAATAAAAAGTTATTAAAATATATGTTAACATAACTTGTTTTTTTGTAGGACAAGACCTTTTTTTCAGATTTTTTGGTGTGTGATTAATTGAAATTTCTCTCTGTCCTTTAGTGTACTCTTACAATAACACATTGTTGTTGTTGTTTTTTTAAGGAAATGTATGGCTTTCTTTTGGTATTTATCTTTAGCAAATCAGAACTTACCCCTTGTTTACATTCATGATCTGCCAGGCATGCCCTACTTAATTAAAGGACAACTGTAGAAAAAAAGTAACTTATGTTTAATTTAAAGATGGTATCAAGCGCAGAGGATTTATAAAGAAAGTATTTTACGAAAGAATACACATTAAGTGCCTTATTAAGCCTTCTTTACTCCATATAGTTCTCTCAGGGGGCAGACATGTTGTTTAGAATCTTGGGTCAGATCTTCACTCACCTTGCTTCAGATGAACAAAGATCTGACCAAAGATTCTAAACAAGATGTCTGCCTCCTGGTAGAGCTATATGGAGTAAAGATGGCTCAAGAAGGTACTTTATTTGTATTCTTTCCTTAAAGCATTTCTATATAAAATGGATACACTTGATGCCATCTCTCAATTAAACAGAACTACACTTTTTGCTACAGTTGTCCTTTAAGTTCCATGTATCTGTGGTGTCTCCAGTTTATGACATCACAGTGTGGCTTGATATGAAAATGACAAAACGGTGACACCACAGACACTTTTGGTTTTCTCATAAAGAGGGACTAAAAAAAAAAACTCAAGTATTTGCAAATCAGACAGACGGCCACCACTTTCAGATTGATTCGATTTCTGGACGATGGTCCGATCTGAAGCCATGGCCGGCTATGTGGCTGCTCCGTGACCTGGCAGCACTAATGTGTGAAAGGCATCAGTGAAGTCAAGGGGTGTCCAGGTGGCATATGCATGGGGAACATGCCACACGTATGTGTCACCACCATACATGCGCAATGGAGGATGCCCTGGCCATGTACATCCAGATGTACATTTTAACACATACAATTACACATTTCCCATTGAAAAAAGTTCACAGACACATTAAAAAAAAAAAAAATCTCACCTATTTTCTCCACTTGCTTTCAACTCTGCTAACACAATTTATAGATCGTGTTTGTTTATTTTTGTAAGGCTCTACATTCACAACTTAAACAATGTTTAGGTGACGAGGTCCCTTTAAAGGAAAGTTTAAAAAGTTGTTCTTAAAGGGACAGAATGTTACCCCAACATGCAGGCTAAAGGATTTTTTTTTTTTTTTTTTTTACACCCGATATTAACGTAGGGGCTTTAAGCTCAGCTTGTGTAAAAGGGGGCATTTAGGGAAGATGAAAAAACAAGCATAGAGCAAATGCCATTAGTCTATTTCTATCCAAATTTTTATGAAATACTTTATTCTTTCTTTTTATTTGTCAACAAAGTTTGTTGTATTAATTGTTTATCTTTATAATACATAGTTTAGCGTCTGGGCATTTAAATGGACCGTCACCTAAAGATTGTTTTTACGTTGAGAATACAAATTATGGGGGGGGGGCTATCTATACTTTGGGTTATCAATGGAAATGTATTTCGACTGGCTGCAAACTTTTAGTTTTGTTCTTTGTAATATATATATATATATACATAAATATATGTATATATACACACATATATATATATATATATATATATATATATATATATACACACATATATATTTGTATTTATTTATTTATTTATTTTTTAAGCCATTTATAATTCAGCACTAGCGGCTCTTTAAAATTAGAGACTTGGTCATAATATTTTTTTGTTTTGTAAGCAAAAAAATAAAATAAATAGTGTAGACTCCTAAAAACCATACTACTGGCTCCTAATTTTATTTTGATGGACCTTCCATAGAGTTCTAGGTAATACATTTCCCCTTGCTACTAAAAATAACCAGGCTGGCTCCCAAATTGGTCTGTCTGGGTCGTAAACATTCCACAGATATTTGTGAAACATTCTAGACATGTCAGCCCCCTGAAAGAGCAATTTAGACTAAAGAGAGCTAAATAAGATGCATTTGTATTCTTTAATTAAAGAATAACTATTTAAAAAGTCTACACTTGAGGAAATCTTTCTATTAAACACAAGTTTTTTTTTGCCTACAGTTCTCATTTCAAATAAACCCAAAAAGTAAGGGGCCGGTAGTAGGGATTTTAGGAGCTTGTGGGATTGTCAAACACAGACTTTAGATAAACCCACCCCAGCTTATAAGGGACTGTTACATCCACCTGCAAACATAGTATGCATAAATAAAACAATAAAAATATAAAATGCACAGAAAACAAGGAATTAAATTGCCATGAGGGCATCTGCTAAGGGAAGGGGGAAGGGGGGCTAAGCTAGACATTGCTTTGTGTTGGTGTTGTCAAGGTGCTTCACCCTTTTTGAGTAAAAAAAAAAAAAAAAAGAAGGAAAGAAAAGAAAAGAAACACACACAAATAGTGTAGAGAATCTTCCAAATCAAAGTTATCATTGATGGCCGAGGGAGCTGGAATAGCAAATACTCCAACACACCTTATATATATATATTTTTTTTAAGATGTCTTTTGGCATCTTCGCAAGATTGTGAATATTTTCACAAGTCATCATTTTAATTATTCTGCCAAAACATGTATCGAAGGCTCCCTGGGCGGAAGGAGGGGATGGGAAGAGAACCAGAAAGCATCTTGGCAAGGACATTGTTCCATGATTCACATCAGCTTTGTTTTAAACAGGTCATTAACACAATTATCTAGACCACTCGTGAAGTTTAACGTCACCAGGTATGAATTGTTGACTGCAGCTCAAGAAGAAGAAAGTGACTTGAAAAATAATCGATACAAAAAACAAGAGATACTGTTCATGTCTTCGTTTAGCCATTCCCAAGTTCTCCTGCCATCCGCCATGCGAAGAAAAGTCTATGGTGGTACAACGTTTAACATGGCGCCATGGTTAAAAGGTGCTAAACATGCTCGATATTGATGGATGGGTTACACTTGCCTCTCTCGTCCGAGCTGTCCCCATCGTGGACAATGACTGTGTCTTCATCTACAAGCCTCTGGCTGGTAAAATTATTTATCTCCAGAAGACCACTGGGTTCCACCACCACATTGGAGCTGGAGTGACAAGCGATGGGATACTGAGGGATGGTCTGAAAGTTTAAAAGAAAACAAGAAGACTATAGAGCGAAGGTGGCACCACACAACTTGCTTCTACATCAATAGCGGTGCTAGAGCTTTAGAGACATCTTTCACGAGTAATACATTACAAAATATCCATTTCCTTTCTTTAGAAGATATCCCTGGATATGAAGGATAGAAAACAAGCAGCAGGAGACGTACTTTCTTGTTTCTCCGCTTATAGGGCAGTATAAAACAGTATACAAGTGCTTGTCTGACTGACCATTTGAAAGGCCAACAAGGGCTGTGTCTCTGCCTTGGGCAGACCACGCCCACAAGCAGAAAGTCCAGCAGGTTAGTCTCCTAGTGCTTGTTCCGCTACACAACCAACAATATCTTCTCAAACACTTCTAGGCATCTGAATGTTCTAGGGCGAAAGGACAAAAATCACCAATGAGCGTTAAGGGGCAAAACACAATAGGGAAGTCCACAAAGAGGACCTATTAGCTATTCGTTTAAATGGACAGTTCCAACTACTGCGGCAGAAAATATATATATTTTTAGAAAAACGCTCCGTTTTTTTCTTCTGAATACAAACTGCAAATAAAGTTTAATGTTGCTCTAGCAACAGCAGTAATCGTATCACTTTACGCCCTTACTTATTGTCACTGGGTTTAAAGGCCGAGGAGTAATTATTTTCTATGCCAAACCACAGGAGAAGTGTACAGTTTTTGAAAGTAAAAAAATAAGTGATTTTCATATATATTAAAACAGGTTTTCCAGGGGAAGCAGTGGCATGCCTCTCTTACAGTACACACAGATTTACATCCATAACAGGGTCAATGTACAAAATAACTCATACATCTAACAAAGAAGCAAGAGTTATTTTTATAAAATAAATAACATCAAAATCTGAAAACAAACTGTACCTGTTCTACAGATTTATTAGCTTTTTTTTTTTAATTATCTTCCCTATCCTGTTTAGTTTAGAAGACATCGGTGAAGCGGTTTGGGATTCCGGCACTCTTACCTGTATGATGATTTCAGAAGGCACTTCCTCGGCTCTCTTTTGTGGCACATTCTGGATCTGAATGATCTGGCTGGTCACCGGCACGTCAACCTTTCTGGTGAGAGGAGGTGGCGGAGGTAAAGGAACCGGAAGAGCGGAAGTGGGTGCTGCAGTGATTATGGGGGCTGCGAAACATTTCGGAGGGGGCGGCACTGTAGAAGTCACAGTGCTAGACACGGGTAACCTTGCCACCTGGGTGGGTATAGATGCCTCAGTCAACAATGGCATGGGTTTGATAATGGGCGTCACTTTGCTGGGGGGGTCGATAACCATGGGTTCCACGTTTGTGTCTATATCCGCTTCCATCATGGACATCTTGAGTATGTCCGCTACGGAAGCCTTTTCAGCCATTGAAGAAGAGGGCAGGATGCTGGCAACTGCAGGGGTGAGCTTAGGAAGACACTCGCTGACTGTCGCTTTAGACACGGTGGGAGGCTGATGCCCCTCAAAGGTGATCTTGGTAACCGCGGATCCCTGCGACACAATAGTCTGCGGCACCTGGAAAAGAAAGAAATATACTAAAAGCTAACAACACATAAGAAAGCTTGTTACTGAAGATACAAATGTATCATCTTTATTGCCTACTTTAGAAGAAGCAAAAGTTAAAGGACAATAGTCAGGGAAAAAATAGATCCTTCATATGACCCAACATTCTAAACAACATGTCCGCCTCCTGATACAGTTGTACTATCAGAGAGGGCTCAATAAGGTGCCTTATTTATAGTTTTCATTAAAGCATTTCAGTTTAAAACTGGAAGAATTTTAAGTTCAACATTTTTGGCAGACAGTTTCCGGAGCCCTTTATCTTACGTAAACGTGACCTGTATAGATCTAAGTGCCGGCACATTGTTATCTTTGAGAACTCTCAAAATGTATGGCTTGCACTGGACACTCCCCCTTTTTTCCTCACTGGTAGTTGAGTTATTTTATGGCATTATTATTATATAAAAAAATCCTAGATTTCAGCTAATTAAGTCTTTTTTTTTTCATTGCAATGTTGCTGACTGCCTATAGGGGCAGTCAAGAAACAGAATCAGAGCATCGGACGTGAATTTTATTCCTTTCCGGAGATCTAACCACAAGCGGGCACAGCCATATGCTGCTCCTGCAATATGGTGCCCACGATCGCTCTGTGGATGCAATCGTGGGTGCCCCAGAGCCGGAATTTCGGTGCTTCCTATTGCCTCGATGTCGAGGCAATAGAGCAGCACCATCATAGCGGTTTCTGCGATCGTTGATCTCAAAAACAGCTTGTTTCACCGCAGAACGTGTCAGGCACGTCCATTGTCACAAAGGGGTTAAAAGATTGGACCTCCTTATATAAGCGAGTGGTTTCAGAGTGGGCTGAACTACCGGCACTGCTCCAACCGCCAGTGAAAACCAAGCTGGAGAAACCTGTTGGACAGCACTGCTCCATGGCGTGTGAGAAGGCGGCTTCAATCTGGTGGTCGTTACCTGAGTTGTAGATGTTTTATCCGACGACACTGGCAGATGCAAAGGATTCTGGGAGAGCTGGGACTGCATGTATATCTTCTGCTGCCCATGTACCTGATGCAGCTTGGGCAGCTGTTGAGTGGTTTTCACAGCTAACACTTGTACTACAGTCTGCTGGGGCTGAGATATTAGGGAGGGGATGTGCCTTTCTTTGACCAGCATGTGGCGCTGTTGTATATGCTCCTGCTGCAGCGGGGTGATCTTCTGCTGCCTTATGGACAGCTGTGCAGTTTGCTGGATCTTATGCTGAATCTGCTCCGGCTGAAGCTGGATGATCTGCTTCTGCTTAGTCTGTAACGATTGCACGGTCTTCACTTGGAGGTGAGCACCTTCCTGGTGCAAGTGAATCTGTTTCTGTTGTTTCTGCGCCATGGCGGTTCTGTAGAAGAGGCCAGTCTGAGGATCCAACGTGTCCATCTCTTCCACTTCGCCTTCCTCCGTCACGGTCTCCTCAGTCCGTTTGGTGAAAGCCGCGTGACTGCTCAATGCCTGCGAGACAAGGTTAGCAAAAGGCTGCAAATTAAATAAATAAAAAGGATTAAAATCAGTTTTCAAGAACATGAAAAAAAAAAGTACAAAAATATTTTTTTTTATTTTTATTTTTTTTAAAAAGCCAAAAAAATATGTAGGAATCCAGAAACAAAACGAAACAAAAAAAAAATGTATATATATATATATAGGATCCCAAATAAAACAAAGACAAAAAACAAAAACTGGAAACAAAATCGATAAACCATGATAGAAAACAGATCACAAAGGAAAAAAAAAAAGGGAACAAATCAAGAAATGAAAAAAGAAAAATAGATCACAAACAAAACAAAAAAACACAGAATATATAAAAAAATCAAGAAAAATGAAAGAATCAGTGTACGTGTACTACCTAAACAAAAGGAACACTGAAAAATAGTCTGATGGCCAAAAAAAAAAAAAAAAAAATATTGGCAGAATTTGGGAATCAACATGACTTCTCTTTTTAAGGAATAAAAAAAATAAAAAAAAGAAGTTGGGAAACAGCCACAACTTAGTTCCTTCCTGGGCAATGTAAATCCCAGATGCCTATAGCTGCCCAAGTGCTAGAAAAACAGCCAGTCTTTCACAAGAATATATACAATAGTTTAATGTTTTACATGGTAAGAACAGGCCATAAAACTACCCATATATTATGTACTAATTACTTCGGGAAGTATCACTTTACTGAAGGTAGTGGATATAGTGCACGCTACATCAACAGACGTTATACCCCAAAAAAAGAGGTAAGACACCAAAAACAAAGATAATAAATATCCCTTTTAAGATGTATTCAAACTAAATCAAACTAGTTCATATAGTTATCAAACAGATGGGCTGGAGATACCTGCTGCATGATGTGAGTGATGGCACCACTGGATGACGTGGGTATTGATTTGACGACCATGGAAGTATGTGCCGCCGTCTGTGACTGCGTTACGTGCTGCAGTAAGGTGCGAGTGGGCTGTGACTGATGCAGCTGGTGGTGGTGCTGGGAAGGATGACTCACTTGCAGAAGGGAAGTGAGCGGCACGTCTCCAGAGCTCACGGTAGTGGTAGAGGCGACCTGACGCGTTTTACCTAGAAAAAAGAAAGAACCATATGGCCCATGATAAATGCATAGCCATCTGAACGGTTGGTAAAGGCTAGCAGTCCGTATGCAGCGTTTGGGCATTTTGTGGGACTACAATTCCCAGCATGCCGAGACACTTAACCCCTTCCCGACCTTATGACGAGTTAACTCGTAATAAGAGCCGCAGCATTAGCGACCTTATGACGAGTTAACTTGTCATGCAGTCTAGCCGGCGGTGCGCTCCGTGTGCACCGCCAGCTAGTCTGCAACGGGTCCAGGACTAAGCCTCGCACCCGAGGCAAAGCTCCTGGACCCGATCGGTGGATATCCGGGCATGTGATCCCGGTGATCGAGTGATCACCGCAATAACATGCAAATTAGATGGCAAAGTCAGTGTGTTCACACACTGCCTCTAATTCCCTCTCTGTGCTTCACATTCTTATAGTGAAGCACAGAGGGTGACCTGTAAGGAAAAATAAATTAATAACATACACAGAGGTTAAAAAAAAAAAAAAAAAAAAAAAAATTAACCCTTTCATTGCTGATCACAGTTTTTAACTGTGATCAGTTTCCTTCTACTTTATGGCCCTCATTTAGTTTTTTTTTTTTTTTTTTAACAGATTTTTTATTTTTACAATTTATAAAGTTTTTTAATAAATAAAGGTCATTTTAATATATTTAATAAAATTTAACCCCTGCATGCCTGTTGCATGATTTTTACTGATCTGACATCGCACTCTTCAGAGTTTTTTTCTGTCTTTTTCGTTATGGGGGGTTTGGGAACCAATATTTTTCTTTTTTATTAGTTAGTTAATTAGGGGGGATAAGTGGGTTAGTGTTGCACTAGTTATGTAGCTTATTATTGGGAAAATAATGGGGAAAAACTTTTTTTTTCCTTAAAAATGTCCTCTTTTATATGTATTTTTTAATACTAAAATGTCAATCATTTTTATGTATAGGGTATCAAAAGAAAGCTCTAACTGTCCTTTAAAAAACAACATATAACTTGTATGGGTACGTTAAATGAGAGAGAGGAAAATTATGTTTCAAAAACCGCGTATAAAAAATTGAAAAACGCTCTGGTCCTTGGCCCAGGAAAATCCCTGGTCCTTAAAGGGTTAAATGCTGGGCTGTGACCTCTATGACATCACAAAAACAAAAGCTGGATTAGTAGGTAAACTCCAAGGCCAACCAAAATATGCAAAAACATAGGTCAACTAGGTTCCAGCCACTAGCTATAAATGGAGAAGCATTTTAAAGTGGAAGTTACACCAACAGTGTCTAAAAAAAGATTTTTATAAGTGGTAAAGTGGTGCATCATGTAAAGAAATATAAAATAATGTGAAAACAAACAAAACAAAGGTGAAATAAAGTGAGGCTACAGCAACAGACCTGCCAATATCTCCTAACTTTCTTATTAGATGTCAGCGAATTTAGAAACTGACGGGAGGTAAACCATCAATCCCCTTATAAAAGACTAACCAGTATCAAAGAGAATCCAAAAAACGTTCTGACCACAGGATAGGGAGAATCCCTTTTTTTTTTCCTTTCCCCCCCATTTTTTTGTTGTTCTCACGGACGCATATTCATTAACAGAACACGGCAACATCAGACTTTCACGAACTGAGCTTAAGAATGTTTACGGTTCTATATTAGTTGGAAGAACAGGGCTGACGAGAACAAGATAATCGCCAGAAGTGGCCGGACAAGTCCAAAAATCAGACATAAAAACTGCTGTTTACACTGTGAATGTGGAGAATAAAAATAATCCATATGTTGCTTTAGCAGAATTGTGAGCGAAGGCATAAACAAACGAGAGAAATGTGTTTTGAATGAGTCCGTGGTGTCTTCTGTTTATGACATCACCTGTGACTTGGCTCATTTGCATATCGCGCCACAGGCCGACGTCAAACAGGAGACGAGACAGACACAATGAAAGCCCATTTTTTTTTCTCTTAATTTATGCATTTGCTCGCTATTCTGCCAACACACCGTATAAATCCGTTTGTATCATCTTGTTATTCTCTACAATGACCGCGCAAGCCATAGCGAGTTGATGGCGTTTACAAGGAGAATTGGCCAAGATATGCCAAACTGAAATATTTAATAATATGACAAGAGAGAAAACCTCGTAGACGGGTAAGAAACCTGGCGTTGCCAAAGCTTTTTCCCTCCTCAGTGATATTTCTCAGGCCTGCGGAAAATTGGCCACGATTACAAAAATTAAACTTAAACCCATGACCTCCCCTCTCCATTTTAACCACACGCGCATCATCAATTGACACAACCAGCCCGTTTGCAAATTAAATGTGTGGGTTTGTTCCACTCGGTAAAGGGGGAAGGAGGCCTTACATGCGAGTACAGCTGGAGAGTCGTAAAACCACAGTGAGAAAAGTTACAGGAATACAGCAGGTTTTGTGGGAAGATCAGGATTATTGTGGTCAGTGAATAATGTGAATATTTGGTTTGGAATAGAGGGCTGTAGGTCTGATATTACTGGAAACACTAGGTTACATCAGAGTTTATCCAGGTAAAAAAAAAAAGAAAAAAAAAAAGGGAATATTTTTACAATATATTAAATGATAATTATAGACAAAACATGTTAAACTGAAAGATTGCATCAAGCGTTGAAATGTTTTAATGAAAGAATTCAGATAAAGGCACTTTATTGAGCACACTTGGCTTCATATAGCTCTATCAGGGGGCGGACATGTTTAGAATCTTGAGTACAATCTCCAGTCACGTGTCTCATCATGTCCGCTCCCTGCTATTGTTAGTATGGATTGTGGGAGATTGCTGGTGATTTTGAAAGCACAATTAAAAGATTATGTTTTATTTCTACCTGAAGATAACCTGGTCAACCACACCTTTTTATGGAAAACATGTTAACGGGAGTAAACATCCATCAGTAGTACCTCATATAGGATCCTCACCTGTAGTCTGCTGGAGTTCCATCAGGGCCTTAATGGTGGAAGTGGCCGACTGCGACTCGCTGGCTATATCCTGGTATATAATAGTAGGACCCGTGTCCATCGCGATTTCATGTTCAGACCAGTCCTGACCTCGCGAAGCAATTACATGAACTACCGGCTGGGAATCTAGGGGGGAGGGCAATAGAACAAGCTCATTAGTTTGAGTAACAGTGAGGTTGCCACATATTATGACTTGAACAGGCCTTTTGATGGGATCAAGCTATATTTGCAGAAAGCTGTATCAGAACAACCGGTCCCCACAAACAAGCAAACAGGGTAATGGGTCACGGGATGATGAAGTTGTACATATAAATATACGTATAAAACCTGAGCCTAACTCGACATGTAGACTGTGGCACCTTGGGAGCTCTGTGAAGATTCGGTAGAAGATGAGCTGCTCTCGGTGTCTTCTTTTACTTCTTGAATGGTGGCGCTAGTGGTTTCCACCACTCGCGATGCCTGGAGAGTCTCTGTAACCAGTTGTCGTGTTTGCTCGCTCATGACGGTGGCCTGGAACGTCACCGGTTTTGGTTTTATTAGGACCTAAAAAAAAACGGGGAAAAAAAATTATCTCTGCTGTATTTTGCACGTAACGGAGAAAGTCATTCCCCTTCCTTGGCTCAATCTTGGTGCTCAGTAACCTTGCAAGAGGGAGTAAGGTGCTGGTCCACTTTATGTTTTATGGAAAAAAAGAGGTGGTCAACAGTGACCATGGTCTACAATAGAACTGTACCATTTAGGGTTAATCTCTACTGATTGATTGTAAAATTTAGGGTCTTTCACTAGTGACTGTTCCAGTGAAGCATGGGGGGGGGGGGGATAAAATGGCATGTATTTTAGAAAGTACATGCCATATCAAACTTATACTACAGCCACTGGGCTTTAGAATGGTGATTTTATATTACAACCCCAATTAAAAATATAAATAAGTGGGTCTTCATAAACAAAACAAAAAAATGTACTTTTAATTAAACTAATTTAATGTACATTTTTTTTTTCCCATGCTCAGAACCAGTAACCGTTAAATTAAATAATTTCCATTTGATAGGATATCGATAGAGAGCAGCATAACTTGCT
The DNA here is from genome assembly GCA_036172795.1 of Pelodytes ibericus. Taxonomy (NCBI): domain Eukaryota; kingdom Metazoa; phylum Chordata; class Amphibia; order Anura; family Pelodytidae; genus Pelodytes; species Pelodytes ibericus. The sequence goes on from CM069857.1 coordinate 285,466,527, forward strand.
CACCACTATTGAAAACTAAATTGTATCACTGCAGGAGCATTGAGAGTAATGCCTACATGAACAGTTTATACTGATTAGCTTTTTGTAAACCATTATCAGACGAACATCTCACTGCAGGAGCATTGAGAGAAAAGCCTCCATGAACAGTTTATACAGATTGGCTCAAGGCATAATGCAAATGTTCTTTTTAAACCGTTATCAAACGAACATCTCACTGCAGGAGCATTGAGAGAAACTCACCCATGAACAGTTTCTACTGTTTTGAACCCAATATTATACAGTGCGCACCTATGATTAGGATAAACGTTATGAGACTTGGCCATTTTTTTCCACACTGATGTGCAAACGGAGACATACCTGTGTTTTCCCCTGCTGTCCATAGACGATCTTGGTGGGTATGATCTTGGTCGCTGGCTGGAGGCCAGATCCCATCCCTTTAGGTTGAGTGACTATCATCTTGGTGATGGGACGGGTGGCAGTAATAATTGCTGGTTTGGTTCCTGCTGGCATGGCTTGTAACGCTTTTTCCCCCTGGAAGGGAATAAATAAATAAATAAGGTATCAGAAAAATATTACGTTCCTCAATTTAATGTGTCAATGATTTACAAGCAGCAAAGGAGCACTGAGAGTGTTTGGTAATCATATTAGTGGCCTGTGTGTGTGTCAGTCATGTAAGAAGGGAGGGAGGAAAACATCTACAAATGGCAATGACCCCGCAGTAGAAGTGAACAGAAAGCCATGAAGTAGAGCTGGAGCCTTTATCAAGATGTCAGCACTGAAGTAGAAGGACTGGTGCTAATTCTATCTTGACTTACAGCAAAGTCTGTCTAGGATGCATTAGATTCTCAGGACAAGGTATTACCAACATTTATAGCTGAGGTCAATTTCTTTACATTATCTTTGATATATTATTCCGAGAATAACATTATCTACCGGAGCAATAGCAGAATTAACATCTGAAGATACACAATGTTCAGTGTGGAAGTGAAGTGGACACTGGCTGCTCCCAGCATCTTACAGGAACCTGGGATTTTTCTCAACATTCCTTTATGCAGGAGAAGGGAAGTGATACAGATTACCCACTGTGCCCAATCACAGGACTTCCAAGGGGGACAGCTGTTTATTTTTGTTTGATGTAAGTGCAAAGAAAATATCTGATCATACAGAAACGTTATGTATCAAATGAACAAAAAAAACAAAAAACATTTAAGAAATCCTCATGATGCATCTTATGTTGTTTGAGTTTGTTGAGTTTGTGTGTGAACACAAATGCCCTGGGGCCTGTGGTTTGTTGGACTGGCCAGGAGCAAGGCCTTCTGGGACGTAGGGTATAGTAGCATTGGTACCCACTGTATTGTTGTCATGGTAACCTTGTAGTTTAAAAATGGTCAAACTTACCACCAGATTCCAGTCAATAGCAGATATTTTCTTGTTCTGTCAGAAAAGTAAGTAAAAAAAAAAAAGAAAAAAAGAAAAAAAAGAAAGAAATGTTTGTTTACATTCAGACACTAATAAAATTCTGGTGCAAAATACAACTATAGTCATGCATTGGGGTGTGCGCTCCCACAATGCCTAGCATGCAATCCCAACGCATTTCGCACTTGGAATATTGTTCATTTAATTCAATGTGGCCACATAAATTCTGAGGTGGGGGGGTTGGTTAAGATTACACAGCGATTGCAAATAAAACTTTTCAGCTATCAGCCCCCAAAAGGGGAATATTTTTTTACACCAATAGGTATGTTGGGGACACATAAAAGAAAAACAGGTTAAAACGTCAACTACAAAACACACAATTCCCGTCTAATGCTCTGCTAACACACTCCGCGTGTCAATAAAGTGTTTACCAATTGATAAAATGTTTGCAAGAAACATAAGCTTGTGTGATACTTGAGAACGAAGTGTATTGTGTTATTATTCATTTTAATTTGGAATAGAAGAAATAACCCTTTATGCCAAATAGCATTGGTCACAGTTATAAGCACAAAACTGCAGGCATGCTTTACTGCTGCTGAAAAATATATGCCTTGGGAAAGAGGAAGAGGGGGTAATTATTAAAAATGGTCAACCCAGTGTGTGCCAATGGAGATCAGGAAAGGGGCAAAGATGGGAAATGCTTAATTATAATACTATATATATATATATTCACCAATTTCAGATTTATTTTCCCTAAAACAGATTTCTAGGTAACTTGAGGCCAAGCAACTAGAGTTCTAAACCCATTTAAATAAGAGCACTGTCAAAGCTTTAACTTGTATACATATTTGTTGTGATCAAGCTCTTGGGTTTAGCACTCCAGCCCATAGATAACTATAAATTGAAGGAGAGTCTTTATTGCCATGTATACAACAAGGAGATTATGCTACTCTGAAGCCAATCGTTTAGTAGGAAGGACACACTTATATTGAAGTCTTAGCATGATATGACCGTGTGATGTGACTAAATCTCCAAAGTTTTCATCACAATCAAAATTGCAAGCAAATGCCTATATTAGGAGAAAAAATGTCAGTGGAGTCTCCTGCTTATGACATCACCTCTGGCTTGATATGCAAATGAAAATTAGAGGGGCAAAGATATAATAGTAATGCCAGGAATTATTACTTTACTGAGAGGGTAGTGTATGTATGGAATAGCCTTCCAGCGGAAGTGGTAGAGGTAAACACAGTGAAGGAGTTTAAGCATGTGTGGGATAGGCACCAGGCTATCCTGGATATAAGATAGGGAACTGGGGACTAATAAAAAGTACTACTTTACTGAGAGGGTAGTGGATGTATGGAATAGCCTTCCAGCGGAAGTGGTAGAGGTAAACACAGTGAAGGAGTGTAAGCATGTGTGGGATAGGCACAAGGCTATCCTAGATATAAGATAGGGAACTGGGGACTAATAAAAAGTATTTCGAAAATTGGGCAGACTAGATGGACCGAATGGTTCTTATCGGATGACATATTATTTGTTTCTATGAACTGGTTTTCAATGAAAATAAACTGGAGACTCCACAGACACTTTTATAACCCATTTCTCTTCTAATTTAGGCATTCACTTGCAATCTTGCTAACGCAATGAATATATAAATCTTTTTTTATTCTCTACATTTACAGTAAAACAGTCTTTCGGTGAAACAGTCCCTTTAAGAATATGTGGAGATGGTTTTAAAGAAAGGTGATGCCTAGGGTTACATGAAATAGCAGATCCCTCCACATGCTGGGGAAGAGGGAAGAAAATATTTGAATCATTTAAAAAAAAACATGAGATATTTAATTTTATTCAATAAAAATGTGCTGGTTTGTTTTGTCTTAAGATGTAATATACCCCAACGGTTGTCCTTTAAAAGGGGTTACTCCCTTATAAAATCACCTTGTGGCGCTGTATGCAAATCACATGTGATGTCATTAACAAGAGACCACAAATACACATTCAAAGCACATTAGCTTGCAGCTCCGCCAACACCATGAGGGGCATGTACTAAAAAAACGCAAATATATTTTATGTGCAAAACTATTTTGGCGCTTTGCTCCGACTGCAACGTACTAAACATTTATCACTCACAAAGTACATACGAGCAAATTGCGAATAAAAACAGGCAATTTACCTCTTTTGATAGCGCTCGCTAAAAGCTGTTGTAATTTTCACACGCAAATAAGAATTATTTTACACAAAATAATCACAATTTATTAGCGCAACCGGAAAAATGCGCGCGAAATAAAAATAAACGGAGGAGACGCAAATCAGGGGGGGAAAAAAAGCGCTCAAAATGTTACAAATAGTCGCTAATTGCTCCTTACTCATGTTTTACCTACTTTTTTTTCCCCACTGGACTTGTTTAGTACATGACCCCCATGGATAGGATTTTTGGATCTCCGTGAAATTCCAATGCAAACACTATTTGGGCAGCAAAGTCCATTTAATATTTGGCTTATTATAAAGGACACGTTTTTGTTTCAGTGATCTGGGGAGCACTGCTTCTAATCTGCCCCAGGGTATAACAAACCACCCCAGAATCTAACATACAAGAAGAAAGTTCTTTTGTAGGAAAACCCTTGTACTTGTCCAAAATGATGTTCTACTCACCCCAGTGTTCAGTAAGGTTGTTACCACATTTTTCCCCGGAAGTCCTTGCAGAGTGGTTCCTTTGCCGGTCGTCTTCTGTACCACGATGACATTGGGCTTGGAGGTCATGGGGATGGTGGTGATCTTGGTTGTCGTACCTTTAACAAGTGGATTGTGGGGAGAGAAACCAATGTTATAAGTGAGAAACCCCAGCATCCTTATCCAAGGAAGCCATCCCCACTAGACTAAGGGAAACATTAAACTGCTGTAAAAAGAAAGCAACATTCACTAAACATTCATTATTCCGTGAAAGTAGAGAAGAAAATATTATAAAATGATTTATATACAGATATTTTTTCTTTTGTTTTGACTTCTTAAACATCAATTTCTAATCTTTTATTACATTTCTAAAAGACAAACATTTAAAGACACAAGTAAACATATCTTATATCGCATTGTGTGTGTCATTTTTTTTTATAAAAACATTGACACACATTAAAAAAAAAATAAAAAAAAATGATGAACATTAACAGACATAACCTGCATCGCTAAATAGTATATAAATAAAGTGCAGACACAGGATATGGAAAAGGGGAGGAAGTTCGGGCATATTTTATACTTGATTCTCTGAATCTAGCTGTTACTTGGTTATCTCTTAGTACTCCTTTTTCCCTTTCCATTCTTTTTCCCCTACCCTCTTGATTTATAGACAGATATTACACATTTGGTTTGACAGTACTTTTCATTTGAATTTGAATCTATACGGTATGCAATTTTGTAAACTCAGTATATGGATTAAATTTCAAGTTTTTTTTTTATTCTTTATCATCACTGTATAAGCATTGTTAAGGTTGATAGAGTCCTATTAAGTGGGATTCAGCAATAAAAATAACTTTGTCTAATGCTACACTTTTATCCTGGTCTAATGTGCTGGAACAAAGCACTTGCCTATAAACCTTCAGCATGTTTTGTGCTCCTTCCAATACTACAGCGCCGACATCTTGTGTCTGTCTCACTCCTAATATATAGTGTCCTACTTCTTAGTTGTTCATATGAGCCATTCACATTCCCTCCTGCTACACTATCCTCCTTGCTAACTGTTCACATTCCCATTCCCATTCCTCCCTCCCATCTGACATGATGGGCACACAGACAAACCACTAGGACAGGCCCTCTCAACAACGCTTTAGGAATTTCTACCATATTCTGTTCGGAATAAAGCTTATATTAACTATATGTACAGCATGCATGTTGTATGGTAGTTATTATGAGAGCCACTGCTTAATTAACAAATTCTCCCTGAACACACAAGGATTCAAAATTTTACCGGGGAGCATGTAAAAGTTATGTGTGTCCAGCTAAATCTGACTAACCAGGCCACCCAACACAATGCAGAAAACAAGAAAACCTGCAGGTGTGCTCTGAATAGACTCCTGTGTAATATATGTATGCACACACTGCTAGTGTAGTTATCATTCACCTGGTATCATATGTCTGCTCTGTATAGACTCCTGTGTAATATACGTATGCACACACTGCTAGTGTAGTTATTCACCTGGTATCATATGTCTGCTCTGTACAGGCTCCTGTACATGTTTTTAGAATCTTGTGTCAGATGAATGACAATGTGATCCATCTGGCACAAGAGTGCCTGCCCCAAAAGGGTGCTATACAAGCAGAGAGGGTCCTCTTTCATTAAAACATTTCTATTTAAAATGCTTACACTTCGAGTAAACAGAACGTATTTATTCCTGACCGTTGCCACGTAAATGTGTTTTCCTATCCAGGCTGCAGCTCAATAAGATCAATGTATAGTATATCAGAGTCACATGTGCAGCGGCAATAAACACACACATACCAGACACAATGTTGCTGCTGATGATCTTGCCCCCGAGCGTGGCCAAGGATTTAGGTACCACGGTGATGATGCTTCCACTTGTGGTCTTCATATACGTGGCTCCGGGGGTGGCAGCCATTCGGGCTCCTAGGGTGGAGCTGACAGCTGGGCGGGTATATGTGGCCTGTGTACCTAATGGATATTTATGCACAGATGGTTAATCTTTTTAAAATCACCTATAAATATGTTCAGATAACCAAAAGGTGTAATTGTCCTTTATAAAAAAAATCGTGTCCCCCTTCCCCAAAGTAAACACGAAGTGTATCTTTACAGAGGCACACAGATTTACGTTCGACCCCGCTTATCTGACTGGCACCTTCATTTTGAAATGGGATCAAAAGAACAGACTTATTTACAGGAACACTAAATGTCTTTTTTTCCCACTTGTGCTTCTAATATAGAAGCACAAGTGAAATGTCCGTTGTCCCTAGTATGAGGATGCACTGGCGTGTACGTTTGATAGTACTTTTGATAGTACACGCCGGTTTATCCTCTGACCGATAGCAGCCATGTTTCCATAGGAAGCAGGTCACCCCTGCTGATTCCATGCAAAAACGAGGGGATCTCTCTGCGCTAGCAGAGCCCCTGCTCTGATTGGCTGTGCGCCTGCTGACGTTTGCCAGCACGCGACAACCAGGAACTGCTGTGTCTCGCATTAGAGACACAGCAAATAGTAACCCCGCGTGGATCTATTAAGATACACGTTGGGTTTACTTACAGGTCCCGGGACATGTTTTGTTTAACTCTTAAACAAAGACTTAACAAAGTGCAATGTCCAGTTAAGGTCCCCTCTGTTGATCCCCCTTTGAAAACTGGCAGACAGAAACAGTCGCCAACCAAACTGGGCCACTGCCGGTTAGAGAATAAACTGCCATGTACTGTGCAACTGCTTCTCGTTGTGCCTGGAGCGAGCTCACACCTGTCTTGATTCAAATTGAGCACCTAAATTTAATATCATGCTAAATTTAACTTCCAGGTTCGGGCACCCCTCCACAACATCAGTGTGATGTCGCAAATTCTTGCAAGATTTCGGTAGGGACAGACATATTTTAGTGACAAGACATTATGACCTGGACTTTCCCTTGGTGACAATGGCTGTTTGGACATTTCTGGGGTGTTTGTGTTTAGCTGTAATTTTCTTCTCTCTGACATACTGTTCCCACACAAATTATATGTTGTTTTTATCATCATAAGAAGCGCTTTCATTAGACACCATTATGTTCATCATATCTTATAATTTACTACAAAAAAAAATCATAAAATATAATGAAAAAAAACAAAAAAAAAAACACTTTCTAACTTTGACCGAAAATATAACATAATAATAATGACACAAATACAATCACTAAAAAAAAAGACACCATCTTAATAGTTTCAAAATGTTGTCTCGAGTTCAGAAATATGCATGTTTCCATGCTTTTCTGCAATTTTTTTTGCGAGTTATGGGGCAAAAACCCAAAATAGTGTTTTTTTCCTACATTGACCTTTTGACCCCAACCCGAACCCTAAATTTAACCCCAACCCTATCCCTTATGCTAACCCTAACAGCTAATCTAACATTAATCCTAGTTTTCTGCTAATTAAGTCTTTTTTTTACATTGTAATGTTGCTGACTGGATCTAGGGGCAGTCAAGCAACATATTTAGAGCGACGGAAGTAAAAAAAAATGTAACTTCCAAAGCTCTGACCAAAGAAGCCATAGACATATTGCAGGAGCATGCTGCTCCATCAACTTGGCGATCGTGGGTGCCCCAGGGACCAAATTTCGGTGCTGGCTATTGTCTTAACATTGAGGCAATAGATCAGCAACATCAGAGCGGTTATTGTCGGGAACAGAGTTCCCGGCTGCACGTGCCTGACACGTCCATTGTAGCAAAGGTGTTAAGCATTTATTTTTAAAATGCCCACACTTGATGCAATCTTTCAATTAGACAGAACCACCTGTTTCTTACCAATTTCTCATCAATAAAACATGTTACTGTTTGGAATGTCATTTCCTATGCCCCACACCACCCCGCTTCCCCCCCCCCCGAATCTGGTTTCTTATTTTATTCACAAAGATATAACTATCTATTCTCTGCCATGAGTGAGAAATATAAAGCATTTGGTTCAATGCATGAAGCTCACCCTTACCGCTGGGCGTAGTCACCAGTTTTGTTGTCATGATGGCCCCATTGCTGCTCACGACCATTATCGGGGAACTGCTGCTGTTCGCAAGTCCGGCAGACATTGGTTTGGGGAGGATTTTACTGGGTTGGACCTGCTGCGTGATGATCTTAACACCTGCAACACGAGAAGGAAGCTTTAAATAGGCATGCGTATCAATATATATAGTAATAAAGGAAGTAGAACTTTGGAGAGAGTTCAAAGAAGGGCTACTAAACTGGTCCATGGGATGAAGGATAAAACTTACCAGGAAAGGTTAAAGCATCTTAACATGTATAGCTTGGAGGAAAGACGTACCAGGGGGGATATGATAGAAACATTTACATACATAAAGGAAATCAACACAGTAAAGGAAGAGAGTATATTTAAAGGAAGAAAAACTACCACGACTAGAGGACATAGTCTTAAATTAGAGGGGCAACAATTTAAAAGTAATATCAGGAAGTATTACTTTACTGAGAGGGTAGTGGATGTATGGAATAGCCTTAAGGTGGAAGTGGTAGAGGTAAACACAGTGAAGGAGTTTAAGCATGCGTGGGATAGGCACAAGGCTATCCTAGATACAAGACCGGGAACGGGGGACTAATAAAAGTATTTAGAACACTGGGCAGACTAGATGGACCGAATGGTTCTTATCTGCAGACACATTCTATGTAGAACGTGTTCTTCAAGGTAAACTACCAAAAAATAAATACAAAAATAAAAAATCACCCTTTTCCCTTGCTACACTATAGGAAAATCCATTTTCTCCATCCTTTGGTCAATTAAGAGCAGATCCAAGTGAAGGGAGAAGGATCCTGCTCATCACACACTGGACATAATTGAAAATCGCAATGAATTCCTTTGTTCTATCTTCCACGGCGATGCTGTGCGTTGAGCTAGCACCAATACCTATAAAACATGGTTGTGACATATGCGGCTCCGTCTTCCTTCCATCGGATCAGAGCCACAATTTTTATTTAATTTATTTAGAAAGTGTTTTTTTTTTTTCAGCCAGGCAAATGGAACATTCCATCGAGTTCTAAACGTTCGAGGGATTTTAGAAGACATATCTCACTGGCATTTGTCATTCTTTAGGAGCCGGAGAAATGGTACTGCCATAGAGTTCTATGTAACCATTAAAAAAAAGTCACATGGTCTACCCACCAGACTCCTGCTTGATCTGTATGGTGGGCTTCATGCCCGGGGACATCTGTGGCTGCGGAGTAGCAGAGGAGTGAGTGATGGAAGTTGGCTGCGCCAGTTGCGTGGTCTGGTGCGTTATCTGATGGAGATGATGTTTGGGTGACTGCTGGTACTGTTTCGGAAACTGTGCTAGGATCTGACCAGGAGAGGTAACCAGGCTCTTGGGTGAGGGAAGTCTGTTGGCTGCCATCTTGACCGCTGACGTCGAGACACCTTTAATAGAAGAAACAAATAAATCCCATTTGGATTGAATAAGTGGGCTATACAGTGTCAATCCAAACATACTCTGCTTAGATATCCAATGCAAGTCTTCGTTTTACAAATATAACTAGTCATTTACATTAGGAAAACTTATTTATACACAGTTAGCAGGCCTGCAAGCAAATAGTATATAAAGAGAAAACGCTTTTACATGTGTCCGTGTTGTCCTCCTTATATGTCAATCACCTGTAGCTTGATGTGCAAGTTAAAGGGACAGTAACACCTAAACATTGTTTTACTGTGATTGAAAATGATCTATACATTGTATGAGCAAAACTGCAAGCAAATGCCAAAATTAGGAGAAAAATGTGTTTTAAATGTGTCTGTGGAGTCTCCAGCTTATGACATCACACTGATCTGTCAATCAAATATCAGCTCTCAAGTGGCCACACTGAAATGCTGGTGAAGAAAGGGGTTGGAGAGGGGAGTTACAACCCCTCCAAAATCAAAATCCATAGAGGCGGGTCCTGCTGCCGATGTTAATTAAACTAATTGGACACCCAGCATTTAAATATTCAGATGAACCTTCAATGCAGAGCAAGTGCGAAACGCGTCAGCTGTGCCCATTTTGCATGGTGGGAAAGCAATAAAGGTTTGCCTCAAGAAGTGTGTGGGGCTCCATTTGATTGTGTTCGGCAGTGGGACATCTCCCTAGTGGATTTACAATAACAGCAATACAGCCAGCATTATACCCCCTCTTTAAAAGGGGTGTTGGGGAAAATCCAGATAGCTTAAAAAAAAAAAAAAAAAGTATCTAAAGATCAAAAAACAACACATTGGGAAAACCATATTTATAGGAGTCGACCCTTACCTTTACTTTTCCAGTCAATAATTATCTTGGAGTTTGCATTTTTAAAATATACTTGTTTTTGGTACATTTAAGTTAGGTTGATGTTATTCCACAGAGCCCCCTACTTGTTTATCTAATCACAGTTTAACTTTGATATAAACTCTTCAGCTAAAATTTGGGAGGGGGCAAAAAATATATATAATAAAAAAAATAAAAAAAAAACATGTACTGGAATAAAATCCAGAATTAAAAAAAAAAAAAAATTCAACACATGTTCCTACCTCTAAAAACAATTCTATAGTCAGGAATGGCTGCACTTACTGCCGGTGAAGGACGAGCGTGTGCACTCTGAAGGCAGTCTAGAAAGGTTATAGTTGGGGAAATTGAAAGGGAAAAAACAGACAGGTGCATCAAATTGTAATTTTTGGCATTGTTTTTTTGTTTTTTGATCCAGAAGAAGTCACATGAAAATCCCAAATCTTCTCCGGGAGAATAAAATTTAAAAAATAAAAAATAAATTATTATAAATTTGCAAATCTTAGTTGGCTTGCTTAATACACGAATAAACCCTTATTTTTTTTTTTTTAACGATTAAAGAAAATTAAGTCTAGGGCTTCAAGTAATCCCCCTTTCTCTTGCACGCTACAGTCAGGCTTCAGAAAAATAAAACCATACGTTAACGATAGATACGATATATATAGACTGTTTTCTTTGACTATTCTAAAAGAGATCCAATAAAAAGGGAGGAGCTTGGGGGGGGGGGGGGGGGGGCATTTTCTATCACTTTATTAAGTTCTACATTTCGACTGGCCCTTACTGTAATTATCTCCTTATTACGTAAAATCAACCAGCATCTCCAAGGGAGTCGTAATTACCTTGAGCAATCGTTGACATGACTGAGGATGGGGATGAAGAGACCACAGTGGTGACAGCAATGCTGCCAGAGGTCAAAGATGGAGAAGGTGCGCTCTCATGGCCAGCGCTGACCAGGGAGGACTGAGAGGAGGTGATGACCATTGGGGATTTCTGTGTGGTGGAGGTCATGACAGAGGTAGGTACCAGTTTGGTGACTGCGGCGTAGTTGTGGGACTTCGATAAGATGTTTGGGACAAAAGTAGAACTTGGGGAAGTCGTGACTATTATCACCTGTGAGACACAAGGAAAGAAATAATTATAAACAATGATTTCCACGTATTACATTACAACCAGGACTGCCCACACTTGCTGAGTAAAAGACAATTTGCTCTTTTTTTTTTTGCTGCAGGAACCAACGAGAATAATGCACATTCGAATGAATGGAATTTTCTGTTAGTCTAGTGAGGTCGCCAGAAAAGGTGTTGCACTGTTAAGAGATCCTATGTGTACAAGAACAAGGTCACTTAGAGTCCACACAATGCATTCTATTTAACCAGCAGAGGAAGTGACCAATTTAAATAAAACAGATACATGCTCAGAGCCTACCCACAATCAGTCTGGCAGTACCTGTATGATAGGATGCAGGGGTGGGCTTGAGTAGTATAATAAAAAAAACACCTTTTCTCCACTTATTTTATAATGAAAGGGTATAACGTATTTCATTTACCAATGTCTCTGGTGTGAATATGTTGTTTGATAGTGTTGTGATGTTATTTTGTAAGGTATGTTTCTTTTTTTTTTTTTTTTTTTTTAAGGCTATCAACTTCAGACATCTAGGAGAGGGTTAATGTTTAAAAAATAAAAATAAAAAAATCCCCCCACGGACATCTCCATTGCACTGGCAACAGATTTATTTATTTATTTATTTGGGGGGGGGGGGGGGTTAGCTATTAAATAACTCCCATGAGTCACAAGGTCTCTTGGAAACTTATGGTCTTGTAATCTCAGCATATTTTTTTAAATGAGACCAAGGTATCTGCAAGTATACAGCATGGGAAAATTACTGAAACTTCTTCAGGGATCGGAAGAAATACATCCAGATAAACAAACCTAGAGCCCTGAGAAGATTGATGAGCTGCGTAGAGAACATTTCAAGGTCACTTGTCTCTAGGCAATGCTAAAATAAAAAAATCCTGTCTGGGAAACGTCCCTTTCTCCATCTTATTGTCCAATCATCACAGAGCGGTACTGACCTTTTGTGTGGAGGTGCTTGTAGTCTGTGTGGTGGGCTTGGTGAAGGTGATCTTCACAGGGGACATGTGGGGGGGTAAGGAGTTGGCGATGCTCTGCATGATGTTGCTTATCTTGGGGCTGCCAGTTACGGGCACTGTGATGGTTTTGGAGACGGGCGTAGGTGTTTTAGGAACATCTTTCAAGACCACGGGAGAGGAGCTGTTGGAGTTTGTGCGTCTCCGCTTCCTGGGTTTCTCATCATCGTCTGAGCAGTTCACACCTATAGAAAACAGGGTACCCATGAGGAATGCAACATTTAAGACAGATACAAACTTGCCGCAAGAACCTCCCTGATTGGCAGGCATCATTTTACACATTTATAATATTTAGGACTTGGCCAAGTTTAGCACATCAACGTTTTTATTTTTCCCTGCATGCAAATAGTTTACGCTAGGAACTCATTTTTGTCTGGTGGCAGCTTGCTGTCCAGGGCTCATTTGAGAGGGGGGCTTTATTCAGATGTCCTTCAGCACATTAAAAAAGACAGCTTTGTGTGGCCAGTAGATAGTAGGCGAGGTTAGGGTCTCACCCTACTTAGAGTGTGCTTTGACCAGGCAGGGGTGAGCTTAATTATGCTTTGCTTAATTCATATAAGCAATATAATGCAGTGAATTAGTGAAATGTAGCTTTCTACAACATTTTTGGGAATGCAGCAAAACCAATCTGATACATTCACCTCAAAGTGTAGCAAAAAAAAAAAAAAAAGCTTGCTATTCACAAGAAGTTTAATACTAAGAGAACTCCAAGGGCACAACACAGAATGCTCAATTAGGTTATAAAAAAAACAAAAAATTAAAAATTAAAAAAAAAAACAACAGCGCAGGACTGACCAACACTACACTTAATTTGGACCTAACCTGGAGTTCTATGTAAGAGAATCACAAAAGTTGGGAGCCAGCAGTAGGGAATTTAGGAGCCACTCAAAAGCATTTAGATTCCCATCGTAACAAGCATTGTTGACC